>JACEFZ010017003.1:382500-386308 GCA_014155875.1 Cepaea nemoralis | reverse complement strand
ATAAAAAGCGGGATCTCAGCGCATACCGTACTCTTAGAAACAAAGTTCAATATACCATACGACGGGAAAAGAAAAGTTACTTAAGAACTTAGTAATGGATAAAACAAATAGTAAGGATATATGGAAGGCAATTAACACCTTGACAAACAAGTGTAACTTCCGAAATTCTTTACCATCAAATCATATTACTTGCGACCAATTCAGTAATTTTTTTCAAACTGACATAGACCAGTTGAAGGCTTCAATACCTAATTCTCCTTGCAACTTATCTTTACTGTCATCGTTTTGCGAGAATAGATGCTCCGGCGATATTCTTTCCGACATACCGCTAATGACAATCACTGAGGTATTCACTTACCTCAGTAACCTAAAAAACACAACCTCATCAGGGTTAGATGGAATCAGCAACCGGATTCTCCGTTGTGCTGCGCCAGTGATCTGTATATCACTATCCTATGTATATAATCAGTGTCTCACCAAAGGCCACTTTCCATCAGCTCTCAAAATCGCTAAAGTGTACCCTCTTCTTAAATCTGGTTCATTGGACAATGATCTCCCGAACAATTACAGATCCATTTCCTTACTATCATCACTATCTAAGCCACTAGAAAAACAAATCCATAAAGTAACATTACAGTATTTAGTTCGCAACAAGCTTATTGTTGACAACCAATCAGGATTTCGACCAAAATATTCTTGCCATACGGCCCTAACAAACATGATAGAAAATTGGCACCAGAATATAAACAACAACAGTCTATGTGGAACTGTGTTTATTGATTTCAAGAAAGCATTTGACCATGTTATTTTAATTAAAAAACTTCAGACAATGAAAATTGGCCCTAATCTAGTCACTCTAATATCATCTGTTCTATCAAACAGAAAGCAAGTAGTATCACATAATAAATGTCTGTCTCATACCACTACCTTCAATATTGGAGTACCGCAAGGCTCTATTCTTTGCCCTCTATTGTTTGCCATATATATTAACGATCTACCTTTACATCTTTCGTCGTCCTGCGATCTATTTGCAGACGACTGTACAGTGTACACAAATGCTGAAAACTGTATTTTATTGGAGTCGTCTTTACAATAAGAATTAAATAATGATGTTAGGTGGAGCTATTCAAACCGTATGCAAATTAACATCACTAAAACAAAATCAATGTTACTAACAACCAGACAAAGACTTCAAACTCTAAGCTCACACACATCACTTCAACTTCACATCGATAACATGCCAGTAGAAAGTGTAATTGAGCACAAAACATTAGGCATAATCATTGATAGAAACCTAACCTTTAATTCCCACGTTCAAGCGCTTATTAAACAAACAGCGTAAAAAGTCTACCAACTCGCCAAAATTAAAAACTTCCTTGATGAGGAAACAAGGAAACTATTCTATACTTCTCATATACAGACCCACTTTGACTACTGCTCTACAATCTGGGACGGTTGTTCTAATTCAAACACCAAGCGACTTTACTCACTCCAGAAACGGGCCATGAGTCTAATTTATAACAAACATTTATCTGACAATCCTAGCCTGTATAAACGCCTTCAGTTACTACCACTCCGCAAACGCCTGCTTTTCAATAAAGCTAAACTAATTCACAAAATCCTGCATCGGAATGCCCCAAATTACCTTTGGCCATTGTTTAAATATAATGCTAGACACAGTAAACGTTTACATATATTACACATTCCGAAGCCTAGGATTGACTTATACAAAACAAACTTAACGTACTCTGCAGCTCAGCTGTGGAACAATCTTCCACAAGAAATCAAAGACATCACCAATCCCTATTCATATAATCGCAAATTACTCGAACACTATCTCAGTACGGATTATCTGCCCCCTTAATAATAGAGATAATAATAATAATAACAAAACCCTAGTATAACAGCCAGTCCCCTTTTGGTAGGCCAGTATATTCCACATGGCTAATAACAAGTGTCAGACCATTATCTAATTTTACTGTGTCGTGTAGTTTTGATGTTCGCATTTTGCCCATGCCTTTATAATGCATATCTTTTTTATTGTTGCTGTTCTCTGTTTCTCTGTTAGCCTTGAATGATGTGTGAATGAAATAATGTATGAAAGAGAGTGAGAGAAGGGCAGAATGTTAGACGGGCCTGCGTGCCCAATTCTTAACCCTTTGAAAATAAAGTTTGTTTGTTCGTTCGTTCGTTCTATCTATCTACCTACCTACCTACCTACCTACCTATCTACCTATCTATCTATCTATCTATCTATCTATCTATCTATCTATCTATCTATCTATCTATCTATCTATCTATCTATCTATCTATCTATCTATCTATCTATCTATCTATCTATCTATCTATGTTCGGCCCGTTCCTGTTAAAAATATAGATAGAATAGAAGAAAAGATAGATTGATAGTAGAAAATATGATTGTAAGAGATATATCTAAAGTAAACTTACCAAGATATCACGAACAGCCAATAAATGGTGGGCGGTGGGTTGACTGCAGAGTATTGCAAACGATATGCAACTAACGTTCTCTCACAAAAACTTACTTTTTTTTTTAACTAACGAAAATCGCAGGCCCGTCCTACATTCTGCCCTTCTTCTCTATTTCCTATCATACATTGTTTCATTCAACATCTCTTATGAAGCAATTCTTTGACAACAAAAAATACCCAATGTGGGTGTAACGCGCCATACTTATGAGAATGATTTTTAAAAAATATTTATGTGCTGTGAAGAAAAATAAAAAGATGAGTTAGAAAAATTTCACTATTTAAATAGATGCATTATTTTTACGAAAACTATGAAAATGCCTTAAAGATTATATCACTATTTATTATAACTCATACGCCTGTAAATAACTGTAGACAAAGAGTTTATAAATCTTTGAAAAAAATGCAACAATCTATATATAAAATAATAGCAATGTTATTAAAAGTTATACCCCTTGAAATAACTTTTCTTATGTTAAGTCCCCTTGCTATATAGAAATGATAATGCAAATTTAAATTATTAAATTTTAGTAAGTAAAAAACTTTTAGTAAGTACAAAACTATGACAGTCGGTTGCATGGAAATGAAAAGAAGACGTGTAGAAAATTTCATCTCAATCGGATGGACCGTTCGCGAACGCATAAAGAATGGACATACATACATACATACATACATACATACATACATACATACATACATACATACATACATACATACATACATACATACATACATACATACATACATACATACATACATACATACATACATACATACATACATACATACATACATACATACATACATACATACATACATACATACATACATACATACATACATACATACATACATACATACATACATACATACATACATACATACATACATACATACATACATACATACATACATACATACATACATACATACATACATACATACATACATACATACATACATACATACATACATACATACATACATACATACATACATACATACATACATACATACATACATACATACATACATACATACATACATACATACATACATACATACATACATACATACATACATACATACATACATACATACATACATACATACATACATACATACATACATACATACATACATACATACATACATACATACATACATACATACATACATACATACATACATACATACATACATACATACATACATACATACATACATACATACATACATACATACATACATACATACATACATACATACATACATACATACATACATACATACATACATACATACATACATACATACATACA
>JACEFZ010017003.1:242500-377500 GCA_014155875.1 Cepaea nemoralis | reverse complement strand
GTCCGTCCGTCCCTCCCTCTCTGTCTGTCTGTCTGTCTGCCTGTCTGTCTAATCATTTATTGGTTGCAGTTAGAACAACCTTAGATAAACGAAGACCAACTTACAAAAAGCATTAGAAAGAGCACTTGAAAGATCTTTAAATCTTCCCCCAACAATTAACTTGGGTAAATGGAGCGCCGGCAGCAGCATCAGCAGAAGAAGGAAAAGGAGGAATAGGAGCTGGGAGGAGGAAGAGGGAGGTGGAGGAGGGAGGAGTAGGAGGGAGGAAGAGATAGGCGGAGAGAGGAGGAGGAGGGAAGAGGATGGAGGAGGAAGGAGGAGGAGGAGTAGGGAGAAATAGGAGGGAGGAGGAGGGATTAGGAGGAGGAGAGAGGAGGAGGAGGTAGGAGAAGGGAGGAGGAGGGAGGAAGAAGGAGGAGGAGGGAAGAGGAGGGAGGAGGAAGGAGGAGTAGGGAGGAATAGGAGGGAGGAGGGATTAGGAGGAGGAGAGAGGAGGAGGAGGTAGGAGAAGGGAGGAGGAGGAGGAGGAAGGATGAGGAGGCAGGAGGAGGAGGCAGGAGGAGCGAGGAGGAGGAGGAGGAAGAGGGTAGGAGGAGGAAGGGGGAGGGGGAGGAGGAGGGAGGAGGTCGAGGAAGGAGGAAGGAGAAGGGGGAGGGAGAAGGAGAGAGGAGAAGAACGCTGGGGGAGGAGGAGGAGGGAGGAGGAGGAAGATGGAGGAGGAGGGAGGAGGAGGATAGAGGAGGAGGAGGGAGGAGGGCTGTGGAGTTAGTGAGGTTTAGAGATGAAGCGTAGGGATGAGTGAGGTTTATTAGTAAGAGGGAGAGGATGGGGATGGAGAAGGAGGTGAATGATGATGGATTGAGTTATTAAGAAATATGGGTATTATTATGGCAAGTGGGATGGAGGAGAGGGGTAATGCTGTAGTATTCTGATTCGTGGTCATGTTGTTTTATGTACGTATTATTAGGAGTGGATGTCGTTCTTTATTCGTGCTGATATAGTTAGTCTACATTGATTATTAACGGCAATATTATTGCTTCATTCATTCATTGTTCGTACTTGATTCTGTTGTACGGTGATGAAGATTGTCTCAGGTCGGAGTTCGACTACGTATTTCGTGCTCCATGAGGATTTAGTGACAGTTCTGAGGCGTATGCGTACGTCATTCCTGTCGTAGTTGGCATTTTTCTGATGATTAGGAGTAGGTCGATGTAGGAGTAGATAGAGTAGGAGATGGAGTAGGATGATGAGGTACTGGATGTGCGGAGTCCTTTCGTTCTTGCGGGGGACGGAGGTCGTACCTCATTTATTATAGTGGGGATGATGTGTCGTAGTGCTGCTGTATGGTGGATTGACGTAGAATTCGAATAGGAGGAGGATGAGCGTGGGAGGAAGAGTCGTATAGATGGAGGAGTACGGAAGAAGGATTGATTAGGCAGTGAGTTACGGCTTCGATTCTGTATGCGTGTCAGCTTGCTGTCTGATTTTGACGACCATATTGATTGTCTCTTTATTAAGTGGCATGTTCACATAGCTCTGGTCGTATTCCGTTTTCTAATTGCTTATTATTATTTTAACGCATATGCCTGTAGACAACTGCAGCGAAAAGGTGGGTCTGTGTATCTATCTGACCCGGCGTGGCTTTGCCCAGCTCCTGGCGGGTAGCGTCTCATTAAATTCATACAACAAAAAAAGTAACTTAAAAGAATGTCCTTCCACACACCATCCATTATTTTTAATGAAAACTCTTTCTAATCACCTGCATGACTACAGTAACTTCTTAAGCATAAAAAGATGAGTTACAATGTTATGCATTGTGCATTATTTTTATGAAAACTTTGAAAATGCCTTAAAGATTGTATCATTATTTATTATAACTCATATGCCGGTACATAACTATAGACACAGAGTTTATAAATCTTTGAAAACGATGCAACAATATGACTATAAGTTATACAGAAAAGTTATTAAAAGTTATGCCCCTTGAAATAACTTTTACAGAGTTAAGTCCCCTCGCTGTATAGAAATTACAATGAAAAATGGAAAATTAAATAATATTGGGTAAGCAGCCGATTTCACACTAAAAAAATATCACAGTGGGCTGCGCTGGAATGAAAGGAAGACGTGTAGAAAATTTCATCTCAATCGGATGGGCCGTTCGCGAACGCATAAAGGACATACGGACATACAGACGGAGATTGCCTTTTATATATAAGATAACTAGCTGACCCGGCCCGGCTTCGCCCAGACCCTGGTGGGGAGCATCTCATTTAATTCATATAAGTAGTCATATAAGTTCCCGTTCCCGACTATCTATCTGTCGGTCTGTCTGACCCGGCCCGGCATCGCCCAACTCCTGGTGGGGAGCATCTCATTTAATTCATATAAGTAGTCATATAAGTTCCCGTTCCGACTGTCTGTCTGTCTGTCTGTCTTGGGTAAATGGAGGAGGGAGGAGGAAGAGGGAGGTGGAGGAGGGAAGAGGAGGGAGGAGGAGGGAGGAGGAGACAGGAGACAGGAGGAATAGGGAGGAAATTAGGAGGAGGAGGAGGATTAGGAAGAGGAGGGAGGAGTAGGGTGGAGGAGGGGAGGGAGGAGAAGAGGGAGAAGGAGGAGGAGGAGAACGCAGGAGGAGGAGGGAGGAGGAGGGAGAGGGAGGAGAAGGAGAGAGTAGGAGGAGGGAGGAGGCGGAGGGAGAAGGAAGAGGGAGGAAGAGGGAGAAGGAGGGAGGAAGGATTAACGCAGGAGGAGGAGGAGAGGGGAGGAGGGAAAGGGAGGAGGGGGGAGGAGGAGAGATTGGGAGAGGGAGGAGGCGGAGGGAGAAGGAAGAGGGAGGAAGAGGGAGGAAGAGGGAGAAGGAGGAGGAGGAGAAGGAGGGACGAGGATGAGGGGAGGGAGGAGGAAGAGGGAGGAGGAGGAATGTGAAGGGAGGAGGAGGGAGGAGGTAGAGGGAGGAGGGGAAGGGGGAGAGAGGGAGGAGGAGAGAGGAGGAGGAGGAGGAGGGGAGGGAGGAGGAGGAAGAGGGAGGAGGAGGAATGTGAAGGGAGGAGGAGGAGGAGGTAGAGGGAGGAGGAGGAGGGAGGAGGAAGAATGGAGGAGGAGGGATGAGGAGGAGAAGGAGGAGGGGGAGGAGGGGAGGAAGAAAGGAGGAGGGAGGAGGAGGGATGAGGGGGAGGAGGGAGGGGGAGGAGGAGAAGGGAGGAGAAGGGAGGAGGAGGGGCAAAAAGGGAGGGAAGGAAGAGGAGGGCGAGGAGGTAGGAGTGAGGGAGGAGGAAGAGGAGGAGGACGGAGGAGGAAGAGAGTGGAGGAGGGAGGAGGAGGAGGAAGAGGATAGGCGGAGAGAGGAGAGGAGAGGGAGGAGGAGGATTTAGGGAGGAATAGGAGGGAGGAGGAGGGAGGAGGAGGAATTAAGAGAAGGAGGGGGGAAATGGGAGAAGGAGGAGGGAGGAGGAGAAGGAAGAGGGATGAGGAGGGAGGAGGGTGAAGGAGGAGGAGGAGGAGGGAGGAGGGTGAAGGAGGAGGAGGAGGAAGAGGGAGGGGGAGGAGGAGGGAGAAGAAGGAGGAGGGAGGAGGGAGGAGGAGACACGCAGGTTGGGAGGAGGAGGGAGGAGGTGGAGGGAGAAGGAGGAGGGAGGAAGAGGTAGAAGGAGGAAGGAGGAGGAAGGGGAGGAGGAGGAGGAGGAATGATGAGGAGGGAGGAGGAGGAAGAGGGATGTGGAGGAAGGAGGAGGAGGGAGGAGGTAGAGGGAGGAAAAGGGAGGACAGAGGAGGAGAGAGGAGGAG
This sequence comes from Cepaea nemoralis, assembly GCA_014155875.1. Classification (NCBI taxonomy): domain Eukaryota; kingdom Metazoa; phylum Mollusca; class Gastropoda; order Stylommatophora; family Helicidae; genus Cepaea; species Cepaea nemoralis. The sequence continues at coordinate 373,717 of JACEFZ010017003.1, read as the reverse complement.
GGAGGAAGAGAAGGGAGTAGGAGGGATGAGGAGAAGGGAGGAGGAGAGGGAGGAGGAGGGAGAAGGGAGGGGGAGAAGGAGGAGGGAGTGGGAGGAGGGGGAGGAGGTAGAGGGAGGAGGAGGGAGGAGGGGAGGGAGTAGGAGGGAGGAGGATGGAGGAGGAGAGGAGAGGAAGAGGGAGAAGGAAGAGGGAGAAGGAGGAGAGAGGGGGAGGAGGTAGAGGGAGGAGGAAGAGGAGGAGGGTGTAGAGAGGAGGTAGAGGCAGGTGGAGGGGAGGAGGTTAGAGGCAGGAGGAGAAGAGAGGAGGAGGGAGTTCGCCACTTCCGAATCATACTCGTCTAGGTTCTGTGATTTTCGGTCCTTCCATTGATTGTTCTTCCCTTCTACACGACTGTAGATAACTTCCTTACACATAAAAAGATGAATTGTTATTGATATTGCCGTGGCATGGAGGCATATATATCAGCAGCAGAGTTGAACGCCTACGCCAGCCGGCACGGCACTTGATGATGATGATGATTGCCGTGTGACGATTCTGTGTAGTCACGTCATTTTCTTCCCTTTCCCTAGCGTTTTGGTTCGGGGATTCTTTCATCATCATCATCATATATTTACGTACGTATTTTGGGTATGGGAGGAGGAAGGAGGAGGAAGAAGAAGAAAAAATACAACAGTTGGCAGCGCTGGAATGAAAGGAAGGCGTGTAGAAAATTTCATCTCAATCGGATGGGCCGTTCGGGAACGTATAAAGGACATACAGACATACAGACATACAGACATACATATCCACACACATCCTAATTTATATATAAGATAAACTTATGTACATTACTGTAGTTTGAGTGAGAGAGTCAGTGAGTCTGAATGTGTGAGTGTGTGTGTGTGTGTGTGTGTGTCTGTCTGTCTGTCTGCCTCTGTGTGTATCTCTGTGTGTGGGAGCATCACTATTTTCTACGTCACACACTGTATATGTACACATTTTTTTCCATGTTTAACATTTTTATGAGACTGCTTACGACAATTGTCAGTGTATGTGTGTGAGTAAAGTGTGGGAGTTTGTTCATACTAGTTTCAATGCTCACGTGAAGCATTATGTATGTGTCTAGATGTGAGGATTGTGAGTGTGTGTGTGTGTGTGTGTGTGTGTGGAGAATGTGTGTAAGTGTGGGGATATGTGTGTGTGTGGGGGTGTGGGGTGGGGGTATACGTTTGGATGGGTTGGGGTGTGTGGGTGTTTGTGGATAGTGAGATTTGTGGGTATTGGAGGGATGTGTGGATGGATGTGTGGGGGTGAAAGTAGGGGTGTGTGAATGAGTGTGGGGGATGTGTGTATGGGTGGAGGATGTGTATACCGGAAGGGTGCGGGGAATATGTGTATGAGTGGGGGATATGTGTGGGTGGGTGGAGATGTGTGGATGGTTCGGGGGAAGTATGTGTGGGTGGCGGGGTTGTGTGGGTAGGGGATGTGTGTGGGTGGATTGGGGATGTAAGGGCGGGTGGGGAGAAGTGTATGGTGTGTGGGTTTGGGATATGTGTGTGGCGTGTTGCTGTGGAATGTGTGCATGGTGTGTGGGTGGGGGTATGTTTGTGGTGGGTGGGGGTATGTTTGTGGTGGATGGGTGAGGATATGTGTGTGGGTGGGGTATAGTGTGTGGGTGGGGGATGTGTGTGATGGGTGCGGGAAAGTGTGTATGGGTGGGGGATATGTATGGGTGAGTAGGGGATGTGTGGTGATTGGGGGAAGTATGTATGGGTGGTGGGGATGTGTGGGTGTTGGATGTGTGCATACATGGGGAATGTGTGGGTTGGGTTGTGTAGGTGGGTGATTGATGTGTATATGTCGGGGCGGGATGCGTGAGTTGGTGGAGGATGTGTGTGGGTGGAGATATGTGTGATCGAGAGATGTTTGATTGGGAGTGGGTGGTTGGGGGGGGGGGGGTGTGGTGGATGTGTAGTGGAGGATGAGTGAGTGAGTGTGTGTTGGTGTATGTGTGGGAATGTGTGTGTGAGTGGGGAGAGGTGTGTGGTGTGTTAGTTGGGGATATGTGTGTGGTTTGTGGGTGGAGGATGTGTGTGTGGGTGGGGGATTTGTGTGTTGTCTGGGTGGGGGTATGTTCGGGATGGGTGAGTGAGGGTATCTGTGTGGGTGTGGGTGGGGATATTGTGTGGTATGTGGGTGAGGGTATGTATGTGGTGTGTAGGTGGGGATGTGTTGTGGTATGTGGGTGTGGGATGTGTGGGTGAGGGATATGTGTGTGTGGTGCGTGGGTTGAGAATATTGTGTGGTGGGATGTGGGTTAGGGCATGTGTGGGTGGGTGGAGGATGTATGTGTGGGTGGTGGGGTGTGTGTGAGTGGATTGGGGATGTATAGGTTGTTAGGGAGATGTGTGTGTGGGTAGGGAGATGTCAGTTGGTGGGGATGTGTGTGTATGGTTTGGGGATGTGTGAGTGGATGTGCGATGTGTGGGTTGGTGGGGGATGTGTGTGCGTGGGTGGGGAATATGATGGTCGATGGAGGTGTGGTTGGGGGATGGGTGGTTGGAGGTGTGGTTGGGGAGAGGATGTGTCGGTGGGGAATGGGTGTGTGGGTTAGGATGTGTATGTGGGTGGGCGCGGGATGTGTGGGTTGGTGGGGGATGTTTGTGTGGGTGGCGAGTGTGTTTGGGTTGGGGGAACAGGTGAGGGCAGTGTGTGTGGGTGGGGGATGTGCGGGAGGGGGATGGGTCGGTTGGTGGGGGTATGTATGTGTCCCTGGGTGTGTGTGTGTGGGTGGGTGTGTGGGTGTGGGTGGGGTGATGTGTGGGTAGGTGGGAGATGGGCCTCATAACATGGTAATTTGCCTTGTTTATGTTTACAACATTCATTTCACAATGTTTTTTTTTCTTCCTATGTGAATGTATAATGCTCTTGATGGACGAAAGATGAGTGATTGGAAGGGCCGAATGTAAGACGGGCCTGCGTGCCCAATTTGTGACCCTTTTAAATAAAGTTGATTTGATTTGATTTGATTTGATTTGATTTACCTAATGTGTTTCAAGATATGTACACGGTTAGTTACTTTACCATTACCTACCGCACACCCCGGAGCCGCATGACATGGCAACAGGTCTTGCACGGTTCTGTTAGTTTGATTGGTAAACGCTTCAAAGGTGTTCTGTGAATACTTTTATATGTTAATACTTTTCTATGCGAATTCTTTTCTATGTGAATACCTTTCTACTAGTATGCACCAGGATAAGTGGATACCTCATGAGTGATCTGTACTTCTGGCTGAAATACCACAGAGTAGTGTATTCACTTACCCTGGTAGCCTAAAGGTTCATGTCACCGTTTCTGGTTTCTGTGTAAAATATCATCATCATTATGTGCCATGCCGATAAGTGTTGGCGGTCACGTTTTGCCATGTTACTCGAACACCAGAGTCGTGGATCAGCTCAGTGTTCTTGTCTCGACCATACAACGTGGCCAAGCGATCCAGGTATTTACTTCTATGCCCTCCCCTTGTTCTCTTCCCCTCGATCTTGCCAAGTTCTCCAATTTATTTCTTCTCATAACGTGACCAAAAAAATTTGACTGTCTACGTCCAATTTCTCCAATCAGTTTACGGTTTTCATTTGTTTCTTGTAGGACTTGGTCATTGGTTTTTCTGTCTGTCCGTGGTATTCTTTGCATTTTCCTCAGAAACCACATTTCCATAGCAATCAGATGGTTTTCAGCTTGTCTGCTCTTTGTCCACGCTTCACATCCATACAAAAGCACAGGTACTATGTAGCACATCAACACTCTTTTTCTCATTGCAAATGACATCATGTTATTGGTCACTATGTTTTTTATCTTGCAAAAAAAATAAATATTAACATATGGAGAGATAAACAACAAATTAAAAATGAGAATTGGCAAGTTGTCGTGGTATTCCCTGGGGTGACGGGAGGATACCACCACACCTTAATAACGGGATAGAGGCACTCTGGGAATACGATCAATCTCAGTCTACAGACCCCTCCAGCCCTTGGATTCCTGTCTCTCTCACTATCAACCACGGGACTATACCCCTTTCACCTCTCGTCCAGAACACATGACACAACTCTGGTATCTACACATAGTGGTTAGATGGTATAATGTACAAGATGAATGTTAATGATGAAGATGTCTATGAGAGAAGCCTGGCAACCGCCAGGCGATAGAAGATATGGCTATCTGGAATAACCTCAGGGCGTCTTAATCATCACTGTACACAGAGCACGATACCACGTGGCTAAGGCGGTCACTCATCTTCTCACTCAGCGTCGAATGTCTCTGGCTAGGTGTAGACTCAGCTGGACTGACTATCGGGTCGATGCGGTGACTCCGAGTGGCTTGGGTACGTGATGACGTCTGAATAACATCCATGTAGAAGTTCCGGAGGCCAATCAACTAAAGGTTCAATGGTAAGGCTGGTGATATATAACTGTCCAGGGAAACCACCGTATAACCAAATTCAAGTTCACTGAGGTAGCTAGTGACCCCTGTAGGTATCAAGATTATTATCACCGGTCCTTTAAGCACTTGGAGTTGGCCAGAAGGCAATGGCTGTGATCACGTGGCCTCTTTCACTCAAAGTCAATACCTGTAGCCGGTGACCCGATAAATTAATGTCACCAATATTCCTACCATGAAGTGGTAGACTGTTCCAGAAACACCAGGACATCCTGAAGTAAAGGGTGATGTAGTTCTTCCCTAATAGTTGGGCTAGTGGGTCACAAAATCAGAATGATCACATACACGAGGACAATATACTCGCCCGTGCGTAGCCATCATAATACCAGGTGGACTGACTGAAAATCAACTTAGAGTTCGACGATGGGGACTGGACTGTGGCGTAGTTGAGACTTCGCTGCGACGTGGTGCTGTGTAGAAGCGCCCCCTCACGTCACGCATGTAAGCTAACAATGCTACCACCGTCAGCAAATCATCACTCTCTGGTCCCGTCAGTTAGGTCTCTCGGTTAGAACAAGGTAGAACCTGCCAAAGACAACACCATGTGTGAATAGCGTGACTCAGACTTACCACCAGTGGGTACACTTTACCCATGTGTACTCAGCATAGGCCGGTGTCGCCATGACACGGCCGGCACCCTCACAGGCCAGGATCCACTGCCGAAGATGAACTAGGTCTGGGTCCTAACAAGCGCTGGCTGAATCGTCCACCGTACTGGATTGGCGTAGAGTAGGGCTGGGTATCTGGTCATGGTGTCTGCGAACTGGTTCCGCCCTGCAAGGACCTCTAAATGACACAACACACCAGGTTAGTGGGTTAATGGTACCTAGAGACACAATGGCCCTGAAGGAGGGTCGATGACAACCCACTTCCACTCCCTCTGAGGTAGTGATTAACCACTATACAATAGGGTTCCCGGAACTCCAACTTCGATCCAGGAGAATAATGAATTATACAGGGAAAACCCCTTGTAGCGGAATGCCACATCCCGTTCCCTCCTCCCCCAGTTAGGGTCAGAGCATGTGGAACGGTGTTCAGCTTGCTGTGAACAGCTCTGTCGCATCTCTCTCTCTCTCCCCCCCCCGTTTCCCCAGTGACAATCTCTCGGGAATCCCACTATATATTAAGATGGTGTTCTGTTAAGGCGACTAATAACATAAAGAGTATGAGGAAAGCCAAGAAAGGCCAGTGGTCGCCACACTAAAGGATCCGAACTTCGACACCCGCGATGTCCTTCGAATGACCTTCGACACGTCCGGCGACCGTTGCATGGGTTTCGTCTCGTTCGGCCGAGTTTCCTGATACCCCACGCAACATATGTCCGGCAACGCCTTCGCCGACTTCCGGTTGCGTCGACTACGGTGGAGTTCTAAGGCCGCCCAGGAGTGAACTCGGATTACTAGCCCTATTTTCCCCAACCACTTGTGGCGGCAACGACACGTGTTCAACAACCTGTACAATTTTAACCGTACAAAACAGGCCTGCAACCCATCGAGTTCCACTGGCCTGCAATGTTGAGTTGAAACACAAGCCCACACGTTCACCACTGACTGACCTTTGTGCGCCGGCGGATACATGCGTTCGAACAACTTCGGGTCAACGCGGTATTCGACACACAGTATTTATCTAAATATGTTCAACGTACCTTAAGACGATCAGTGCATTCAGAAGTTATGTCAGTTTTCTTTGAAAAACAGTAAGACAACGGCATCCTCTTTCCATTTACCGAATTAGCACAGTCGTCCAAACCACGACTTCTCGCCAGCAAGGCCTGTCCTCAACTGAGCTTGTCTTTGTTCCTAGACGGCTACTGCGCATGCGTGGCCGTAAGGGTGTTTCCTGAGTGAAACTCAGCCGAAGGTACTAGAATACAAGGGCACACAATGGCTCTCTGACTGGGGTAGAGTATTTACCGGATTCTCTCCCCTAGACCAGAAGAGTCACAGTAAGCCGAGACTTTGGTGCCTCTTGTAAATTCAGCATCACCTGTCGAAATCCTCGAGGAGTTATGTGACACAAGTGTTATATCACACACACACACACACACAGACACAGACACACACACACACAGACACACACAGACACACACACACACACACACACACACATAGACACACACACACACACACACATATATATATATATATATATATATATATATTATATATATATATATATATATATATATATATATATATTATAAGCCGGTCCCTTGGGTACCAGTGTCTGGCCATCACTCGCCACCTGCTCGTGTTGGCGAGGTCTCGGAGGTTTTGACGCTGTGTCGCCAGCGTCTGCAGCCTATCTTGTGCCAGACGTATTGGGTACCCATTCCTCTGGAAAACACAAGATTAGGCCGAGAGAGGGATCATGTCGTTTGGGCACCACATGTTTCTCTGAAGCTCTGCCCAGGCATTGTGATGGAATATTGGCCACATTCCAACTCACATACTTTGGTCTGTCAAGACTGCAAGGTGCCACTCACTATATACGTAATCTATTTTGGTGGATAAAAACAGCAGCAAGGAGTAGCAATCAAGAGATATTGAACTGTATCAGACAGAGTGTTACTGGTGAAGTTGAGTGGAAGACCTTTCGATGTCAACATCATACAAGTTTATGCACCAAAAGCAGACAGTAATCACTACTGCATTGATGAATTTTATAATGATTTAAAGAATGCCTTCAAGAAATGCAAGAATTCTGAAGTAAATATCATAATGGGTGACTTGAATGCCAAAGTTGAAATCAACAGGACGGATTAATAGTAGGCAAGTATGGACTAGGGCAGGGGTGGGCAAACTTTTCGTGCGGAGGGCCGCATTGACAAATGTAAAGCTATTGACGTGCCGCATTTGAATATATAAATATATCCATTGTTTACAGCAACCTATCACAGTAAGTAATTATTAATTATTTATAGGTTATTATGCAGTATAAATAACTAATTATTGCTATTTTATTTTACTGATACACTTATACATTATATTTGACAATATGGACAAAAACTTTTACTAATTTGTTAACACGATTTTACAACTTGATATTATAACAAATATTCTTTATTATCTATCAATGGCTTTAATTTAGACACGCGGCGACTACATTGTCACTACAATTGTTGATTTCTAATGAGATTTATGTAACTGCTTACAATTTTTGACAATATTCTTGAAATCTGGAGCAAGTTTACTTGTTGAAATTTGCATGACAGCATGCAAGTTGCAGTCCGATAATAATGACCTATTCTTACATTTGTTGATCTTCAAGCAAGAGAATGCTTGTTCGTTAATGTATGTTTATCCAAATAATGATAAAACTTTAGCTGCAAAGTTTTTCAAATTGGGAAATGATTCTTGTGAAATCCAGCATACCATCTGTCTTGAATTTCTCTTTCAATTCATGATCTGCTTGTAAGTCAAGCAGCTCCAACTGTATGTCCTCTGTGGCTGTATCAGCTTCTGCACTAAAAGGTGAACTGAGAATATTGAACTATGGCTCTAATTTCTTGAAATCTTGGAATCTCCATCCAAATGCTTCAATCAATGCATCTTAATTAGATCTTTGTATTTGTCAGTAATTTAACCAGAAATAGTTTCTTGTTTCAGCAAAGGGAAGTGACAAAATCTTTTTTTTTCACTTGCTTGTCTGGAGAACAGTGAGAGTTTTGTCTGAAATAATTTTACATATACATACAATTCATGTGCAAACACACCATTGCCCTGAAGTTTGACATTCAGTTCATTTAACTTTTCCATAATTTCAATGGCAAGCATACAGTCTAACTGCCAATCTTTATTGACAATGTTAGTATTAAAGTCACATCTCTAGGAACTTCACTATTTCTTCTCTTAGCTCCCACACTTGCCTCAACACCTTGCTGAGACTCAGCCATCGAACATTGGTGTGGTTCAGGACATCGGAATGTTCAGTTTCCAAATCGTCAAGTAATTACGTGAACTGTCTGTGATTAAGTCCTCTTGATCTGATGAGGTTGATGACACAGACAACTGGGTCAATAAGATGCTTGATATTCAAAACAGTTTTACACAGACTTTCTTGATGAATCACACAGTGAAGTGGTAATAATGTGTGGTCTGGGTATTCTGCTTTAATTTTATCACTTATCAACTTTACCAGACCTACATTTTTTCCAGTCAAAGCACGAGCTCCGTCAGTTGTAACACTTGCCATCTTGTTTCCAAACCACCCCAATTCTTTTAATACAATTAGTAACAGCATTGAATATATCACGGCCTGTGGGTGTGTCTCTGAGTGACTCAACACTCAGTAACTCTTCAGTGAGTTTGAAAGTAGTGTTTATTCCACGTATAAATATCAATAATTGGGCAGTATCATGTACATCGGTACTCTCATCCAATGCAAGAGAGTACCACAAAAATTGTTTACATGCATCTTGAAGTTGATGCATCAAATTGTCATGTATCTTGTCAACACGTCTGACCACAGTTCTCCTTGATAAAGTAATGTTGTCAAATCTGTTGTTTTTTTTGTTTGTTCTGGACACACAATGTTTGCTGCATGTAGCAAACATTCCTTGATGAACTCGCCATCAGAAAATGGCTTGTTCTGTTTTACAATTCCGTGTGACAGCACAAGACTAGCTTTAGTTGCAGCATCTTGAATTGAAGACTGTTTAGTGAAAACAGTTTTCTGTTTCTCCAAATTTAACTCTGGGAATTTCCTTTCCTTCTCTTCGGTCGTTAAATTGTATCCGAAATCGGAATGTTTTGTTTAATAATGTCTTTTTAAATTGTACTCCTTGAAGACAGCCAGTGACTCACGACACAACAAGCAAACTGATTTGCTACCAACTTTTATAAAACAGTACTTAGTTGTCCATTCATCATTAAAAACACGGCATTCATCTTCACTCCTACGTTTGTTACTGACACTCATCATAACGGTACATGAAATTCTGTAAAATTAAACAAAATAACTTAAATACGAATTTAAAATTTTTATTTTTCTAAATGCCCTCGCGGGCCGCATAAAATCACTTGGAGGTTGCTGACTTGTACAGTGGGCAAAAGAACATGATGTGATTATTGGAAACACCTAGAATCAACAGTATCCAAGGAAATTATGGACATGGAGGAGTCCTATATATATATATATATATATATATATATATATATATATATATATATATATATATATATATATATATATATATATATATATGTTCATTGTATATCCTTAAGATCAGAAATCAGATTGATTACATTCTCATCAATAGAAGATTTCGAAATGAGATTCACAGGACCATTTGGAAGCTATGCAAAGAGGCAAAAGAAACATGGCTTGAGGAAAAATGCAAGGACATTGAAAACCAACACAACACCCGGAATACTAAATTAATGCACAAAAGAATTAATACATCACTAAGAAAAGAACACACACATCAACGGGTTGCCAACAAACCAAAGATGGCAAAATCATAATAGAAAAAGATGATATTTTACATGCTTGGTCAGATTATGTGAAAGACCTTTATGATGATACAAGAGAAGAACAATATGATCATCGGAATAATAATGAAGTACCATAAATTTTGAAGATGGAAGTTCAGAATGCTCTTAACCATATGAAAACTGGCAAGACCCCAGGCACAGATAACATCACAATAGAAAAGATCAATGCCTTAGAAGAATATGGAATAGACCAAGTCACCAGACTGTTGAATGCAATATATGATACTGGAGATATACCTCTTGAATTATGTAATTCCATATTGATTGCAATCCCGAAGAAATCAGGAGCCTTGGAATGTGATCAACATCAAACAATTAGTATAACGAGCCACATCACGAAGATTTTGCTGAGAATTATCATGCAAAGAGTTAGGAAGAAACTACAACCCGAAATAGGAGAAGAACAATGTGGGTTTGTAGAAGGCAAGGGGACAGTAAATGCTATATATATATATATATATATATATATATATATATATATATATATATATATATATATATATATATATATATATATATATATATATATATATATGTCACAGCCTCACATTATACGGTAAACCAACATAAGTTAATAGACACTGGTGAAGGGCTACAACTCCCGCCCAAGGGAAGGAAGTAAGACACTCGAAGGCCAGAGTAATCCAGAGCCTTCTCGAAGGACTGGTCAGTGAGTCCACTGTCCCGTGGACACTGATGTGGCCCGCCTATTGCGGGGTCCACGAGGAACTCGGACAGAGTTACCACCCGTGTCGGATTGCGACACGTGTGAACCGGCAGAGACAGACGGGACATCGGAGAGGCAACAGGGCCTGCCTTAGAGGGACTTAATAGTTCAGACCCATGTGTATTTAGGGTCATAGACATATGCTAGATAGTTTGCTTAGAATGTTTGTTATAATCATGTGTGATGTTAAACCTCTGTGATATGCAACTCATCAGTGCGGGCTTGTTAAAACCCACTGCGCCAACGCACTGTATACCTAAGTTCAATAAATGTTGCTATATTATATTTAACGGAGTTATTGTTGCCTGTTTGAGCCCGAGTTCAGATCCCCTAGAGATCCAACACTGTGACAGGCTTTTTGGGGGCCAAGCCGGGATTTGGCACAAGCTTTACGTTCAGACAGCTATTGATTGCCAAGTAAAAAAATTAAGTAAATGATATCAAATTTATTACTGAACATGTACTAGTATTAGTCCCTCTGCAGATAAACTACCAATGATGTTAATACTATAAAATTTGACATGACTGTGACATTTACGTGACTGTTACTAATTTTTTTTTTTGATTCTACGAGCAGATTGTTCCGCGAATTGTGGTGTATGTAATCTATCTTCCAACAGTGGCGAGAGAACGAGACTACATTCGCAAGTTCAGGGAATATAAGATGAGTTTCATATCATGCCCATTGCAACCCTAAGCGGTACTTATCACCATCCATCCATGTAACATTTTTGTTTTGCATTGATTTGTATGTATATTCATAACTTTGTAACCAACAAAACTTTGCATTTGTATTTGCTCATGTAACATTAAGGGAGATAACTAAATTTTCTACTCCCCAACATTTGTCTAAGGGATTTAACTTCAGTAAAATTACCAACAAGTAAAAGACAAGATGTCTACGTTAGAAAAATGTATTGAGTTAGGTATGAAATTAGGTTATAAAGAAGAGAAACTGTCAGAATGGGCACAGAAGACACACGCAGAGAACATTGCCCGTGAAGAAAGAGCGATAGAACGGGAAGAAAAACAGAGGCAATTGCAGGCAGAAGAAAAGAAAATGCATGCAGAAGAGAAAAAGATGCAATCAGAACGAGAAGAAAAGAAGATGCAAATTGAGACAGAAGAGAAAAAGATGCAGATGCAACTACAAGCTGAAGAGAGGAAAATGCAATTGCAGGCTCAAGAGAAACAAATAGAGCTTGAGGCGGCGGCCAAACAAGCCCAATTAAATGCCGATACACAGATAAGACTAAAGCAGATGGAGATTGATTCCAACGTAGAAATATCTGTAAATAAACTGAGAAGCAAGGAGGAGGAACAAAAATACAACAAGTATAAAGGCCTCGTTAAAGCATTTTGCTCAGGAGATTCTATCAGTGCATACCTGGAAAATTTTGAGTGTCTAATGTCCTACCATAAGATCGTAAAAACAGATTGGTCATTTATTTTAATGAGAAACTTAGCTCTGGAACCCTTAAAAGTAATAGAGACAGTTCCACAGGATATGAGAAAGGATTATGATTATTTAAAGCAACGAATACTCCAACATTTCTCATTAGATACAGCAGGGTATCAACAACAGTTCGCAAAATTATCCCCACAACCTAACCAAACCTTCATAGACTACGTGTCTACAGTTCAGGATGTTTGCACAAAGTGGATTAACTCAGCTAAAACTAACAACAGCCATGACAAACTGAAAGAACTCATTATTATTGACAAATAGTTAGTACAATCCCAACACCTTTTGCTAAGTTTTTGAAACAAATGGACTGTAAAAGTATCCAAGAAGTAGAGACCAAGGGGAACGCATTTTTCACAGCGAACCGAGATATTTTCCAATTAAACCTAAGTCAAAACGAAACAGCAGCAGTTGTAAACACTAGATACTCAAAACCAACTGAAAACAAGTTCAAACCACGCTCGAATGTTAGGAAGCCAGTTAAGTGCCAGTATTGTCATCTGACACACGAAGAGTACGCGATGTGTGATAAATCACCTAATTATCCACATCATCTCCAAATGATAGTGGAGAAACAAAAGAACAAGAGAAATTCGTATCAGAGAGCGGTCAAATGCTATTTTTGCTCCAGCTTTGGGCACTATTCACGCTTTTGTGAAGGCGAAAGATAATGAAGCAAGCTAATGCTGCACTAGTTGACACTTCCTCAGATGAAGATATTGAACAACTGAATGAGTGTGACAATCAAAATGAAAGTTTGAGTGAGCTAGGGAATGCAGTGCAAATTATTGACACCATTACAGACAACAAGTGTAACACCTGTAGGAAATTCCAACTTGACACAACATTGCTATGCGGCCACACGATCCCTATTTCTAATGAAATGGCTAACGCTGCCTTATCATCTACAGGCAAGCTAAATTTCTCAACAGGGTTTGTAAATAACAAAAAGTGCACATTAATCCGCGATTCCGGCGCAACGCTATGTGGAATTAAGAAAACATTAGTCAACGACAAAGACTACACACACAAACACGTAACTTGTCGCACATTCGCAGGCACCATCGAAAAATACCCCCTTGCTCTTGTCGAAATTCGCACACCTTTCATATCAGGACTAGTATTCTGCGCAGTACTAGAAAATCCTGTCGCTGAAATTATACTTGGGAATCTGCCCAACATACGATCTTGCTCTGAAAAGGAAATCAGAGATTGGGAGAAGAAAACGGTATCCAGAACCCAAACCGCGATTCTAAAGAGAAACACCACTCGTGCTTGTCTCAAACTGCCAGAAGCACAGGGAGACAACCAATGAAGTAATTCAAAAAGAATTCACCGAGGTGCATAAGGCAGGGGCAGTTGAATCTGTCAGTGATACGACCAACTTAAAACCTCGAACTGAGGATACCAGCGATCCACAAATTACCAAGCCTGTAGATGTGCAAGAACACACACAACACACGAATGCAATAACACGACAGACAACTCACAAAACCCACACCGACCAACTGCAGGAGTCACTAGAAATTGTATCACCAAACACTACCATCACTAATTTTGGAGAAGAACAGAAAGCAGATCCTACACTTTCACAATATTTTAGGTTAGTAGGACTTAAACCAAAATTGACTAAAAATGCGTCGTGGACATTTAGATTAAAGAACAATGTTCTGACTAGATTATACACCAAAGATCAGACCACGATACAGCAAGTAGTTCTACCTCAATCACATCGTGAGAAAGTACTAAAGATAGCCCATGACTCACCTTTTGGAGGTCATATGGGTTACGAAAAGACTAGAGCCAGGGTCCTGACCCAATTTTATTGGCCTAAATTTTGCCAAGACATAAAAACCTATTGTAGATCATGTGATATATGTCAGAAACTGGTTAAAAAGGGAAAAAACCCTACGGCAGAAATTCAATCAACCACAACTGCCTCGAGGCCATTTCAAATCGTGGCAGTTGATCTAGTAGGTCCGTTAAACCACATCTCAAGCAAAGGGAATAGATATATTTTTACTCTTATTGATTTATGTACGAGATGGCCAGAAATGATTCCATTAAAATCTATCTCCTCTAAGGATGTGACGGACGTATTGTTAAATATATTCTCCCGTTTTGGCTTCCCGGAGAAAATAATTTCAGATAGAGGAACCCAGTTCATATCGAATGCCACTCAATCGGTAACTAAGTTACAAGGCATAAAACAATGTTTCACCAGTCCCTATCGACCGGCCGCGAATGGTATCTGCGAGAAACTAAATGGGGACCTGAAACATATGTTATCCAAAGTGACAGCTGAAAATCCAGCCGATTGGGATATACTTCTCCCAACGGTGCTGTTCGCATATAGAGAAGTCCCACAATCAAGCACAGGGTTCTCTCCTTTCGAATTGATATATGGAGCGAACCCAAGAGGACCTCTCACTATTTACAAAGATATCATATCACAACCTGTAAATATCCAACTACCAATTTCCACCTATGATTTAGTCACTGACACCAGAGACAAAATCATACGATCCTGTATACTGGCCAGAACATCATTACAGGAGAAAGGTTTTAGGTACAGACAGTACGCCAACAAAGGTGCAAAAACAATTGTATTAAAACCAGATCAGGATATTTTACTATTGCTACCTGACAAGAGAGATTTACTATCAACCTCTTGGCAGGGACCATTTAAAATTGTGAGAAGAATTTCGGAAGTTGATTACGAAATTTCTTTGAATGGAAAATTGAAAATATTCCATGTAAATATGTTAAAACCATACTATGCTAGAAAGGACAGTGACACGAGTAAGCAGACGCAGTTAACTGATGACAGAAACGAAACGACAATTACCAACTGAATGACACCCCGACAAACGAAGCATCGTTAACGACGCACTCTTACGACAACAAAGACGACGAAGACATATTTACAGTACCGACAATATGGGATAACGACAACGAAGACCAATTTGACGACATATTGACAACGATTAACCTCGACGACGACGACAATGACATTGAGGACAATTTACAAACAGTAGCATCTGTAATAAATCAGACAGACGTAGACAATACTGAAATTCCAGTACCAATTATGAATGACGACGGTAGTATAAAGGACATACAAATCTCTGACACTTTGACACAACAGCAGCGACAAAACATTTTGTCTCTCCTTAACGACTATAAATCTATCTTCTCTAACAAACCTGAACGGACTGACAAAATAACACATTCAATTGTGTTGACAGATCTGACACCGGTCAAATGTAGACCATATTCCTATTCCTCTGCATTATAGAGCAAATTTAGACAAAGAAATTTTGGATTTAGAGAAAAATAGAATAATTCAGAAATCTATGTCCCAATATTCATCACCGATTGTCCTGGTGAAAAAGAAAGACCAAACGATTCTTTTGTGCATAGACTATAGAAGGTTAAATACGATAACTACAACAGATGCGGAGCCAATGAACAGCTGTGAAGACCTCATTTTGAATATGTCTCAATCATCCTTATTTTCGAAGGTTGATTTAGCGAAAGGTTATTGGCAAGTTCCACTACACCCTTCTTCTAGACATATAACAGCATTCGCAACACCTCTTGGTTTGTACGAATGGAGATATCTTCCATTTGGTCTCAAGAACGCTCCCGCCACATTTGTCAGGTTAACTAGGTTGTTATTGCACGGCAAGAAGGACGTGCAAGCGTATATTGATGATATATGCATTCATTCTTCTAATATGACTTCTCACTTACTTACACTCAAACAAGTCTTCAACCAAATCTTTCTTTTTGGACTTACTATCAAACCTTCCAAGGTTGAAATAGGCTATAAACAAATAGACTTCCTTGGTCATAGAATTTCTGAAGGCAAACTGTTGACAGATGATAAAATTGTTTCGAAAATTCTCAATCTAGAAGTTCCAACTACAAAGAAACAAGTTAGAAGTTTATTAGGTCTTATAAACTATTATGCTAAGTTTATACCAAACTGGGCAGAACTTACATCAGTTTTTTCTAATATGTTGACAAAAGATCATCCAGAAAAATTTTGTAAAAGTACCCGCTTAGAGGATGCAATATGCAGATTGAAATGCATTTTTTCTAATCCACCAGTATTACGATTACCAAACATAGATTTACCCTTTATTTTGACCACAGATTCGAGTGCTATCGCAATTGGTGGATGTTTAATGCAAGAAGTGCAAGGAGTGAGACACCCAATTCTCTACGTAAGCCGTAAGCTGAAGAAGGCAGAGATCCATTATTCTACGGTGGAATTGGAGGCATTAAGTCTATTATTTTGTATGCTCAGATTATCTAAGTTCCTCTTAGGTTCCCATTTTGTTGTGCTCACCGATAACTCGCCATTGTTGGTGCTGAAGCAAGGTGTTCCGAAAAACCATCGTTTACAAAGATGGTGTCTTCTTCTCCAAGATTTCGACTTCGAAATCCGCCATATCAGAGGCACCGATAACATTATAGCTGATATTTTATCGCGGCAAACGAATGCGCCAGCAGAATAACATTAGACACATTAACCATTCGCCATACCAGAAACTGTGATATTTTATTCTGTGGCATAGAACAGTGTAACTCTACACCTGCTAGAGAACTTTCATTTAAAAGTAATAACACCCCAGTGAATAGGTTACGTATAACACCCACGAACATGACACTTTGAGAACTATACTACCAATTACCAAAGCTCTAGGAACAATCCGAGCGAGAGACATTATCTGTGAAATGATTTCAACCAGTGAACTGACAGTGATCATGAAAGCATTAAGAACACTTCATACTCGACATTGAGAACATTCCATACTTGCTGTTGCTAAGAGACTTTGCAAACAGCCTAAACAGAACTACGTCGATTACAACACTCAAGAGACAGCCATACTAACTGTTAACATTCATGGCACGACACGCTGACAACAGGAGGACAACGCGCACATCATCGTTGGATTTAGTTACTTAGTTAATTAATTAATTTAGTATTGAATATGTATTATATTTGTATTGAATTATGTATATAAAATATGTCAACCTGTAATTTGTACATTTTCTACCATAATATTACAGGTATTTCCACTCATAGGCGAAATATTCTTCCTATGCAATTTTCTCTATGTAAATTATAAACCATTTTGAGTCATCGTACAAAAAGTACGTATTATCTTAAAGGGAACATATCGCCTATTCCGTTTTTTCTAAGGGCAATAACACTTACCTCAACTTTACTTATATATTTTAACAAATACTATTTTGAATGAAAGATGTGTGAATGACAGGGTGAATGAATTAAATGAGAGGGCGATATACTGAGCGGACAAATTGTACGCAAAAACGTATTTATTTTAATTTGTCTGCGTCTTTCATGTAAATTGAATTACTTGTCTAAATTGTTGATGCATGTTTAGTATTTAGGATACTACATCTAAGCACCACTGCTTGGAATGCCTGATCATGCATTACACACATTGGGGTAATTCATGATTAAGGATATCCCAACTCGTGACGCTTGGAGATAAGCCACACATTCAGCACACACTTTACACAAAACTCAAAACTGAACACTATCAATTAAAATACAGTCACTTTATTAGAAGCAGCAACTTATTAGTCAATACACTAACAAGCCAACAGGGACACATGTAGTCAGATGGGATAAAATGACAGCGTAACTACATATTCAGCATTATACAACATACGAGAGTAAAAGTGTATTGAAATGCACACACAGAACAAGATTTGAAGGTGTACTTAATTAGCCAAGACTTTTGTCTTGTTAATCCTCTCTAATACAGAGGTTAATTATCTTGGTATCAGTAGGATACTTTGAGAAGGACGGGTTGTAGAAACAACTAGGAAACGTCACGTAACTTCGGTCAGATAAGCATTGTTAAGGACACAGGAGAGAGAGACCTCTTCAGCAAATCAGAGAAGTGGTGTATGGGAGAATACATGAGTGTTGATGCCAATATTAGGTTACCAAGTTACTGTCCACCAAACTACAAACACCGACTTTATGTGATTCTGTGACAGAATTAGTACAGAACAGGCCCGGACGGGCCCCCAAAAAGCCTGTCAACAGTGTTGGATCTCTAGGGGATCTGAACTCGGGCTCAAACAGGCAACAAGAACTCCGTTAAATATAATATCGCAACATTTATTGAACTTAGGTATACAGTGCGTTGGCGCAGTGGGTTTAACAAGCCCGCACTGATGAGTTGCATATCACAGAGGTTTAACATCACACTATGATTATAACAAACATTCTAAGCAAACTATCTAGCATATGTCTATGACCCTAAATACACATGGGTCTGAACTATTAAGTCCCTCTAAGGCAGGCCCTGTTGCATCTCCGATGTCCCGTCTGTCTCTGCCGGTTCACACGTGTCGCAATCCGACACGGGTGGTAACTCTGTCCGAGTTCCTCGTGGACCCCGCAATAGGCGGGCCATATCAGTGTCCACGGGACAGTGGACTCACTGACCAGTCCTTCGAGAAGGCTCTGGATTACTCTGGCCTTCGAGTGTCTTACTTCCTTCCCTTGGGCGGGAGTTGTAGCCCTTCACCAGTGTCTATTAACTTATGTTGGTTTACCGTATAATGTGAGGCTGTGACATATATATATATATTATATATATATATATATATATATATATATATATATATATATATATATATATATATATATATATATATATATATATATATTTAGAACAGTAATTGAATGCTCTATAAAAGTAAACAAATTTCTATATTTTTGCTTTATTGACTACACAAAGGCTTTCGATAAAGTGAGACATGTCGACATGATAAGGATGCTTGAAGATCTACAAATTGATGGGAAAGACAACAAGCTGCCATCAGAATTGACAATGATATAAGTAAATATCAGCCTATTAAAAGAGGCCTGAGACAGATCTTTTTCCATATACAGTGAAAATACTTTCAGAAATATAAAAGATATGAAGGGAATAAATATTGGGGGACGATACATCAATAACATTATATATGCAGATGATACAGTCTTGATTGCAGACAATGAACAGGACCTGCAACATTTAGTAGATGCGTTATTGCACACAGTGAACAACTAGGGTTAGAATTGAATAGTAAGAAGTCACAGATTGTGGTCGTCACTGGGAAGAAGGAAATACCACAATGTGATGATATACGAGTAAATGGGCGTATTCTTAAACAAGTGAATCCGTACAGTTATCTCGGAACAGTCATAACATCTGATGGGAGATGCCTTGAAGAGATTAGAACAAGAATTGCCATTGCTCATCTAGCCCTTTGCAAGTTGAAAAACATACTAACCAATAAAAAGATATCAATTGAAACGAGAAAGAGAGTGGTGAAGTGCTACATAGAACCTGCACTTTTGTATGGATGTGAAGCGTGGACAATGAGCAGTCAAGCTGAAAAACATCTGATGTCTGTGGAAATGTGGTTTCTGAGGAAAATACCATGGACAGACAGAAAAACTAATGAACAAGTCCTTAAAGAAACAAATGAAGATCATAAACTGATCAGAAACAGTAGACGTAGGCAGTAACAAAAATTTTTTTGGGAATGTAATGAGAAGAAATGACTTGGAGAACTTTGTGACAACTGGCAAGTGTAACAAGCTACGTGGAGGGTCCCAAATAGCCCTGTCACAATGTTTAAATAATCTTCTATATAGCCCTAGCTGGGATAGGTCTTTACCTGCCAACCCTCCTCCGTTTTCCCCGGACTCACTGTCTCTCTTTCTTTCGACCTAAGGACCTATTTCCTGCAATGTTCTTCTGGCTAATCCATATATATAACACAGTGATCGTTGGAATAAACTAAAACTTGATTTATTAAATCAATAAAGGACAGCACAGGAAAACATCAAGGCAGTTAACACAGATAGTTCTAAACAGACACAACACTGATAAAGTTCAGGCACAGAGCCTCCGGTAGCCAGATTCACAGACCCAGCTTCATACACTGTCCGATCCGTCCAAACACAGCTCACCGAGTGTGCAAGAATCTCCTTCCTTCCAGGTAATTGGTTGTACGTACAACAGCCTTATGTAGACCAAACTTCCAGGTTTCCATGGACCACAGTCTTTTTAGTAAACAAATGTTCTAGGGAAGTGCCATGTAATCACCTGTCATAATGTCAGGTAGGAAATAATGTCCTGGAGAATAGTTCTCATATAATAATGGGTGTGTCTGAGTGATTGGCGGGGTCCAGCCAATAATACAAAAGGACTCAATCCAAACGTATCGAGATGACTGGTGATGTGTCAGTACAGCTGATGGTCATTCTTTCAAGGTCAGCAGTGGCTCTATCTTGTAGAGATCATATTCTTAAAACAGGCATGGCCCAAACCCTGCCATGGCATAGTCATAACCTGCTTTCTGCGTAGAGCCCTGTCGAGACCTTCAGCTCTGTTCATACTTTCAAAAGAAGAAGGACCCTGGAAAGAACAAACATTCGAGTGAGGGATCAAGCTGACTCAAGCACCACACAATCCTGAAGACCAATAGGGTCTCAGTTAATATATTTGACACATAGGATCTTGACCCAATGCAGTATATACCATACCCGAATGAATGGGCCTGACCTGTCAGGTAGCCCCTGGATTGGCTACGTCCGGGCTTGAGTCGACCTCCAGCTGGTTGATGTCGGGTTGTCCACCCTAGGAACGTTTTGTCTACAAGACACACATTCCACACTCATACCAAGCCTTTATTATTATTGGGCACATTCCTTTCCATGCTTTCCTCTCACTTGCAAACCATGCCTTTCTCACAACCAAGATCTTGTGGTGTGGTGCGCCCCGTAATCTGTGTCCTTCTCCCCGTTAAGTAAATATATTACAGTATTGGGGTTATATGGCACACCGTGTAGTTCCCCATTCAAAGAAGATACTACCCCTCCCGGCCGCCGCTCTCGACTGAGCTGTCGCCCCAATGTACCGGCATTGCCCTGCACAAGCCATAGGGTAGATAAGTTCAGGTTCTCTCAGTGAGATAGAGGAGTCCATTATCCTCCCGACATCATCCTATCGAGTGACAGACGAAAGAGATAGTCCTGTGGCTAGCATCCCCTGGCTCAAGAAGATAGATTATAGATTGGTGGACCCCATCCCCGTAGCTATCTAATGTGCCTATATTTACAAGAGAGATGCTACCAAGTAACGGTAAGCCGTAGGAATCAAGATATCACTCGTCTATCAGCTGCCAAGAACAAGCGATATCATTTGGTAACTACTTATTCTTCAGATGTGTTCCCTTGCCATGCCAAGATCAAGACGCGTAGCCAGATCGGCTAACGGTCACCCCCTCCCAACATGGCAAGACTGCTGTTTTGCTATATCCTCCCAGTCATTAAGACAATAGATATTTATAGGCCAAGCTTTGCCTGGACCAACGAAAACCCAAATTTACCTTTCCACCACTTCAGTAGTATGTTGCATCTCTGTCGTAATCTTTAAATTACTTGACATGCTGCAACCACCAAACGGTATGTGTTGGCACGGCCATCAATTGACCAGCAGCTGCACCAGGGCACATTTGACGCAAGGCGCTCCATCGGGTTTACCCGAAAGGAAAGACAAATATATACTCGCTCCATGTAAAGATTGTGGTATGAAGATAACCCAAAGAACCATCTTTCATGGAGGTTTGAGCAAACAAGAGAACTGAGAGTTTCCGAAAGCCGTTTCCCCCTGTTTACCAAAAATAAAAGAATGCATAAGGACATGGGGCACTGGCGTTTCGCTACATAACGAAAGAAGAGACCAAGGGAATATATATATATATATATATTATATATATATATATATATATATATATATATATATATATATATATATATATATATATATATATATATATATGTGGTTCGTTGTATATCCTTTATAAGACCACTAGCATTTTTGTTGTAGTTATTTCCGGGCAAGTTTACGTTCAGTAGGAGACGGCATATATATATATATATATATATATATATATATATATATATATATATATATATATATATATATATATATATATATATATATATATATATATATATATCATTACGCAAGGGTGCAGTCATATGTGAGGCAACCAGGACTGCAAGAGCTGTGAAGATAAGGCAGGACAGAAAAACCACTGCAGGAAATCCTCCTCCAGAAATGTCAAGCATTCTTTGCCCACATTGTCAAAGAACATTACGAGCCAAAATAGGCCTTATCAGCCATCTTAGAACCCACGGCTCCATACCTTCAACCCCACTGGATGAAATGAATGGTCATCATCATTCTTGATGGACAAACAACAACAACATAACAAAACATACATATATATATATATAGTTCGCAATCTCACACGATGACCAGTCTTGGACCCTATTTGTCCAAGATAGGAGAAACCATTTAGATATATGAGTATATAACCCATTTTCTGTGATGCTCAATAACATTTAGTCGATGTGGTTATTGCACACTACCGGAAAACATTGTTTTAATATTCTTAAACACGTGAATCGGTACAGCTATCTCGGAACAGTCTTAACATATAATGGGAGGTACCTTGAAGAAATTATAACTAGAATCGCAATGGATAAGGTAGCCTTTTGCAAGATGGACAACATCATCATCAGCATCATCCAGTGCCCTGCCGGCTGGCGTGGGCGATCATGCCTTCCACAAATTGCGATCTCCGACGGCATGGATCAATTTCTGTGTTGACTCCATTCCGTGTCATGACACAAGACTGTCCAGAATCTTCTCACACTGTCTTCCTCTATATCTCTTTCCGCCAATCTTTCCGGTTGTCAAAACATGTTCTACTCATAATGTGGCTAAAATTTTTAAAAAACCTATGACTGCCTCTTTCTTATTTTTGTGATAAGCTGTCTTTGCGACTAAACTTCCCGTATAACGTCTTGATTACTCATTTTGACTGTCCAATTAATATTCTGCATTCATAAGAATGCTGAAATAATAAAACCACATGTCAAATGCTTCTCGGAATTTTTTCTCCTGTTTACTAATTAATTGTCCAGAATTCGCAGCCGTATGTTAAAACTGGTTCTATATAACATGCAAGAACTGTTTTTCTAACTTTCAAGGACCTTGCCTTATTGCTCAAAACGTTCTTCATTTGATATAATGCAGTTTTTGCTTGTTTCTTTTTCTTTTTCTTGTTTGTTTGTTTGTTTGTTATTTCAGTGATATATCTTCTATCTGATGTTATCCATGTGCCTAGATATTTCAATTTCTGCACTTGCTCCAAAATCTGTTTCTTTTATATCACATGTCTTTCTATTATTCAAAGCCCATTTTTCACTTCTACAACCACTACATCTATCATTTCCCGTAGATTCGTGTGACTTGCTGCTGTCAAGACGCTGTCATCAGCACAAGGTAAGCTGTTTATATTATGTCCACCAACCAGGATTCCTGACATGCTCAATTGCTCATCAATAGTCTGTATTATCACAATAGCATTATATCTGTTTTTTTTACAGTAACATTGTACCTTTCTATAATTTCTTTGTCTGTTTTAAGTAATGCTAGATCTAAGTTGATGTTCTTTGGGGTTTTCTTTATGTATTTAAGTCTTAACCTCATCTTTCCTATAACTGGCACATAATCACTATGTCCATCTGCTCTTGGTCAGGTTTTTGCTCCTACTTACCTGCTTCTGAATCTCTTTGGATTGAGTATGTGATCAGTTTGATTGAGAATATTATAAATTAATCGCCAGTGCTTTTCCACATATATAATCGTCGAGGATGATGTTTATACCTATTACCATTTCAGAGTATTCCGTCCATGCTATTAATCTGTCACCTGTCTCATTCCTATCACCTAGGCCATGGCCACCAGTCACACCACTCTCCGTTTCTTGGCCCACTTTGGCATTAAAATCCCCGAGTATGACAGTAATTTCAAAATTGGTACACTGATTTACGGCCATGTCTAATTCGTTATAAAATATACCTATATCTTCTTCTTTACGGTCTGCCCTTGACGCATATACTTGCAATATGTTAATATTAAGAGGTTTGCCATGGAGTTTCACTAATAATACTCTATCTGAGATTGTCCACAATCCTTTAACTTCTTAGCACTCATTTGATCCAAAATTATGCCAACTCCCCTTTTGTAGTCTCTCCCCCCTCCCCCCCCCCCGACCAATAAAAAGATGTCAATTGCAATGAGAAAAAGAGTGTTGAAGTGCTACATAGAATCTGTACTTTTGTGTGGATGTGAAACGTGGACAATGAGCAGATAAGCTCAAAAACATATAATGGCAGTGGAGATATGGTTTCTGAGGAAACTGCAAAGAATACCATGAACAGGTAGAACAAAAACGCGCAATGAGAGCGTGAAGAAGCAAATGAAAACCGATAACTGATTATAAAAATTAGACGTAGACAGTCAGCATCTTTTGGACACGACATGAGAAGAAATAAGCTAGAGAACTTGGTGACAACTGGCAAGATTTAGGGAAAAAGAAACAAGGTGATGGCAGAGAAGTAAATATCGGGATGGCTGGGCCACGTGGTATGATGGAGACAAGATCACTGAACTTATCCACGACTCTGATGATAGTGCGAGATGGCGAAACATGGCCGCCCACGCTTATTGGTAATTATGATAATGATGATGACTGTGATGATCATTGCTAATCTTTACTTTCCATTGCTCATTATGAAATATGTCGTTTATTTAAATTAAATATTGATATCTAATCCCAGTACTGCACATAGCCGTTTTACTTTGCGTCGAGAGGTCTCCTGGGCACACTCTTCTAGTAACGCTGTAATTAACATATCTTAGATTGTGTATTATTCTTCCTTTAATGTTCAGGCCTGGCATTTTTTCAACTTCATTAAAAAAAAATGCTTTCTCTGTATAAGTTGAAAAGTCTCGAGAACAATATGCACGCCTGTGGCACTCCGCTTGTTATATCCCTGGCCATGGCATGTCAATTCGAACCAGTTCGATGCAATAAAACATCACCTTAGAACGTCAAGGCTCGTCCTGGTCCAGGGGGCTATAATTTGGTCAGGCTTGTTGCATAGATGCCCCTTTGATAAAATAATCTAATACGGATATACGCAGGAAGCTGCGGTAGCACAATGGCTGACATGCTTGCCTGCCTGCCCGGTGGTAATGGTTCGAACTCACATTGAGTTGGATTTCTAAAATTGTTCTGGCTCCAAGGTTGACCCAGTCTAAAATGAGAACCAGGAAATGTCTTGGGAGGCAGGGGGCGATAGACGTTATATTGACCACAGCACCAATCCAATGCTGCTTGGAATGTACAAATATGCGCGTTAGCACCATATGCCAGATACGCCCTAAAGCATATAAACATGATAACTTCCTATTGCTCCAAGTTGTCGTAATATGTGTCGTCCCTGGGGTGAGGGGAATCAACACCCACATTCTTTTAACTCCATATCATTATCTTGAGGATCTCCTAGCTTTCTGTCCACAACACCCCGTCAGTCCTTGGATTTCTCTCTCTCTCTCTCTCTCTCTCTCTCTCTCTCTCTCTCTCTCTCTCTCTCTCTCTCTCTCTCTCTCTCTCTCTCTCTCTTTCTTACCACTGGTCCATGCCCCCTCTCATTCTGTTCCAAAACATACCACACAACTCCAGCTTCTAAAAAAATGACAAATTAATTTAATAAAGAAAAGTGTCAGGTATGTGCAACGTGTATGTGTAGAATGTCTGTCGTATAATCTAGAGTGTATGCAGAATCAGACCGAACAGCTCAGGAGCAAAGACTGCTTCATCACAGGACCGGCCACACAACAGCACCATAGATCAAGTACAGAAGATCTCACCAAATGATGCGTCTCTCCGGCCAAATGGCGACTTCCTCCAATATCTCTTGGATAGTCCGGATGCCTGGTCACCAATAGTGGATATAGTCCAATACTGACCATGAATCTGACACACGCAGTGTAACTAATATGTCACTACAAGTTCTGGGATCTGATAACACTTGTACAGTAAAATAATGTTTACTGTCACTTTAACACAAAATGTTAGTAGTTAATTTCACACCGGAATTCAGCAATTGGGAAAACACAATGTTAATTTTCAATGAATCTGTATAACCACTATGGTTCCTGTTACTGGTGGTATTGTAAGTATCTTCACTAGACTATGCTGATAACTACCACTGAGGAATCACTCTTATATGATCATCGGTTCCTGCTCAGCAGAGGCCAGGTTCTTGCAGACCCTCTGGGTTATGGGCCCAGTGCAAAAGCCGCTGAGTAATACCCCGCCTCCCATGATCGAGCCATACTTTTCTGCTACTTTTTGGAAAACATAGTGGAACCTGTTGAAGAGAGAACACACCTGGTGAGAGCAACCCGATTCCGACCTTTATTAGGTGAGTGTAGACCGACGGCCGCACTCAGATATATAACAGAGAACTGAACTCTGTCATAAGTCAGAGGAGCTCATCACATCGGTCTGAGTCATGGTAAGACAAGGAAAGACTAATGGAAAAGTGCAGAAACCCAGTAGATACCCTACTGGAAGATCCTACCATTTGACATTTCCTTTATCCCCCAAACCATCCTCAATCTCCCTAAATATCATCCCACTACATTGTTCTTAACTCACTGAGTGAATTGATATCTAACACTAGCTAGTTTAAGCACCGCGATAGCCTACTGCTGCCGACACTCCTATAATACGTTCTCATCACGCACATTACCACACTCGATTCCTAAGAATAATCTAATTTGGGTCTATTTAATTAAATACCATATATTTATTCCTGTTTGAAATTGAGACTACGAAATCACACACTGGATAAATGTCCGCCGATGTAAATCAACATAAGACACTGTAGTCTCTCTCCAGAATCAAACCAGGAATATCACACACGTCCTTATTGCTTCACAACATTTGGTCGACTCCCGCCAAAGTTGTTTATCCAAACTGTTTTAATACTGTGTCTGAATGACGTCACAAAGCTGTCTAGACAGTAGGCGTCTAAAAGCTATTTTTCTCTCATCTTTTTCGACTGGATGGAAACAATTGGCCGTCTATTCCTCTTTCATCTGGGGAATTGTCCCGGTATTTCAAAAAGTCTTGCCGGCCTGTGATCTAGAGAATCTTTTCTCCACAACAAAAGATCTTGCCGACTTTCACCAGGACAGTCTGTCTACCACATCAAAGGATGGCTGCCGCCTGTAGCCGAATGGCGCGACAGTCTTTCTTCGATCGACAACTCCAAGAATTTCCGTGACACAAAGGCATGTAACACGTCTTGAAGGCGAAAACTGTACTGATCAACATTAGCAAAACACAACTCTTTCTAACAGTGTCGTCTTCTTCAGCAAATGCTTCTGAATAATTATCTTAGAACAAAATTAAACAACATCTTACTAAGCGTGGTTACGCTTTCTATCGTCCATGATAGGGAGCATCTATTCAATCTTCTGTTGGTTGGTGTCTTCGGAAACGACCAGGCTGACAGATAAGCGGGTCTGTGGTTGGGGTATTGGTGCATGATAAGGCCCTTTGATGATTATCTACTTTACCATGAACTGGAGAGAATTCTGCGACAGGGGGCGATCAGGTGATCGCGCCGAAACTGAGTACAGAGAATATCCAGAGTGTTGTGATGCCGGTTCTTAACTGAACTCAGCTCGACTGTACAACGATATTTCGAAAGCTAATATCTTAACCTGGCATTGTTAGAATACGGGTTTGTTTTTGCAATAGGAATACTGATTGATTTGTCCTGTGTCCTATAATAACATATTTTCTGATACAGTATTTGTTCCCATCTGTGTATTTCTGTTAAAGCCTATACAGGTACTCATTCAACGGGTTGATGACGTCAGGGTATACATGCATGTTTCGGCTATTCGTTTAGTCTCAGTATACAACCTAAAAGATAAATACCACATAATCACTCGTGAATATGTAAAGAACTAAATAACTGACAATACAATTTATACAACGTGTTGTATATAAATCATATAAACAGACTGAACGATTTATGAATGTGTCCACTCACAGAATAAGAGAGCAATCGTTCGTCGAAAAACGAAGCAAGTGGTCTAATTTTGGAGCATGCCTAACCATGTGTGTGTGTATGTGTGTGTGTGAGAGAGAGAGAGAGAGAGAGAGAGAGAGAGAGAGAGAGAGACTGAGAGAGAGAGAGAGAGAGAGAGAGAGAGAGAGAGAGAGAGAGAGAGAGAGAGAGAGAGAGAGAGAGAGAGCTCTTGAGGTAGCCTATTGGTGACAACTGTTGTCTGAATACTTTTATTTCATTGTAGTGATTATATCTATTGAGAAAAAACGTAACTTTAAGGTGTGGCTTGTATTAGTTTGTGATTAAATTACAACTAATATCTGGATGATGTATACGGAAACTATGGCTCCATCTGACATTCAACACCCATATCCCATTTAGCAGAAGTATTGGATTTCTCTTCTCATTTGCCGCTGATAAGAAGCTAGACGCAGGCTATGATAGAAATTAATTATTAGACTGAATGTAGAAATGACTTCAAAGCCGATGATATATTGGGGGGAGTGGGGGGGGGGGGTGTTAGCGCTACAGCTCTTGCCAGACTGCTCAACTTGCTCCCCCCTTTCCTCTTAACCGACATTCATCGACCCATAAATACTCACTTACAGCTACACATTCTCTTCTTCGTGTTGTTTACTTGATCAAAGCAGGTAATATAATCAACAATATTACGGTGGCACAGTGGTTAGTCCGCTTGCCTTCCGAGACAGTTACCTGGATTGAATCCCCAGTAATGGTGGGGCACTTGGGTCCACCTCGCCTCATGAACTGAGTAACAGACACTATTATGGGAAGCAAATGTCGCGAGGAAGGAAAATGACCACTCTATCTCCTTATATCATGGTGCTGATTGTGTGGATAGCTTAAATTTCCCGCAACAACAACATTATTGCCATGGGACTTGCAGTACTATCTTCAACTATAAACAAGCTATATCTGTAGGACGTGAATTCATTTATCAAACCAAGTTATTTAGTCATTTGAAGGAGCGCAAGCGCCTCTGACCTAACCAAGTTATTTCTTAAACACCCGCATAATGGGCTCGTTTTGTGCACGGATTTTCAGCATCTTGCTGAGCATGACTTTGGATATTAAATCTGGCGTGTTGGACGATTCACTATGTCCCTTCTGGAGGAATTTGTTTCGCAGCGGAGATGTGGTTATGAGACGAATAGTGTGAACACCCCCTATCAACTAACAACTATTGCATGAAAGAGCTTAATGGAAGTAAAACATACTACACAATCATACGACAGAGACAAAGCCTATTCTGTAGTCATATAATGAGAAGAGAGACTTCGGAGAACATCGAGGCAATTGGACAGATCAGCGGGAGAAAAGGCAAAAACAGACCGAAGGAAATGATGATGGATGTGTTAAGATGACATGAGGAGTGGCATAAATAACACCGGTGCAGAACACCAAGGATCGAGATATTTGGAGAGACTCGTTTGCAAGGTATATGATTATGATGATGATGATGATGATGAGGATTATGCCGTTCGTTAACGCAATGTCGGGAGCCGGGGTAGAACAGTAGTTAGCAAGCTTGTCTGCCAACCCTGTAGTCATGTGTTTGAATCTCCATTAAAGAGGGCTTATTAAAAAAAAAAACAATTACATGAGTTTCCTCAACTATCCAGCCTAAAGTGAGTACTAGAAAATGTCATAGGGAAGTAACGGCAACCTGCGTGATAATGACCATATCACTCAGTGAGCGACGATTGATCTATAAGAATATGGAACTAGTGCCATAAACCCAATACGCCTCATGGCATGGAGAAGGGCCCGATATTTGTAGTTGTTGTGGCATGCATCTACACGTCTATATTACGTACACATATAATGAAATGTTGAACCCTCAGGAAGTTCAGGCCTGCAGTCTAGATCGTTCGATAATCTGCTGGTTAAAATTCTTTGGAATGCACTATACTAATTTGTAGTAGCCACCTGTTTGATATGCTTTGAGCCAGTAGAATAAAATCACATGATATGCACGATTGTCCTCGGAGGCGCTAACCAGACGGTGGGACATCACTGCGATTGCATAACAACGGATAGAATGAAGATACAAATTGCAATTTAAAAAACAAACAAACAATTAAAGCACACAATATAAATACAATAATGAACACGAACATGTCAGAGGTGGAAGAAAGACGGATACTCGACAATCAAAATATAGGACTAGAAAATGAGAACATAAGAAGCATCATCATCATCGAAAATACAGCACAATATGTTGTAGTTGTTGCAGTAATGGGAAGAAACAAGGAAAAGGTTACACGTTGAAGGAAAAGTATTGGCTACAGAGATATCTATCGCAACAATCAGACTAGAAACTACCCAGATCGGACACTGGGAGCTATATTGCAGACATAAGGTATTGTGCATGAATCGCTCACAACAACACAACCTCCACAACTGTCCACTAACAAGACATGGATCCCAGAAAAGAGAACGTACGAAGGAAATGTACAAACTGTGAAGGACCACGCAGCTGTAGACACTTGGTACGTCTGA
The DNA here is from genome assembly GCA_014155875.1 of Cepaea nemoralis. Lineage (NCBI taxonomy): Eukaryota > Metazoa > Mollusca > Gastropoda > Stylommatophora > Helicidae > Cepaea > Cepaea nemoralis. The sequence continues at coordinate 342,970 of JACEFZ010017003.1, read as the reverse complement.
TCTACGACAAGACATGGATGGCACTAAAATAAATAATAATGAAAGACACCCCTTTCAGATGGCGACGGACGGTCGTGTTGTTTTGTGTTCGTTTGTGTTTGTTTTCGCGTAAGGAATGGATTTATTCATCTCTTGCGTGTAATTGGTGTGCCAGGATGTAAAACCAGGAGTTTCTACTCAAGATCTGCGCGGGTGCTGCGGAGTTCGTGCATCGAGCGAAGCCATCCTTGAGTGAATTTTCAGCAGCGTGTGTGGTTATCAGCAGTCTGTGTTTACGTTTTTTCAACATGGTGGAAGAACGTCTTCTTTCCGAGCGATCAACAGTCAACATAACGAAGCGGCGTGGTAGCCGCGCAGGGACAAAGAAGCAAGGCAAGCGCGGGGGTTTGAGACGTTTTAGACTCAAGTGTCACCGTCTAGGACTCAGGAACATCCGTATTCTATATTGGAACTGTGCCAGTGTAAAACAACGGGGCTCTATTTTAGAAACCCTAGTTTACAGGAACGACATTGTAGCACTCCAGGAGACGAGACTGGGCGATCAGCTACTCCGAATTGCCGGCTTCAAATGTTTCTACAACAGACGACATCTGGGAACAGCGTTTCTCGTTCGCGACAGCATGGTGGTGTCAGAGCTAGACATGTCCAGTTGGGACAGTGACGATATACAAATACAGGCGTTGAGAGTTCATTCCAGTATACCATTCGTGTTGGTTAATGTTTATGCCCGCAATGCGAGTGTGGACGCCCAGAAGTGGCAGTGCTTAAGTGGCATATTAGGCCACGAGAGAAATGTTATTTTCTGTGGTGACTTCAACGCTAAAGGCAGATCATGGGGAAACACTTCCTCCAATACACAAGGGGAGGAGCTCGAGACTGCACTGGAAACCATCGACCTGGTTTGTATCAACAGTGGCTGTGTCAACAGGACAGCAAGCCGTCCAGGCGATGAGGACAGTGCTATTGATCTGGCGCTAGTTTCACCTTCACTCACTACAGTGTGTAGATGGGGTGTCCTAGGACACCATGGCAGCGACCACCACCCTTGCAGCATATTGGTGGAGAAAGGCAGAACCAGGCAGCACAAGCTAAAGGTAAAGACGTTCCAGTATGACAGTACAGGGCAAGATGTGGTGAGCAAAATAAGACGTGACAAGCGCAGAACGTTTCAGGGCAGGAGAAAAAGCTGGGAGCAGCCACCGTGGTGGAGTTTCGAGGTGGAGAAGGCTTGGGTGGATAAGCGTAGTGCTGTAAGGAGATGGCAAAATGCCAAGAAGAACAGAGCTGGTCATCCTAGTCCCTGCTTGCACTTAGAAAGAGAGATGCACACAAAAGTAAGCTATTTCAAAAAACTGGTCAAGGTGGTTAAAAGCGAAAAATGGGCAGAGGTGTGTCAAAGAGTAAGCACAGAGTAGTCACTGAAATTGTTCTGGCGACTACATAAAAGCATGAGTGGGGTAGTCAAGAATAAGAGCATTTCTGACTTCCAAGGTGCTGACCTCATCTGGCAGAGGACTGATGAGGACAAGGGCAAAGCCCTCTTTGAACGCTACCTTGAGCAGAGCAACCAGACAGACATGGGAGGCCGGAATCTGGCCAAGGAGGTCACCTCAGACAGATGCAAGGCCCAGAACACTTCGGATGAAGACACAGTGACAGTGAAAGAAATCAAGGCTGTGCTTCGACGATCAAAAAACAGTGCTCCAGGTCCTGATGGCATAAGATACGACGACATAAATAGCTGTACCGACAATGAGCTAGAGAAACTAGCAGACATGTACAACAACAGTATAGGGAGTGCTAGCATCAAGGAGGAATGGTTACATAGCTATCTGATTCCCTTGCCGAAGCCTGACAAAGACCACAAAAAAATTCAGGGATATCGAATTATAACCATGCAGAATACAGTAGGCAAGCTGCTGGAGAAGGTAATTGCCAGGAAAATATCAAGCCAACTAGAGAGGCAAGGTGTTTTCCCACCTACCCTGGGTGGGAACCGTCCAAAAGAGAAACCTGGACCAATGCAGCAGTCTTTGCCCATGATGTCTATGAAAGTTTCCACTCAGGCACTGAAACTGTTGCTGCAGCGATTGATCTTGAGGACGCATACAACAGAGTACCACTGGATTTTTTAATGTTTCAGCTTCTTGAACTAAACGTAAGTCCATTCCTCCTTAGTTGGATCGCTGCAGCCCTCTTCCAACGGAAAGTAGTTTTTAGATGTGGCAGTTGGACTTCGGAACCAACAACAATATATCCTGGCCTACCACAGGGATCACCATTATCTCCGGTACTGTTCAACGCCTACACAGTGAGAATCACCAGTGAGCAGATCACTGGACCTGGCAGGACATTGTCATATGCCGATGATGTTTTAGTGTATCGTCAGGGTAAGGATAGAGAGGAGGTTGCTGTGGAACTACAAACCGAACTCAATCGCATAAGTACTTGGTGTGATGAAGCTGGGGCAATGGTCAACCCAACAAAGGCAACAGTGACTTGGTTCTCGTTGAATAATCATATTGTCAACAATCCAACACCAACTGTAATGCTGTGTTCAGAGACGGTGGAAAGAACGCAGGCAATGAATTACCTGGGGATACGGTTTGATCGAAGCCTTGCTTATAATGTGCACATAGACCAGGTGATAACAAAGGCCAAGCGGGGCTTGGCAGCGATGCGGGTGATGGCGGCAGCAAACTGTGAGCAGCGCCATCTATGTCTTCTGTACGAGGGGCTGGTCATGTCTGTTTTGGAGTATGCAATGGCAATCCTGACTCTCAGCCATAAGCAGATAGAAAGGATGGAAAGGATACAGAATGAAGCTATGCGCATTATTCTTGGATGTACAAGAGATACAGCATGCAGGGCGATGCGCTACCTTCTTGATTTTCCAACCATTGAAGAGAGAATGCAAGTTTGCAGGGCACGCGCCTACCTCAGAATTAACGCAAACACACATCATACACTGCATAGTGAAATTAGGAAGGTGAAGGGCAGCAGGTTAAAAAGAGGACGGTCGTGGATGGGTCAAGCCGAAGACATTCTTCAACAGGTGTGTTCACTTGAGGACTTAGAACCTGGCGAGGAGTGGGTGCAAGTGCCAACAGACTTCTGCACATCCTTTTCAGTTTGCATCCAACTAGATAGAAAATGCAGACAAGAAAATCCGGCTGCTGTGGAGGCTGAAGTACAAGCGTTGATTTTCGAGAATTCGCTAGACAGTGACGCGGTCATCTACACAGATGGGTCGGTCGTCCGACATGTGAGAAGCTCATGGGCCTTTACAGCTCGGGCCGGAGGGAGAATTGTGAAGGAGGACTCTGGTGCTTTCACTGAAACCACAAGTAGCCTGACCATGGAAGTCATGGCAGTAAGTAAAGCAATAACATGGCTCGAGACACAGACATTCACTAGGGCTTGTTTCCTTAGCGACTCAATGAACATGATCAAGAGGATAGAGGAGGGGTCGATCCGAAGAGAATGGTTGCTGCCTCTGGAGCGGTCTCGGCTGGCAAAGATTAGTTTCATCTTCGTGCCAGGTCATGCGGGAGTACAAGGAAATGAGCGGGCTGACAAGCTCGCAGGTGAGGCTACTGTGGAGGGCGGACGCGCCATGGACCAGGCTGACATTCTGAATGCTCTACGAGAAGTGAGACTTTTGCAAGAACCAAGTGATGACTGTGAATCTACAACAATGGCCAGACTGCGTGAGCAGCAAATTAAAAGAGGGTGGCCAAACAAGAACACTACGCAGGAAGCCAAAAAAGATTGATAACTACCCAGATCGGACACTGGGAGCTATATTGCAGACATAAGGTATTGTGCATGAATCGCTCACAACAACACAACCTCCACAACTGTCCACTAACAAGACATGGATCCCAGAAAAGAGAACGTACGAAGGAAATGTACAAACTGTGAAGGACCACACAGCTGTAGACACTTGGTACGTCTGATCTACGACAAGACATGGATGGCACTAAAATAAATAATAATGAAAGACACCCCTTTCAGAATAACACGGGAAAATATAAACACGGTGAATTCACCAAATCTAGGAAAGGGGAAACAGAATCTGAGATAAGTTGCACGGAGGAAGAAATTAAAAACCTAAATATCCAATTCAGTGAGGAGAAAAACAAACAGGAAAGATCACAACAAAGGATAGGGGGAATGTAAAAAGAAAAGCTAGAATAAAGAAAATCCAAAGGAAGGCTGGGTACATTGAAAGAAGATAACCTAATGCTTTGATATGCGTGTTGAAGAAGGAATTGTTAAAACAAATATCCCCGGACATTAGGAAAACTGGCAGAAAGTAAAATGAAAAACGAAAACACCCGGACAAGAAATGAAGTAGAAGGGAAATTGATGGAACCAGTAACCGACATCTAAAAACAAAGAGAGAAAACAAAAGCAGAATGGAGATAGGCAATCAACTCGAAGCAGGTACGTCGCAGGACATTGCTCTTACCATGGCCCACCTACAAGTTTCTCTCTCGATCTCTGGTTATTTCTCCCGACCCGTGTATCCTCATGCCAAAGAAGCCTGCAATGTTCTGTGCCCATCTGTGTGCTGGTCGCTGCCCCTTCCTCCAGGAATCATGCCTTTCATGACTTTTCTGTTGAAGACACTGTGGCGTTTAATGTTGCTAGAGTACTTAAGTTTCAGAGACAATATACTACTTATGAACCAGTTTTCGTCGATGTTCAGATTTGGTAGAATGTCAGTATTTTTCTTCTATTAGGTCCACGATATTCTAAAACTTTCCTGTCAGAGTTACGTTCAAAAACCCCAGTTTTCAACTTAAATGATTACGAAATTGTCCATGACTCACATCTACATGTTGCCAAGGAGAAAAGTACAAATTTTATCTGAGACTGGGTCGTCGCTGGAGCTTCGGGTTTCGTGCAATGTGCCATGTTTTCGACAGGCCTCTCTGCGGAAAGAGACCAAGCCATATAGGATAGAATCCGATGCAATGCGATCGACTCTCTTGCCTGTACATGCTCTTATTTTACACAGATGTTGTCAAACGTGTTAGTTGAACTTGTTTGCTGTGGTTGTGTAAATACTGTCTGAAGCAGTGACTGCTTTCTGTCTACAGTCCCTATTGGTGTTCATTATGGAGCACATATATTCAGTTTGTGACATTTCATACGTCTACAATTATTGACTGTGATCTTTGGCTGACATGCAGTTTTGTCCGTTGACATAATGCATGTTTTAAGTTCAGACAAACATTTATATTTTCATTGTTTCTCTTGACAGACAGAACGGCTGTTCTAATCCTTTATCACAGTTGTTAGTTAGTTAACTAACAATTGTGATAAAGGATTAGAAGAATCGATCTGTATGTCAAGAGAAACAATGTGCGACGCTTTCCGCGCTGCGGAAAGAGACCGAGCCATATGGGATAAAACCCAGTGCGATGAAGTCGACCATGTCGACTTTTAAGCGACTTTTAAGAGAAACAATATCACAATCTGAGAGGAGAACTGTGGCATCTGCACATCTGAGTCCTATAACTCGTTTTCCACCAAATACTGAATGATCAAAGCACTAGCCTCCAGTACAAGAACTATCTGACACCCCTGATGTTCTATACAATTAAAATCAGCCCAAGTCAAGGTCATAGGCAAGACACTGACTAGCCATCCAATTTATAATCTTTTCACGTTGAACCGCATAATCTGAGAATTTTTAATGGGCCTTTTTCAAGCTTTAAGTACCAGTTGCACGTGACATGACGTCAGAAATATACAAGGCAGGTGGGCCTGTCCTAATAGAGCAGCTTCACAAAGTCTTTACAAACATATGGGTGAACGAGACCATGCCACAAGATTTCAAGGACGCGTCAATATTCCACCTTTACAAACGTAAAGGAAACCGCCAATCCTGTGACAACCACCGAGGCATCTCCTTGCTCTCAATCGCAGGGAAGATACTCGCCAGAATTCTTCTCAATCTCGTCACGGCCCATCTCGATCAAGGTCTTCTATCTGAGAGTCAATTTGGCTTCAGAAAAGAACGAGTAACTGTTGACATGATGTTCGCTGCAAAGCAGCTGCAAGAGAAATGTCAGGAACAGAACTTTGAAATGTTCTCCACTTTCATTGACCTTACCAAGGCTTATGATACAGTCAGCAGAGAAGGACTGTGGAAGTTGAGTTGAGTTGAGTTGAGTTAAGAACCGACATCACTGCACTCAGGACATTCCCATACGTGCTCAGTCCCCTCGTTCAACAACCATAATCGTTCCCACCGCTATCTGATTAAAAGTTCTCCTGGTCTTCCCTCTCAGTTTTGAGATTCTTCCAGAACCCCTGCCGATCCCCCGCAATCTCATTCTTTCCACATATGGGTTCTCACTCTGTTCCTCCGCCTTCTCCACCTGGTCCCACAAGCGCACGACCACCTCCCCCTTGTCCATAGGCAAGATACCACCAAGAGGTGCATTCCCTGCTAGCCTATCATCCTGTTCATTCCCCCGTACACCCGCATGGCTAGGGCAAAATATCCATACAATTCTCACAATCTGTGACCTCTGTAGCGACTAGAGCCATTCCACACGAAACATTCCTTTCTCCACCTTGCTAAGCATATTCTTTGAATCCGTAATGCACACAACGTGTGTTGCAGTAGTCTCCTCTAGCTACCGGAATGCTGCTGTTACTGCCTCCACCTCCATTATCATGCTGGAGGTCGTAGTCTCATATGCTAGACTCTCCTTTTTCAAGCCTCGCCCACTAGCCTTTGCAATAAAGCCCCAGCCACTACGTCTGTTTCTCACCACTGACCCATCGGTGTAGATGACTATGTCACCTTGATGTGTGTTGCTCTGGATTAGCTGTTGCACCTCAAACTCAGCTCGGCCCGCTGCCCTGCTCTGCTCTCACGACCCAGTGTTATTATTGCATTGTGCCAGTCCGTCATGTCATCCGGAACTTCAACCCACTCTCTTTGACGATTGATGGTCTCTAGATCACACACCTGACTTATAGAAAGTTCTGCCTGTGCTATCCAGGACCTGCCTCGTTTTAGTCTATGACCCTTTACCATATCCATTGCTGCATGCAGCGGGTGATCCCTGTCTGTGGCAACTCTCAGGTACCATTTGGACTGAAGGACCCTATGTCTATCCGTCATTGTAGGTAGCGCCAGGAAGATTATGGCGAAATATGGCTGTCCACAAAAGTTTGTCCAAATAGTGCGGCTATTTCATGATGGTATGCAGACAAGAGTACAAGAAAATGGTGAATTGTCTGAGCCTTTTCCTGTCACCAATGGAGTGAAGCAAGGATGTGTCCTAGCGCCAACACTGTTCAGCCTCATGTTTTCAGCTATGCTGACGAATGCCTTCGAGAACAATGACATTGGAATAGACATCAACTATGGCATGGATGGAAAGTTTTTCAATCTCAGAAGGCTGAAAGCCAAAACCAAAACTAACAGCGACACCGTCAGAGAACTGCTGTTTGCTGATGATTGCGCTCTATATGCCAACTCAGAGACAGACATGCAACACAATGTTTCAACTTTCCCATATGCCTGTGCCAACTTTGGGCTAAATATCAACTTGGAGAAGACTGTAGTTATGTACCAGCCAACACCAGGGAATTATCACACCGTGTCGAATATCACGGTCAACGGTCATAGACTAAGTGTTGTGGACAAATTCACCTATCTTGGCAGCACTGTGTCCCAAGCTGCCACAATTGATGACAAAGTGAATGCAAGAATCTCCAAGGCCAGCGCGGCTTTTGGCAGACTGTACAAGAATGTATGGGACAGAAATGGAATAAGCCTGCAAACAAAGCTGAAAGTCTATATAGCAGTTGTATTATCCACACTGCTATATGCTTGTGAAACATGGACTGTTTATCAGCGACATGCTAGGAAATTAAACCACTTCCACACAGTCTGCCTTAGGAAGCTATTGAAAATTAATGGCAAGACAACATCCCAGACCACTATGACAGAAATGCTAATATGGAGCTTATAGAGAGGACTAAAGAGCCAATCAAGAGATTGGGAAAAGACGTTGGGTCAATGAGATAACCTGTTCACAGATCCATAAAGCCTGAAAACGCACCGAGAAAAAGAATTATAGACAAACATAAATGAAACGCAAAGAAACTGCAGCAATACAGAGGCGTTTCCCTTTTGAGTCATACTGGGAAAATATTTTGCAAAATTCTTTAGAAACGTTAGAAACGATTCTTTACGAACTACTATAGAACCCCAGCTAAGTGAAACACAACCTTGATTTAAGAAAAACAAAGGACGCACATATGTCATTTGTGCTCTTAGACAACTTACAGAAAATCAATCGGATTAGCCTTTGTCGACCAAGAAAAGACATTTGATAGAGTAGATAGAAACAATCTGTGGGAAATCCTTAAACAATATTAAGTGAGTACACATCTGACAAACTTACGTAGAAGCTTATACATCAATAGTGAATGCATAGTGAGAGCAACTGGAGGACACTCAGAACCCTTCACCATAAGATCCGGAGTCCAAAAAGGTTGTGCCCTGTCCCCGCTCTTTTTCATAACCTATGTAAACAAAATGTGTAAAGAAACCAGCCAAACAGAGACAGCAAGAACACCGCATGACGAGAACACAGAAGAAGAACCATCTGCAAATTACACCATTAAAGAACTCCTGTTTCCGGATGGCCAAGCACTAATAGCAAAATCAGAATCTGAATTATAAGACCACATGAATAGTCTTAACGAAATATGTAGGGAACTTAACATGAAAATGAGCACACGTAAAACAGAGATAATGACTATAACTAAAGAAGAAAAAAAACAACAACAATTCACCTAAACGAACAACCCCTGAAATAAGTAAAGAGTTTCAAGTACCTATGAAGTATAATATCATGAAATGGCAAATCAGAAGACGAGATCGAAAATACATGGAATAAGTCAAACCAACTCATTGGACAAATGACACAAATACTAAAGAACAAACATGTATCAACAGTTAATAAAAAAGCAACACAATCTTCCTACCAACTTTATGCTACCATTGCCACACCTGGACAATGACAGAAAAAGAGAAAAGAAACGTCACAGCAACAGCAATGAGATTCTTGAGAAGAATACTCAATGTATCAAGAAGAGATAAGATCAGAAATGGAAAAAATCAGGACTAAAGTGGAGGTTATAGCAGCCCTAGATTTTATTAGAAGGCAGCACGTCAAATTGTTTGGCCATTCAACTAGGTTACCAACTATCAGTATACCACAACTAGCAATGATGTACAGACCAGATGGAAGCAGAGGAAGCGGCCGACCACGTAAACGATGGACGGAGGTAATAGTCCATGGGAATATCGATGCATGACGCCCATGTCTTTACTTCACCTCGACGCCGCAAGGTGCAAGAGGAACGTGATGAGATGAGATGCGATGAGATACTTTGCGATATCCTGCTACAGGCTCAGTCTTGCCTGTTTTAATGAAAACGTGATTGTTATGAGGCTCTAATTCCTTCTCGTAAGCCGAACAAGGATAGACCACGCTCACTTCTCCTGCTTTCACGTAGTTAATTAACTTCTGGTCCGACCATCTCGTTAGAATTCCGTGAGAATTCTTTACATAAAATAAGCTTCTTCCACTGTTAGCGTTGAACTGTCTATCCGTCAGTCCGTTCGTTTGCCTGTGTGTCTGCATAGTTAATTTCCTACATATATACTTAACCGACCGAGTACCTTTCAGAATATTCTTATCTAAATTTGGCCACCCAGAAAATCTTAACAATGGCGATCTGTCAGTCCTGTTTGTGTTCTGTTGCCGGCCCATATGCATCACGACAAAGAAAGCCGTATAATTTTATTATCATCATCATGTGCCATGCCTATAAGCGTAGGCGGTCATGTTTCGCCATCTCGCACGATCACCAGAGTCGTGGATCAGCTCAACGCTCTTGTCTAGACCATGCCACATGGCCAAGCCATCAAGGTATTTACTTATCTATTTTCCCCTTGTTCTCTTCCCCTTGATCTTGCCAGTTGTCACCAAGTTCTCCAATTTATTTATTTTCATAACGTCACCAAACATTGTCACAGTCTGTCTACGTCTAATTTCTCTAATCAATTGACGATTTTCATTTGTTGCTTGTAGGACTTGGTCATTGGTTTTTCTGTCTGTCCATGGTATTCTTTGCATTGTCCTCAGAAACTACACGTCCACAGTCTTCAGATACTTTTCAGCATTCTTACTCATTGTCCACGCTTCTCATCTATACAAAAGCACAGGTTCTATCTAGCACTTCGACACTTTTTATTTCGTTGCAAATGACGTCTTTTTATTGGTCAGTATAATTTCCATCTTACAAATGACTACCTTCGCCATGGCGAATTCTCGTTCTAATCTCTTCAAGGCATCTCCCATCAGATGATATGACTGTTCCGAGATAATTGCACGGATTTACTTGTTTAAGAATAGCCCCATTTAGTTGCATAGTACACTGTGGTCTTTCCTTCTTCCTAGTGAACCATAATCTGTGTCTTTTTATAATTTTATTCTAACCCCAGTTGTTCACTGTGTGCAACAACGGCATCTACTATATGTAGCAGGTCCTGTCCATTGTCTGCATCAAAACAGAATCACCCGAATATCTAATGTTATTGATGTTTAGTTCTTCAATGGTGATTCCTTTAATATCTCCTACATTTCTGAAAATATTTTCACTGTACAGAGAAAAAAGATCCGGAGAATTTACACATTCCTGTCTCACGCTTCTCATAATAGGCTGATAACAGCCTACTTCATTATCAATCCTCATGGCAGCTTATTGTTTCCAATATATGTAGTTTTTACAAGTTTAAAGTCTTTCCCATCAATCTGTAGATCTTCAAGCATCTTTATCCTGTTGACATGTCTTACTTTATTGAAAGCCTTTATGTAGTTAATAAAGCAAAGATGTAGGTCTGTTTACTTCATTGAACGTTCAATTAATGTTCTCAGCAAATATATAGCGTTTACTACACTCTTGCCTTCTACAAACCCACATTGTTCTTCTACTACTTTGGGTTGTATTTTCTTCCTAACTCTTTGCATGATAATTCTTAGCAAAATCTTTGTGATGTGGCTCATTATACTAATTGTTCGATGTTCATCGCATTCCAGGGCTCCTGATTTCTTCGGGATTGCAATAAACATAGAATTACATAATTAGGGAGGTATATCTTCAGTGTCATATATTGTGTTCAGCAGTCTGGTGACCGGGTCTATTCCATATTCTTCTAAAGCATTGACCATTTCTGTTGTAATGTTATCTGGAACCTGGGCCTTGCCATTGTTCTCTCAATGCTAAGAGCATTCTGAACTTTCATCTTCAAAATTGAATTCTTGGAGCTGGCTGGCGGCTGGTAAGGTGTGGGATTTGTTTCTGTCGGGGGTGGGGGAGGGGACAAAATTAAAATCCTAACCTGCACAGTTCGCTGCGACTGCACAAGCCAGGCGGCCTTAATTCCTCAGGCTCAAAGACTCCTCTGCCATATACCGCAAGGTACTATATTGGCAGTAAATGAAAGTGTTTTTTTTTTTGTGTGTGTGGTATGTAACGGGCACATCTGTTCTTCTTTTGCTCCATCCTTAGCCAATCGATCAGTTCTGTCGTTTCCGGGTACTCCACAGTGGGATAGTATCCACTTTATGGTGACCTTATGCTGATTGCTAAGTTCAGAAAGTAGTGTCCTTTCCAGTAGTAGTGGCAATTTTCCAGACATCATTTCGTTTTCGTCTAGGTGAGTATCTTTGCAGGCAACATACACTAACCTTTTCTTGGTCCAAGATATTTTCTAGTTTTTTTTTTTTGCTGACTTCCTCCGCATTCCAGAGCATTAGTTTTAGTCCTTGTTTTGTATGGTCAGACGTTCTATTTTCAGGTCCCCTGGCTCCACAGGACATCTGAGAAGGACCTCCAGTAGCCGTGGTTGGACCCTTTCGAGACATAGGGCCCGGCACTGCACCTGCCTGGGGGTCCAAAGTAGTGCGAGCACCATAACATTTAGCAGTAGTCGACATATTTCATTACGTGTGATTGCGTGGCATCCCGATTTCTGTGGTGTGCCTCCTGGCTGGTTGCCTCCGTCTTCAGCACCTTTCCTTTGCTAGAGCAGACTGTGGTCTTACTCGAGTTTAGGTGTGTAGGCACCCACACACATGTCTGCGCATGTATGTACGTGCATACACATCTAGAAATTTCTGGTTATTTCTCGGCGCCAGTGACACGCCGCCGCCCCTTCTCCTGTTATTTAAAACAGTTCCGCCACGAGAAGACCAGGAGTTGGACTTTTGCTGCATATGTGATGAGTTACTGAGTGTTGAGTCACTCAAAGACACAGCCACGGACCAATATATATTCAATGCTGTTACTAACTGTATTGAAAGAACAGGGTTGGTTTGGAACAAGATGGCAAGTGTTACAACTGACGGAGCTCGTGATTTGACTGGAAAAAATGTAGGTCTGGTAAAGTTGATAAGTGATAAGATTAAAGCAGAATATCCAGACCACACATTATTACCATTTCACAGTGTGATTCATCAAGAAAGTCTGTGTAAAACTGGTTTGTATATCAAGCATGTTATTGACCCAGTTGTCAGTGCCATCAATCTCATCAGATCATAGACAGTTCAAGGCATTACTTGACGATATGGAAACTGAATATTTCGATGTCCTGTCCACACCAGTGTTCGATGGCTGAGTCTAGGCAAGATGTTGAGGCGAGTGTGGGAACTCAGAGAAGAAATAGTGATGTTCCTAGAGATGAAGGGCATTGAATGTGAATTTAATACTAACATTGTTAATAAAGAGTGGAAGTTAGACTTTATGTTTGCCTATGAAATTATGGAGAAGTTAAATGACTTGAATGTCAAACTTCAGGGCTTTAAAACTTTGCAGCTAAACTTTTATCATTGTTTGGATAAACAATCATTTGCGAACAAGCATTCTCTTGCTTGAATATCAGCACATGAAAGAATAGGTCTTTATTGTCGGACTGCACCTTGCATGATGTCATACGAATATCAACAAGTAAACTTGCTCCAGATTTCAAGAATATTGTCAAAAAGTGCAAGCAGTTACATACATCTCATTAGAAATCAACGATTATAGAAATATTTGTTATAATAACAAGTTGTAAAAAATAAAAAGAATTTTTGATATAATAACAAGTTGTAAAATCTTGTTAACAAATTAGTAAATGTTTCTGTCCATATTGTCACATATAATAAGTAAAATACAATTGCAATAATTTGTTATTTATACTGCTTAATAACCTATAAATAACTAATAATTACTTATTGTGATAGATTACTGAAAACAAAATGAACATTATATATATATATATATATATATATATATATATATATATATATATATATATATATATATATATATATATATATATATATATATATATATATATATATCCCCCGATGGTGTTTCCACCTTGTCGTGGTGGGGGACCTTGAGTTTCTCAATGACCCTGAGAGCTATGCCGGCGGTAGCGTAGCTACCAGCAGGGCCCCCCAAGCCGGACAGGTCAAAGGGTAGAGAACAGACAAAGAGAAACACCCTGGTCCTCCAGGTTGGGGGTTGAAGCGTGGGGTTAACATCCCCACCTTTGTAAAAACCTTTCTTTGTTACGAAACAAATACATGAGCCTCGATATCGGACTGACTTATCTGGACAACGACCTTGGAACGTTAAAGGACTTTTGAGATTTGGAACATGGAATGTACGGACACTATATTGAGCTGGAGCGGCCGAAGAACTAACCCGGAAGCTGGTTGAATATCAAATGGATATAACAGCAATTCAAGAAATAAGGTGGCCAGGAGAGGGTACTTTAGAGCAAAATGGAATGATTATAATATATGGAGGAAACACCCAAAAATAAACATGAATTAGGAACAGGATTTGTCATCAAAAAAGAGTTATGGGGGAACGTTTTAAACTTTAAAGCTTTTAATGACAGGATTAGTAAATTACGAATAAAAGGTAAATGGAAAAATATAACGATGATTAATGTACATGCACCTACTGAAGAGAAAGAAGATGATATTAAAGAAGACTTTTATAATGATCTGGAAGATGTCATAGAAGAAACCCTCAAACAGGACATCCTGATTGTGCTGGGAGACTTCAATGCAAAAATAGGTAGAGAGCACACTAATAAAAAAGTGGCCGGTATGGAAAGCGTACATACAATTTCAAATGATAATGGATGGAGAGTCATCAACCTGGCAGAAGCCAAAGGACTGCAGATTAGCAATACCAGACTACAAAGAAAGGATATACACAAACAAACTTGGAAATCATGTGACAAGAGAACCTATAATCAAATAGATCACATTTTAATTAACAACAGAAATGCATCAAACATACAGCAAGTCAGAAGTTATAGAGGAGCTGAGTGCCACAGTGACCACTTCCTCGTTGGAGCAAAATTTAAAATAAAACTGATGAGAGCTTTCTATACTAAGTTACAAAGATTACACCCAACATATAACAGAGAAAAACTACAAGACATTACAGTCAAAGAGAAATTTACAGATGAAATAAAATGTAAACTTGAAACTCTGCAAAACCTTCGGAGGAATGCGTTGACCAAACTTGGTTGAACATCAAGAATACAATTCAATCTACAGCAGAAGAATGTCTCGGTGTGTTAACCACGCATAGAAAGAACAGATGGTTCATCAAAAATGTGAAGAAGCAGTCATTAGGAAGAAGAATGCCAGACATGTATGGTTAAATGACATCAATAACATCCAAAAGGAAGAGCATTATAGAAATGAATGTAAAGAGGCTACAAAAATAGTCAGACAGCAGAAGCGAGAATATATGAGTAATATAATCAAAGATATGGAAACTAATCACCAGAAAAATGAATCCAGAAAATTGTTTAAAGAACTGAAGTCAATGAAACGAGGGCACCAACAAAACACATATGGTTTAAAAGACAAAAATGGGAATATGATAAATACCAATGAGGAAATGTGCAACACATGGAAAGAATATTTTATTGAATTACTAAATTGTGAAGCTCCAAGTAACATTTTCCCACAGGAAGAGGTTCTAACATGCGAACCACAAATTGAAGAACCTACATTTGAAGAAATCCTATATGTAATCACACGACTTAAAAACAATAAGGCAACTGGGACTGATGGAATTGCTGCTGAATTTATAAAGGCAGGTGGCCATGCATTACATCTAAAGGTATACGAACTAATAATAAAAATCTGGAGGACAGAAGAATTACCCCATGACTGGAAAGAGTCATTATTGATACCTATCTTTAAGAAAGGAGACAAGTTCCAATGTGGAAATTATAGAGGAATATCACTACTGTCCACAAGCTATAAGATACTATCCGCAGTATTACTAAATAGACTAAAACCATATTCAGAAGACATATTAGGTGACTACCAGGCGGGTTTTAGACAAAACAGATCAACAATAGATCAGATATTTATCTTACGACAAATAGCCGAGAAACATTGGGAATATAAAAGAGATCTCCATAACATTTTTGTGGATTTTAAAAAGGCTTATGATAGTGTCCATAGGAATAGTCTATGGAATGCTATGCAGGAATTTGGAATACCAAGGAAGTTAATCAACATGACCAGACTATGCATGGAAGATACTTATAATATAGTAACATATAAAGGCAGGAAATCAGACCCCTTCCAAATAACATCTGGCTTGAAACAGGGTGATGCACTATCGCCGCTACTCTTCAATCTGGCTCTAGAGAAAGTTGTAAGGAAGATAAAGGAGGAATGTGATATTGGAGGAACATCCAAGCTGCTTGGTTATGCAGATGATATAGATATTATAGGGCAAAGTGAACAAAAGACATTGGAAATATTGACTCACTTAAAGGAAAAAGCCCAACAGATGGGGCTGGTTATCAACCAAGATAAGACAGAATATATGGTAATTTCAAGAGACGGAATGGCTAAAAACTCTGGCCACATACAAATAGATAATATGACCATTAAAAGAACGGAAACATACAAATACCTGGGTACAATCTTCAACTGCTCCAACATCATAAGGGAAGAAATACAAACTAGAATCAACTCTGGAAATAAGATATACTATGCACTACAACATCTACTAAAATCAAAGGCGCTATCTCGTAACACCAAAATCACAATATACAAAACACTGATCAGACCAGTTGTGCTGTATGGCTCTGAAACCTGGAGTACAACGAAAGGAGACGAAGCCTTGTTACAAACCTTTGAGAACAAAGTTTTAAGACGCATCTTTGGACCCATTAGGGATACACAAAGTGGAGAGTGGAAAAGAAGAAGTAACAAAGACATTGATGATCTGTTTAAGTCCCCGCTATTCACTGGTATCATGAAGGCTAATAGACTACAATGGCTGGGGCATATAGAAAGAATAGAAGATAATAGGGAAACAAAACTCGCTTACACTCAGGAAATAAATGACCGTAGACCCCGAGGTAGACCAAGAAGACGGTGGAGAGATAATACATGTACAGACCTACAAGCACTTGGAATCAACGACTGGCAAGAGAAGGTCCCCCAGAGAGACGAATGGAGACGGATTGTATTTGCAGCAAAGAACCTCAATGTCTCGGAAAGCATGCTGCCATCAATAGCTTTACGTTTGTCAATGCGGTCCTCCGCACAAAAAGTTTGCCCACCCCTGCCCTAGTCCATAATTGAGTACTATGCATCTGTCCAATTGATTTTCAGCTTTAGCATTGAAGTCACCCTTTATGATATTTAATTCTGACTTCTTGGTGTGTTTGCACATGTGTACATGTAAAATTATTTCAGGCAAAACTCTCACTGTTCTCCGGACAAGGAAGTGAAAAAAGATTTTGTCACTTCCCTTTGCTGAATCAAGAAACCATTTCTGATGAAATGACTGAAAAGTAGAAAGCCCAATTAGATGCATTGATTGAAGAATTTGGATGGAGATTCAAAGATTTCAAGAACTTAGAGCCACGGTTCAATATTCTCATTTCCCCTTTTAGAGCAGAAGCTGATACAGCCACAGTGGACATACAGTTGGAGCTGCTTGACTTAGAAGCAGATCATGACCTGAAAGAGAAGTTCAAGTCATATGGTTTGCTGGATTTCTATATGGATCTTTATCACAAGAATCATTTCCCAACTTTAAAACTTTGCAGCTAAGCAGTTATGATTGTTTGGATCAACATACATTTGCGAACAAGCATTCTCTTGCTTTAAGATCAACACATCTAAGAATAGGTCTTTATTGTCGGACTGCAACTTGCATGCTGTTAGGTAAATATGTAATCTGTGGGTTTGATGTATTTGTAACTTCCCAGCACTTAGAAATTTCGTCTTTCATTTTGAAGACAGCCGTCAGCCGCTATCCCTGTCTGCTGCCATTAGCATGTGCTGCTATCACCACCACTGAAATATTCAATCTAGTCTTTAATCTTCAAACTACAGAGGAATGCATTCTCGTAAATTAAGTCTATGCTGTAAGAAGAAGATTGTCTAGGGACTTCCATGCTTTTTTTTAAACATGAAAACTGCTAGTCTCTTTATTCTTCCAAGAGCCAGGTTGGAAAAACCAAACCTTGCTTTCTGTATGCCGACAATCGCTTCCCTTCTGATATGCAGTAAATCTTAAACACACACGCGGAGTGAGAGAAGGAGAGAGTGTTTAATTATCCTCATCTATCTCTATTTGTGCGTGGCGTTGGATGAGTTATATGTGGCACGACTGGAAGATTTGATGTTCAGATCCAGCTGAAATGATCACGCTAAGGTTATGTTCGTTCAGAGCTGCCTTGTTACTGAATCCAGTCCATTGCATTCGTGACGAAACTGACGTCAAGTTATCTGACCAGACTAGGGCACAAACCCTTGTCCCCAGCTTAGGCTGACGGGACAAAACCTATGCGTTCAGGCAAAGGAAGAAAAAACTAATTTGGTGTGAGAATGAGGACTTTCTGCTCTGTCATTCTCATATCTATGTTTACATGTTGTAGTCCATGAATGAGAAGCAGTGTGAATCTACTTTTATGAACATTTCACCTGTAATTTTAATGAATCTTGTTCCATGAATATACTGCAACTATTTCAAATTTGAGATATTCATTTACACGCTTTTTAATGCACTGTAACGTTTAACCATTACGGAGATCAATCGTTCAGACTATATTACCCCATTTTAGAAGAGTAGGTGAGGAAATGAAGATTGAGAGGAAGGTAAAAGGCACTCGATAATCGAACATAAACTGTACACATGTAACAAACAATATGGCACTGCCTGATGTGGAAAAAGAGCTTTAACAGTTGATAATACAATTACAGCTGTCATCCTGTATCATCACTCTCTATGTCCTAGCCTTGATGAATATGCTTGCTCATCTATTTTCCTGTCAGACTTCTAAAGCCTTATCGTTTCTCTAGTGTCTGTATCTTTTAAGAGATCACCATCACAATCAGATATCAATAGGGCAAGAAGAAATGGCGATACAGATAAAATGTTATGCCCATTAGCAGTTCAGATTGGTCCAGTACGAGGAGATATATAGGACAGTAGATCTCTCCCTTGAGTACTGCCTTGTTCCTTCTCTTTCTCAAACTTTCTATCTGTGATTCCCTTTTCATTCTTGTCAACTGCACTAGGAAATTCAGTTTTGTCAAGATATAAATAGGTGAATTATGTGTATTTGACATAGAAAAGAGATGGTGTTAGCGGTTGGATGAATCCAGTACAAAATGAGCACACGATTGGTCTGAGATGGAATTGGGAAAGCTCAGCATTCCAGAGCGTTGGTTCAGACATCACAATGGTTAGTAATCATAGAGTCATATTTGAAGTACTCCAACATGCTAAACCATTCCAGTGAGAATCTACCAAGCCCACCATATTCAGCAGTATCTTGTTGCTAAACCTAGTACATTGGACCATTCTAACAAGCTGTTCAAACCAACATCTTATCTATTATGGAGAAAATTTTGTCAACATATGGCATGATTTATCTCATCATCAGAAGCATAGAATGAATACCTATTATCAAGGACATCAGTTAATTTTATTATAAGACCCAAGTCAAATCATGGTATATCGTATTAGAAAGATTTTCAACTAACCATCAGAACATTTATTAGCAATTGAGGAAAATGCCTGTGAGGATTAAAATGATGATACCTCCAGTGAGAGACACTGATCATTGACACATGCAAATGTTCCTAATGTTTTGTAAACCATATATACATGCATGAAGTATTGATGTGTATTTCATATTTGGAGGCCTGTCAAATGTTCTTCCAGTCTGCAGAATTTATTTGAATTAAACTGGTGAAATTTAGCTTTTCTCTCCGTTGCTAACTCGTGATGTGCCAGTTGTCATTATATGTTTAATTAAGTCATTAATTAACATTCTTGAAAAATTTGGAACGGTAAGTGGCTGGGTAACCACGATGTTTTGAAACCTCATATTTGCTGTTGTAGACTTCTACACCATTGGGTTATCTGATTTGCTGTTGTTTATTTCGCCATTGCATACTCTGTAAACTTTTCAGATCACGGGGACATACTCTTACCTGAAATCACAGAGGTTAGCACTTGATTTCTTTTCTATAAAGAAAACTTTAAAAGTACACATGGCGGAAACGGCTATACTTCGGCCCAGTATATGGATGTAGGCAAACAATGCGGTCTAACTGGGATGGATCTGGCTAAGCACGTCTCGGACGAATTCGATCGGCATGAGCGTTTACTGGCTGAAACAGACCAGAATGAGAAAGATAGAGAGCCTAAAATAGCCAAACAAGAGAGATCAAAGCCGGCTATCTCTAAAGTTAGAGAATAGGAAGCTGCAAGCTGAAATGGATTACAAAATGAGAGAATGACAACATCAATTGGAAATGAAGCGCATGGAAACCGAGCTGGAGATTAGGAGACTGAAGGGTGGATTTCCTCCCATCCCGTCCGTTTCTTTAGGTGGGCCAGCCACGGAAGTACATGGTGACGAAATATATGACCGCTTCTGGAACTATGGCATTTTCACTGGAGCCATATAACGAACAAAGGGAAGGGATTGAATTTTACCTTTCTCGTTTTGAACAAATGTGTATTTCATGTGGGCTCCATGAGGCAAGATGGGCGGTGAAACTCTCACAAGGTTTAAGAAATACCTCTTATGACGTGTTCTCCAGGCTTACGCGTGAGGAACAGCAGGATCACAGTATACTCAAACGGGCATTACTGAACCGATTCAAGGTAGTTTCTGATAGCTATAAGTGGAAATTCAAAACAGCCAAGAAGGAGCGCAGAGAGAGTTTTGCCCAGCTAGTAGAAAGGCTAAAATCCTATCTGCACAAATTGGCAGATTTAGGGAAGTTTGAGGAAACTTCGAAGGACTCCGGGAGATGATAATAATCGACCAATTACGGGAGAAAATTTCATCTGAGATGAGGACCTTCCTTACACAGCATGGGGCGGATAGACTCGAGGAATTTGATCTCTTGGCGGAGAGATGAGAAAATCTCAGAATGAGGTGCGAAGTAAGAGACGGACGACTACCCCCCCCCCCCCACCCCCCTCCCCCAGGATAAATCTCAAAAGTCCAAGTAAACTGATACTTCCAACTCCAGTAAGAAGAATAAGAAATCCGCTATCTCCAGTCAAACTTTAATTCAGACTGCCAAGAAGGAGGTAAGGCTTATTGTACTCATTGCATGAGGGTAGGAGACCATACTAGGGACTGCCTGAAAAAGCCTCCTCCTCATACAGCTGCATGTCTGACGAGCCGGAGGAAACATGAGATGAACACTGATGAAAAGTCCACCTGGACAACTCATGAAGACACCAGTTCCAAGATTCCGACAGTGGAATCCATCCTGCTGAATGGATCCCCAGGCATCTGTCTCTACGATACCGGTCTGCAATATGACTATGTCGTATCTGCATCCCTCGTTCACTCAGAACAGGTGACAGGGGAGATGGTGCACATACAGAGACCTTTGAAAAGTTCTATTTTAATGTCACTTCCTGTGGCTAAAGTATATATATAACTTAGCGTTATGTTACTGGAACGATCAAAGCCGCGGTCATGGAAGACCCCATTATTCCTGTAATGTTGGGTGTCGTGAATATAAGTCTCTCTACTATAGTGTCTTGAGAGATATTACTTCTATAGTGTCGTCCCTGGAGTGAGGGGATTCAACACCCACATTTTTTTTCAGTTTCAATATCACTATTCTGGAGATATCCACCAGACTCCGTCCACAACACTCCCTCAGCCCAAGGACACCTTCTTCTCACTCTTGCTCACCCCTGGATTATGCCCCCTCTCATTCTTCCCCAACATAACATACTTGACAACTCTAGCCTCAACAAATAAATACAAGAAATTTATTAAAGCTAAGAGTATATGTGGGAGAAGTGTGTGTGTGTGTGTGTGTGTGTGTGTGTGTGTGTGTGTGTGTGTGTGTGTGTGTGTGTGTGTGTGTAATGTGTAGAATGTGTGTTCGCATATTCTAGGTGTATATGCAGACATTAGACCACGAAGCTCCGGATCACATTCAGATCATCATTGTACGAGTTACACCACATCATCACGGGTCAGTAAACAAAAACCTCACCACACGCCGTGTCCCTCTTGTGCGTTGTTGACTGTCTCCGGTAGCCCCTTTGATAAGCCAGATACCTGATCACCAATCATGAATTTAGTCCGATAATGATCTGGCAGTGATCATACAGCCTGTTAATAAATGTCTACATGGTTCCGAACCATAAACCTTCCCTGCCTAATGAAAACAAGTAACACGGTTCCTGGGAATAAATGACTCATCCTTACAAGTCCTACCGTTTGCACTGTTACACTGTTCTTGTTCTTTGTGAAAATGTTACAACACTATAATGTTATGTCACTTGTAGTGTGATACTCAACTCTAATGTGATGTCACTTGCAGTGTGATACTCAACTCTAATGTGATGTCACTTGCAGTGTGATACTCAACACTTTAATGTTAGTTCACTTGTATTGTGATAATCAAACACGATATTGTTCTTACACGCGTGGTGTGACATCATAAATAATCAAACACGATATTTTTCTTACACCCGTGGTGTGACATCATAAATAATCAAACACGATATTGTTCTTACACCCGTGGTGTGACCTCATAAACCCTTTTCTCATGGGCCAAATGCACAGGCCACTGAACAGATCTCCTCGTACCAAGTTCTCCATGATACAAACAATTCAGCATCTGTTCTTTGAAAACCCGAAGGGAACCTGTGAAAGAGATATAACAGACACGGTGAGGGCAATCTGCCACTGACTCCTATTAGATGAGTGTGGGCCTACATTCTTACTCAGATCCATGACAGTGAAACAATCTCTGTCATGTCAGAAGAGCTCCTTCCCCTGTCCTGAGTTAGGGCAAGACAAGGAAATACCCATATACGAAGTGTAGAACCCCAGTAGAGCCCAACTGGAATATCCCACCCTTGGACATTTCCTCTATCCCCCTACTCCCAATCACACTAAATATCATCCCCTTTCACTATCCTCAACTAGCTGAGCTATGTTACATCTCACACTAGTTAGTTTAACACTGCGACTATCTATTGTCGCCGACACTGTTTTTATACTTGACTATAAAGCAACTACTACGTTAAAGTTCTAGACTTCACTATCATTTTACTATTCTACATTATTAACATTTAAATGCTAAGTGTAGATACCCTATTAATTCCTAGCTCACAGTCCGAAATGAATCTCCAAAATGCCATGAAGGACACATGTTTTATTCTCAAATACTGATAGTAAACATGCGGGATTCTTTTCACTACGAGCACTGAGCTATTCAACACTTGAGCCTAGGTTAACTTTTTTGTGCACTCCCGACAACAAGCTTGTTTTTATATATTCTCGGATTGACCTCGTGACGTCATTCTCCTGTCAACAACATATGGCAACCAAATCATGGCGGCGTTTTTCCCTTTCATCTTGAGTCTGCTTTAAGGCAACGGGGAAACTCTTTTCCCGTGTCTCCGCGGAATCATCATAGACCAGCGGCGCCTTTGATCTGACGGGATGTGCTCCTTGGTTGCAAACAATTTGTAAGTTCGAATATAGCCTGCTTCTGTTGTTTCATCATCTATCGGGATTATCGTGGTTTCATGACATTGGGATGTCGTTATGTATACTTTGGAGATCCTAGACAGCCTGTGATAGTCTCTGCTATGCCGAATAGATCTCATGCGAGAACGGCTCTGGCATCGACGACAACAGCTATACTGAGGATTTGAAGAAAGCGCATGTTGCTGAACAGCACCTGGTTGCCATGCTTCAACAAACTACCAAAAGCACATTTACCTCTATGTAAAGGCGATATTTATATGAAGAGTGGACTCCTCTACAGAAAGGCAGGTAAGGACGGACAAGAGCATTCTCAACTCGTCATTCCGACTTCATTTAGAGCTCAGATCTTAGAAATGGGCCACAGTTTACCTTTCAGTGGGCACATGGGCATCAGTGCTACCACGCAACAAATCACCATGCACTACTTTTGACCAGGGATGAATGCAGACATTATACGTTTTGTAAAATCATGCCCGGAATGCCAAAAAATCTCTCCGAGACATATGACTGTTCCTGTGACACTGGGGGATATGCCAATCACTGGTTCTCCTTTCGAGAAAGTAGTGGTACACATTATCGGACCACTCCCCAGAACGAGGAGGTGGAATCGATTCATTTTGACATTGGTGGACACATGCACAATGTGGGCATAGAGTGTTCAACTGCCTTAAATTGATTCTAAGCATGTTGCAGAAGCATTACTTGAGATTTTCAATCGGATTGGATTTCCACTTCGGATCCTAACCGATAATAGATCACAGTTTCGTGGTAAACTCATGGAAGAAATGTTTCGATTATTCCAATCTCGCCATGCCTATTCATCTCCTTATTTTCCACAATCTAATGGGAGTGTAGAACGGTGGAATGGACCCCTCATCAGTATTCTGAGAAAACCTGCTCAGGAGAAACCAGAGGATTGGGACTCATATATTCCGGCAGCACTTTTTGCTTATCGGGAAGTTCCCCATCACTCAACTGGGATTGCACCAGCAGCTCTGTTGTTTTAATGCCAAATTAAGGAACCATTGGAAGCTTTACTACGAACATGGACTGATGATTTTACAGATGATACAGTCGTTACTGCATCTGTATGTGTTGCTGAGTTGAAGAACCGTCTACAACATGGTTGGAGACAAGCGAATGTAAATCTACGTCAGACTAGGCGCAGAATGGCTCGCAATTTCAACAAGAAGGCAAAAGACGAGAGCTAGAAGTAGATGAGAAAGTGCCGTTACTATTTCCAACAAGTTAGAACAAATTGCAAATCGGATGGAAGGGACCATTTGAAGTGACAGAGAAGATTTCCAGTACTCACTTATGGATTTCCGTCAAGGGCAATTTGAAAGTTTTTCACATAAACCTTTTGAGGAAATACAATAAATGGTCCTAAACTCGAAACTGCACATCTGATGAATATGGCTGTTGCTTCTGAAGTAGAACAGGGAACAACAATGGAAATGGAATGTCCACTGCAAGCCAAGGAAACATTTCAGGATGTGGATATCAACCCCAACCTATCTTAATATCAGCAGAAGCAGATTCGAGATCTTTTGGCTATGTATGCAGATGTATTCACTGAGAAGCCAGGACATACTGATTTAGTGGAATTTGTCATGAAATTGAAAGATTCTTCTCTTGTGCGAGTCAAAACATACCCAATTCCTTATGCCAAGCAAAATACTTTGAAGGAGAAGTTCAGCAGATGCTCTCTTCAGGAATTATCTCACCGTATGAATCTCCATATAGTGCAAGTGTAGTGCTGTTGAGAAAACCAAGTGGGGAACACAGATTTGCATCGATTATCGACAGCTCAATACTATTGCTGAATTCCAGGCAGAACCTCTACCAGATCAGAATCAGCTCTTCACAAGGTTCAACACAGCCCGATACTTCACCCGGATTGATCTCAGCAAGGGATATTGTAAAATTCCTGTTAAACCGAAAGTTCGACCGTGGTTAGCTTTTAGTACTCCTGGAGGACACTGCGAGTTCAACGTTCTTCCATGTGGATAGAGTAATGCTCCCAGTAATTTTACACGCATGATGAGGAAATTACTTGACCCATTACATCATCCGTCCACCAGCCACTTTATGGATGACATTTTAGTTGCTACTGAGACATTTGAGGAACATGTCAGGACATTGCATCTCTTGTTCAGGCGACTCAAGGAAACAAGTTTGACGGCAAGACCCAAGAAATGTCAGATAGGATTCCAACAATTGGATTTCCTGGACATCAGGTGTCTCAAGGCTTCATAACACCTCATGAAGGGAATGTGGAGAAACTTCGAAGAGCACCTTCGTCCAAGAACTAAGAAAGACGTTAGGTCATTCGTATCCGTTGTGTGGATTCTATTCAAAGATACATCAAAGACTTTAATACTCTGTCAGCACCTTTAACGGATCTTACCAAAAAGGGAATCCAGAGAAAGTCATTTGGTCTGCTGATTGTGAGAAAGCTTTACACGTCTCTCAAACAAGCATTAACTGACCAATCCAATGCTACATCTACCCGACCTCGATCAACCATTCGTGCTTCACAGAGACGCGAGTGATATTAGAGTTTGCGCAGCTTTGCTCCGGAGGAAATGAGATAATCACTCACAGTTATTCCATGTAGCCTATGCAAGCAGTAAATTTATTGCTACTGAGCGAAACTATTCAGTGGTCAAGCGTGAATGCCTTGCATTAATCTGGGCAGTTGAGAAATGTGAGGCATACTTGTACGGTAAACATTTCACGATGCAGTGTGATCACCAATCCTTAATGTTTCTGGCAGTGTCACGGAATCTGAATGCTAGACTCATGCGATGGTCGCTGCTGTTGCAACCATACTCTTTCCAGATCGAATACGTTCCTGGGAAAATAAAAGTAGGCGCAGATGTTTTGCGTCGACATCTTATTCCGGATGAATCATCAACTTCAGATGAAGTAGGAAACTAACAAGAATGGATCACCAATATGGAGCCTGACAACTGTAGATGAATGATACGGAGGTTCTCTCCCCCCCCCCCCCCCCCAGAGATCTGTCTGGAGGGTGGCTATGTGACATAATGTTTCACATCATTCACGCCAGTTTTGCGGCAAGAACTCAAACACAGATTTGCATGCACCACTTTATACTATCTTGCATTGTTCAATATGAAATCATACCTATAATTAGACATGTCATAAAATGACACTTGAGGTCGCGTTCAAGATACAACATTTGATTGGACAAGTGACGTCCTGAGGCATCGTGCAAAGACTTCTGGTAAAGCCCAAACCTATATTGCGCGCAGTCAGTAAAAATATTCACAAGGAGGCAGACGTGTTCTGTACGGATGTATATTTTACTGTGTCCCTTTCAGTGATTCGGGTAAGAGATGTCATTGTGATTGGATATAGGTATATTTCTGATGTAAACGTGCAGGTAAAACATGTAATCTGTGGGTTTGATGTATTTGTAACTTCCCAGCACTTAGAAATATCGTCTTCCATTTTGGTGACAGCCGTCAGCTGCTATCTCTGTCTGATGCCATTAGCATATGATTCTATCACCTCCACTGAAATATTCAATCTAGTCTGTAATCTTCAAGCTATTGAGGAATACATTCTCGTGCATTAAATCCTATGATGTAAGAAGAAGCTTGTCTAGGCACTTCCACGCTTTTCTTAGCATGAAAACAGCTAGTCTCTTTATTCGTCTAAGAGCCAGGTTGGAAAAACCAAACCTTGCTTTCTGCATGCCGACAATCGCTTCCCTTCTGATATGCAGTAAATCTTAAACACACACGCGGAGTGAGAGAAGGAGAGAGTGTTTAATTCTCCTCATCTATCTCTATTTGTGCGTGGCGTTGGATGAGTTATATGTGGCACGACTGGAAGATTTGGTGTTAAGATCCAGCTGAAATGATCACGCTATGGTTATTTTCGTTCAGAGCTGCCTTGTGACTGAATTCAGTCCATTGCATTCGTTACGAAACTGACGTCAAATTTTCTGACCAGACTAGGGACACAAACCCTTGTCCCCAGCTTAGGCTGACGGGACAAAACCTATGCGTTCAGGCAAAAGAAGAAGAAGATTAATTTGGTGTGAGAGTGAGGACTTTGTGCTCTGTCATTCTCATATCTGTGTTTACATGTTGTAGACATGAATGAGAAGCAGTGTGAATCTACTTTTATTAACATTTCACCTGCAATTTTAATAAATCCTGTTCATGAATATACTGCAACTATCTCAAATGTGAGATATTAATTTACATGCTTTTTAATGCACTAACTTTTAACCATTACGGAAGATCATTCGTACAGTCTATAATATCCCATTTTAGAAGAGTGGGTGAGGAAAGGAAGATTGAGAGGTAGGTAAAAGGCACTCGATAATCGAACATAAACTGTACACATGTAACAAACAATCTAGTACTGCCTGATCTGGAAGAAGAGCTTTATCAGTTCATAATACCATTACATATGTCATCCTGTATCATCACTCTCTATGTCCTAGCCTTGATGAATATGCTTGCTCATCTATTTCCCTGTCTGACTTCTAAAGCCTTGTCGTTTCTCTAATGTCTATATCTTTTAAGAGATCACCAGCACAATCAGATATCAATAACAATAAGGGCAAGAAGAAATGGCGATACAGATAAAATGTTATGCCCATTAGCAGTTCAAATTGGTCCAGTGCGAGGAGAGACATAGGATAGTAGATCTCCCCCTTGAGTACTGCCTTGTTCCTTCTCTTTCTCAAACCTTCTATCTGTGATTCCCTTTTCATTCTTGTCAACTGCACTAGGAAATTCAGTTTTGTCAAGATATGAATAGGTGAATTATGTGTATTTGACATTGAGAGGAGATGGTGTTAGCGGTTGGATGAATCCAGTACAAAATGAGTACACGATTTGTCTGAGATGGAATTGGGAAAGCTCAGCATTCCATAGCGTTGGTTCAGACATCAACATCAGAATCAATAGGTTACTAATCATAGAGTCATATCTGAAGTACTCCACATGCTAAACCATTCCAGTGAGAATCTATCAAGCCCACCATATTCAGCAGTCTCTTGTTGCTAAACCTAGTACATTTGACCATTCTAACAAGCTGTTCAATCCAACATCTTATCTATTATGGAGAAAACATTGTCAACATATGGCATGATTTATCTCATCATCAGAAGCATAGACTGAATACCTATTATCAAGGACATCAGTTAATTTTATTATAAGACCCAAGTCAAATCGTTGTATACCGTATTAGAAAGATTTTTAAATCACCATCAGAACATTTATTAGCAACTAGACGACCCGGCCCGGCTTCGCCCAGTTCCTGGCGGGGATCGTCTCATTGAATTCAAATACATTTCTGTAAGCGCACAGAGTACGCGTTCGGCCCCTGCTCCCGTTCCCGTTCCCTTTGCTCGTCTGTTTCTGATGCTCCCTTTCCCGTTCCCGTTGCTCGTATTTCAGTTGTATCCGCGGGAGTGAGAACAACACCTGTACAAAATTTCATCTCAATCGGATGGACAGTTCGGAAACGCACAAAGGACACACACACAATAAAAACCTTATTGTTCATAACTAATTTCTGGTTCTGCTCCCGTTCCCGTTGCTCGTCTGTTTCTGATGCTCCCTTTCCCGTCCCGTTGCTCGTATTTCAGTTGGATCCGAGAGAGTGAGAACAACATCTGTACACAATTTCATCTCAATCGGATGGACCTTTCGGGAACGCATAAAGGACACACACACACATAGAAACATTACTGTTCATAACTAATTTCTGGGTTAATCAGAGAGTGAGTTCCCTTGGAGCAATATGGCGATTCACAGGCGGGCCTGTTTCTGGAGCTCGTAATGCCTTTTTCTTTCGTGCTTGAGGAAAAACTGTTGATTTTAAGCTCACAAACTATGTCAGCTGGCTCCGCTGGAGTGAGAACAACATCTGTACAAAATTTCATCTCAATCGGATGGACCGTTCGGGAACGCATACAGGATAAACAAACAAACAAACAAACAAACAAACAAACAAACAAACATTGCCTTTTATATATATAGATTGAGGAAAATTTCTGTGAGGACAAACATGATGAGACCTCCAGTGAGAGACACTGATCATATGCAAATGTTCTTAATATTCTGTATACCATATATACATACGCCGGCTTCCTGGTCTAGAGGTTAGCGACTTTTCTCCGTAATCTCGTATACTCTCGTAAGTAACGTGACGACGGTGAGAATCAGCAGTGGTTCGAATCGCGTCGGTAACTTAGGGGTATGTGAGCCGGCCGCTCAGAAAGCAATGGCAAACTACTGAACGTAATCTTGCCAAGAAATCAATAATAAGCTGAAAGATGCTGATGTTGACAGCAATGTTCTGTAAAGGATATGCAAACATATTATTATTATATATACATACAGAAGCTATTCAGGCCTGTGGGGGAACAGGAGGTAAATGGCTAACAAGACTTTTTAATATAGCATGGGAAGAAAGAAAAGTCCCAGATGATTGGCAACAGGCAATAATAGTACCAATATGGAAAAAGAAAGGCAATATGAGAGAGTGCGAAACATACAGAAGTATATCACTCCTGAGCCATAAAGGGAAAATGTATGCAAAACTATTGGAACAAAGAGCTAGACCAATAGTTGAACAACAATTAAGCAAAGAACAATTCGGTTTTCGGAAAGGTAAATATGCAAACATATTATATATATATATATATATATATATATATATATATATATATATATATATATATATATATATATATATATATATATATATATATATATATATATATATATATATATATATATATATATATATATATATATATATATATATATATATACAGAAGCTATTCAGGCCTGTGGGGGAACAGGAGTTAAATGGCTAACAAGACTTTTTAATATAGCATGAGAAGAAAGAAAAGTCCCAGATGATTGGCAACAGGCAATAATAGTACCAATATGGAAAAAGAAAGGCAATATGAGAGAGTGCGAAACATACAGAGGTATATCACTCCTGAGCCATATAGGGAAAATGTATGCAAAACTGTTGGAACAAAGAGCTAGACCAATAGGTGAACAACAATTAAGCAAAGCACAATTCGGTTTTCGGAAAGGTAAAAGTTGCAATGATGCATTATTTACACTTAGAAAAATATGTGAAAAAAACTATCGAATATAGTGACCAGCAGAATATTGTGTTTGTAGATCAGGAAAAGGCTTTCGATAGAGTAGGCAGATACAAATTATGGATCATCCTTGAAGACTATGGGATACAAGGGCAACTACTAGAAAACATCATAGCCATGTACCACTCGAGCCGAAGTGCAGTAAGAACACAAGAAGGTATATCAGATATGTTCACAGTCAATACAGGAGTGAGGCAGGGATGTGTGCTCTCTCCCGTGCTATTCAATATCTACATGGACAGAATCTCCAAAGAAACAAGTCTCGACAGAACAGATTCAGAAAATTTAGAACTCTTTACTCCAGATGAAACAACTGACCCAAAGGGAATAAATGAACTTCTATTTGCAGACGATCAGTGCCTGTTTCACAGCGATGAGTGCAGACTACAAAATCATATTACTAATCTGAGTTCAACCTGCAGCAGATACAATATGAGTATAAACACAGCCAAAACCGAAGTAATGCAAGTTAGCAGATCGAAGGCCCACTAAATATACAGATACACAACACAACTCTGAAACAAGTTAAAGAATTCACATACCTTGGAAGTATGATCACAGAAGATGGCAGATTAGACAGAGAAATTGAAATCAGATGTCAAAAAGCTAGTGCACTTACATATCAACTATCACCCTTATTGAAACATCCAAACATACCCATGTCCGCAAAACGATAGATAATAAACAGCATATTCACACCAACCCTATGCTACCAATCTCAAACCTGGACTTTATCCAAATTACACCTTCGCAAAATCAACACCTGCGAAATGAGATGCCCGAGGAGAGCTGCCAACTTAACAATCCGAGACCGAGTAAGAAATGCTATTATCAGACAGACTGTGGGATCAACAACTTGTGCCACATTTATTGAAAGACAGAAGATCAAGTGGTTTGGCCATGTCGTTAGAATGCAACATCAGCAACTACCATCACAGGCCTTACATCAAAGATCAACTGCGACGAGACCACAAGGACGTCCTAGAAGAAAATGGATTGACGACATCATAGACATTGTACAACTACACGGAATGACACTATCCAGTGCCGCCCACCGGGCGCTGGAACGCAAATTATTCCTCCCCACGACGCTGGACGGCAGAAGAGGAAGATGATGTTGATGATGATGATGATGATGATGATGATGATGATGATGATGATGATGATGATGATGATGATGATGATGATCATGATGATGATCATGATCATGATATACCTGCATGAAGTATTGATGTGTATTTCATGTTTGGAGGCCTGTCAAATGTTCCTCCAGTCTGCATAATTTATTTGAATTAAACTGGTGAAATTTAGCTTTTCTTTCTGTTGCTGACTCGTGATGTGCCAGTTTTCGTTTTATGTTTAATTAAGTCATTAATTAACATTCTTGAAGAATTTGGAACGGTAAGTGTCTGGGTAACCACGAGTAGGAAGTGAATTTCTGATCCTGCTGTAAGCTCCCAGGTTCCAAATTGTTCATTGAGGAGAACTCTATATGTAGACAAATCTTCTTCTTCTTCTTCTTCTTTTCGTTCATCCGGAGTGTTTTTTCAGATGTGATTGCCGTGTGTCTGTTATGCGCCCTTGGG
Source organism: Cepaea nemoralis (assembly GCA_014155875.1). NCBI lineage: Eukaryota > Metazoa > Mollusca > Gastropoda > Stylommatophora > Helicidae > Cepaea > Cepaea nemoralis. Next base: position 311,055 of record JACEFZ010017003.1, on the reverse strand, counting down.
CCGAAACCCGTAGGCCAACACATCGACTTTAGCGTGCTTTTTTGACCAGGTAGCATTCCTGGGAGACTCTCACTTTTGTGGTGCCATCTACAACCATGCTGGCCAAGTTAGAACGGTCGAAGACAACGGTCATCCCTCAAAGGAAGGCAGGGACAGTCCATAGCATTTTCCGCCATCCAAGGTTGCTTCCATAGTTGCAGGGCCGACACATAACGCCCTGGATCTGGGCTCACCGAGGGAAATCGTCACGTCCTGCTCATGGCTGCTTTAATTCCTCACTTCAATATATTGGTCATTTCGTTTGCCCCGGGCCATTCCCGCACAAACCAGACAGGTTTGCAGACGGTATCCACTCAGCGAGTTTTCGGACATGTGCTTGTCGTTGCACCCGTCAGAGCTGTTCCAGGCACGACAGACATTCGGAAAACTACCTACTCAGAGCTGTTCCGAACAAGAGCGGCATTCGGAAACTAGGTAGTCAGAGCTGTTCCTAGCACGAGAGACATTCGGACGAGACATTTCACTCGGACGTAATTGCGTAGTGTCAATTTTTAGTTTGCCACCCGTAGGACGACACTTCCGGCTTCCGGCGGGCATTTTTTAATGAGGTTAGCCTTTCTCGGGTTTCGAGACTCTTGTTTCGGCTTCCACACAGCAAGCTTTCGCTTCGGGCTGCCACGTAATGGATTTGCAAGACAGGCGTTCCATTTCGTGTCAACAAAACAATTTTCCACCTTTGACTACACTCACTCCATGAGTGTGGTTACAGACTATCGGACGTCTGCGGGACGTGCGACCGAGGTGTTTTTCCACCTTTTTTACTCGCTCGCTACATGTGCTGCCGGCTCAGCACCTTACCGCCGTGCGTCTGTGGGCGAGTAACGGTCAGGCCCTTTCATCCGGGGATACCTCATATCCCCCAGCTAAGAGCCATCGAACGAATCTGCGCCGAGCATGTAGCGTTCTCAGCACATCATCACAATTTTGATGTAGGTTTGTGTCGGCCAGGCTCTCACTTCCGAGAGTTTATGGCTTAGAGACGTTCAGCCATACACCTCGGATGGAAGCCTTACAGGTTATATCCGGACTGAGATTTAGGGATCGTTTGCCTGATTTTGACTGCTATCCTCAGTCTTACCTGCAGAGCAGCAGGTTGTGTCTCTCTTAGTCTGGTCCCTATCCCACGAGCCGTCCGATATGTAGTTTTCACCCATCGGCAAGCCCGTGGGGTCGATGGGACACGCAAGCTAACCCACCACGGCAAGGTGGAGACACATCGGGGGAGATATGTAGACAAATTATTGTAACAGTTTCATCTAATAGGGAAAATGGACACAAGTGGGGGATCATAAAGAGTCAACTTTGGTTCTCCTTTTGGGAAAAGATAAACAGGTGTGGATTCCTTAATATATCCGGGAGTTCCCTATACAACCTGAGTTCTTTTGGGTCACATTATCTTCCAGTGACCTATACACTCTGTTAGAAATTAGTCCCATCTCTCTAGCGTTACTTCACAACGGGGGATGCTTTGGTGGGTACTGAACTTATCCTCCCAACATGCCACAGTTGCATACGTTGACATCAAAAGGTCTTCCACACAACTTCACCAGTAATACTCTATCTGATACAGCCGAATATCATTTAATAGATTTGGGTCTCTCTATATCGATTATAATTGCTACCCCACGCTGTTATCTCCACCAGAATGTATTATGCTATATTCCTTAGATATTATAATGCCTATTCCTTTCCATCCGGTCTCACATGTATCTTATTTTAGTTTAGTAGATGGATCAACATCACAGCACACGGGTGTAACCCATAAGTGCTCCGTTTTCCTCCTAACTCAAACCTAAGTCTGGAGAAACTAAGCTCAGTGCACGAACTCCATAGCAACGGCGGTGATCCTGAAATACTTTGGGTAGATTTTTAACTCCAAATTTTGCCGGGGCAGCGCCGTTAGGCTACTCTTTTGCGATTTCCAACTGCCAAGGGATTTTTTTACATGCGCAACAATACACATGGGCGTCCGATCTCACTACCCAGAGACCAGGGGAAATTTTATTACTAGAGGTCCACGTGAAAAAATCCCTGTCCTCACCGGGGCTTGAACCCGGGACCACCAGCACTAGGCGGACACCATACCTCTAGACCAATCAGCCCCCCCCCCCCTTCCTCACATATATCTAACATGTTAATATTTAGTCTTCTCATTTCATTCTTAATGTTATCAAATTTTCCACCCTCACTCTTAGTTCTTACATTTCAAGCTCCCACTTTCAATGTTGATACTCTATTGCAGTGGTTCTCAACCGGTGGGGAATTCCCCCTCCCCCCAGGGGGGAATTTTGGGTTTCCAGGGGGGGGGGATGAAGATTATTTCAAGATCGCGTTAATACAAGAACCGATTACTTGATCTTGTTTTCCCTTCATACTTTACAGTTCTGTATGTCTCACCTTTCTAAAATTCATTTTATAAAGTAAGTCGACCCATAAAATCACGTTTTATGTGGACGTCTAGACTTGTTTTAGTATGTGCTTCCATTATTACGTATACTGTGTAGGGGCGGGATGAGGGATTTTTAGGTAGGAAATACGAAGGAGGAGAATGACGTTCTGAAAATGTGGTGAAAGAGGGCACGGGTCAAAAAAGGTTGAGAACCACTGCTCTATTGCACTCAGTCACCTACTGCCGGGCTGGAGTCACCTGGTACACATGACTATCCCTGCCGTACAAGGCTACTCCTATGGAACACCCATTTAAGTTGTTTCTCTGATTTTCTATGAGATTAAGAAACATGATATTCTAGGTATCTGTACTGAAGGTAATTTGCCATTGCTTTCCTTCTTAGCGGTGACCAGGGCACATGATGATGCATTGATGATAATGATGATTTATTATGACATCATCTTTGACGAGAATGTACTTCTGTGCTAAACACAGCTTACTTTTACAATTATTCTGATTAGTTTCGGATCTAACGATAAACAAAATAGCAGGAGAGAAATTCATTAAGTAAATTACAAAATCAGTTTTGGACAATAATGGATTTTAATATCCAGCTTTATGGTAAGTTCGGTAACAGACTGTTAGATGTCGCTTGCGAATGAATGGATCACATACAAATGTCCAGCTTGTTTCTCAGCGAGGAGAGAAAATGAACTGAACTGATCTGTACTTTAAACGTCTCTGTCTGTCTGTCTGTCTGTCTGTCTGTCTGTCTGTCTGTCTCTCTGTCTGTCTGTCTCTCTGTCTGTCTGTCTGTCTGTCTGTCACTCGGTAGACAAATGAAGGAAACGGTGTGTTAAACAGGCATGGTACTAGGGATAAATCATGGATACATCACGGTAATTCATAACCAAAGTGAACATCAATGTGGTGTAAACAGCCTTCTTGATCTTCAGTCAATATCTTCAAGATTTGGCGATCAGCAGGATTGGTTAAGCTTTTAGTAGTTTGGAATTCCTGAGTTTTCTGTTAGTTCAGTTACCAAAGAAAGTGGAGACTGCGAATGCTGGATTAAACTGTGTTGTGTTGATGCTTCGTGATACAATTCGAAGACAGCACCCAGGTATACTGAAAAGAGGAGTATGCTTCATGACAATGTCGCCAGACCACATGTTGCTCTGTCTAGTGTACTAAATGACACATTCTTCAGCATCTAACATTCTCACTTGGGTCTTTCCAAATAGTGCTGTAGTATGGGTTCATGAACTTTTGACCTCTGTACTATTACATCTGGGCTGCCACAGGGACGTGCCGTGTCCCTTTGAGCTTTAATTTTTACACCAGAGAATCAAAAAGAGAATAGGAATGGCCAAAAATGCTTTCAACGGCATGAAATCAATATTAACATCTAGAGAGATTAATCTACTTCTTATTCAGCATTCCGAGCCACTGAGGTTCTTTGCTGCAGATACAATCCGTCTCTATTCGTCTCTCTGGTTGACCTTCTCTTGCCAGTCGGTGATTCCAAGTGCTGTATGTATATTATCTATCCACCGTCTTCTTGGTCTACCTCGGGGTCTACGGTAGAATTCGAGATTTATTTATCTGTTTCGTAACAAAATAGTTTTTACAAAGGAGGAGACGTTAACCCCACGCTTCAACCCCCAACCTCGAGGACCAGGGTGTTTCTCTTTGTCTGTTCTCTACCCTTTGACCTGTCCGGTTTGGGTGGCCCTGATGGTAGCTACACTACCGCCGGCATAGCTCTCAGGGTCATTGAGAAACTCAAGCTTTCCCACCACGCCAAGGTAGAAACACCATCAGGGTAGCGAGAGATTAATCTTCCTCTTCTTCTTCAGAGTTCCGAGCCATTGAGGTTTTTTGCTGCAGATATAATCCGTCTCTATTCGTCTCTCTGGCTGACCTTCTCTTGCCAGTCGTTGATTCCAAGTGCTTATTGGTCTGTATATATATTATCTCTCCACCGTCTTCTTGGTATACCTTGGGGTAGATTAACAACGCATTAAAAATGAGAATTGTCAAATGCTACGTATATTCAACGCTACTGTATGGCGCGGAATCCTGGACATTGAACAAGCAACTAGAAAGTCGCATAGAAGCCCTGGAGATGTGGATATACAGACAAATAGGTCGTATTTCACTGGAAACAAGAACAATCAAATGTAGGGGTCCTAGAAAAAATGGGAATGAAAAGAGAGTTGATGGGAGTAATAAAGAGGAGAAAAGTGAAATATTTTGGCCACGTTAAAAGACATGATACTCTTATAAAAACCATACTGGAAGGCAAGGTTGGGGTCAAGCGAGCAAGAGGTAGACAACGATACAAGTGGGAGGATAACATCAAGAGATGGACGAACATCAGCCTGACAGAATGTACAGTCAAGGCGAGAGACAGACAGTGTTTGAGATTCATTGCAGCCAACCTTCATTGCGGAGACAGCACCTGACTGATTGATTGTTTACACCAGCAAAGTCGCAGCTATTGAGGCACACGGAAGTGGTAGAATCTTTACATTTGCAGATGAGATGGTGTTCAGACAGGGAAGAGAAATGTAAAGAATGTCTGAAGACTTGCAGTCGGCAGTAAACAGGGTATGGGAGAGGTGCATGCACTGCGGCGCAGTAATAAATCCGGACTAGGTATCGGTTGTGTGGTATTCACTGAATAACCGAATCGTGAAGGTAGATGACACGTGTATTACATTGAATGGATGTCATCTCTGTATGGCATGGAGAGAGAGAGAGAGAGAGAGAGAGAGAGAGAGAGAGAGAGAGAGAGAGAGAGAGAGAGAGAGAGAGAGAGAGAGTAAATTGAAGTACAGTATGTCATTAAGGATCATGTGGGGGAGTTGGTAGTAATAGCTGGGAAGGGACTTAATACATTGAGGGTGATGGCAAAAACTGCGATAGACAGATGATTCTTTACATGTTCTTTCAGCAGTTCATAATTTCAGCTATTGAGCATGGTTTGGGGCTATTGACAGTATCAAAGAGCCAGCTTGAAAGGTTGGAGCGCTTACAGAATGCGGCCATATGGGTGAAACTGGGGTTCACAAAGGACACACTAATTATATGCATGGGGCATATCCTTGCACTACCAATAATTGCGGAGAGGCACAGGTTCCTTCAAGCCAAATGGTACATGAGAGACAAGGATCACCACCTGCATGAAGCCATGGATATGGTCAAGTGTCACAGACTTAGAAGAGGCAGGTCCTGGATGGCACAGGCAGAAATATCTATCAGCCAGGTGTGTGACACAGAGAGCATCAATCGTGAACAAGAGTGGGTACCGGTACTAATGTCAGACTGGTAAGTGTAATAGTAACATTGGGTCTTTAGTCCAGAGGACGTGCAGCGGGCCGCACAGAGTTTGAGGTGCAACGATTGATCCAGGGCAACACACACCAAGGTGACATAGTGATCTACACCGATGGATCAATGTGAGAAACAGACGTAGTAGGCCGGTGTTTCAATGCGAAGGCTAATGGACGATGCCTGAAAAAGAATAGTCTGGCATACAAGACTACAACCTCCATCATGAGAATGAAGATGGAAGCAGTAACAGCAGCTTTTGGTTTGAGGAGACCGCTGCAACACACATTGTATTCATTACAGACTCACGGAGTATGCTTAGTAAGGTGGAAGAAGGAATGTTTCCTGTAGAATGGCTGGCTTCGCTTCGGAGATCACAGATTGGGAGAATTGTACGGATTTTCTGCCCTGGTCATGCGGGAGTGCATGGGAATGAAGAGGCTGGTAGGGAATGCACATCTCGGTGGTAGATTACCTATGGACAAGGGAGAGGTGATCGTGCGCCCGTGGGATCAGTTGGAGAAAGCGGTGGATCAGACTGAGAACTGGTAAATGGAGAGAATTATATGGCAAAGGGTCGGCAGGGGTTCTAGACGAATCTGAAAACTTAGAAGAAAGACCAAGAGGAGGTACTTCGAACGATTAACAGTATGACTCTTCGCTGGCTGTTGAACGAGTGGACGGAGCGCGTGGTGGAATGTCCTGAGTGCAATTATGTCTTTTCTTAGCTCAGATCAACTCAACTCAGCTAACGATGGTCTTCAGCTGTTTTGTCACTAAGGCTCAGTTTGTAGGTAAACGTTTCGTGGACGAGCTAGGCACGGTTGGGAAGTGGCTCTCACGCTAAGGAGTACGCACTTATGTGTTTTCAAAGCGCTGATAACACAGCCCTACCAAAAACAAAGATTTTTTGGGTGGGAGCTAAACATGTTTACCTGATTTTGTATAATTGAGTTCTGCAAATCCAAATATCACATGTATTTGCCTTACATTACATACATTGGCACCTTACCGTCTTGACAGACGATAGTTTGTGCGTTAAAAAAGCATAATAACTTTTACCTATTGCGTTAGCGAATGTGACTGATAAGGCTAATTCGCGCTGTAAATGTCCGTTCACAGTGGTTGCATGCGAACACGTGGTCATTTCCACCATCATGCATGTCACAAAGTTCTATATAATAACTGATTGACATGGTCGTTGTCTAGGTTTCAATGTTCCTTGTATGTCACTATGGAGTGTAAGTAGAGCTAGCCACCTGTCTCACAATGCAACTCACCCCAGTAGTACACATCCATCAGTCAGTGAACAAGATTGATTTGGCGCACATAATCCTTTAATACAGAAAGAACACGGACAAACGGAACATAATTCTATATCCAGAAACAATATAATCCATAGAATATATATATCCTCCTCACAACTTAACACGCACACATCACTGCCTTCTCAAGGCCTTCTTTAATCTCAAATTCACAAGGACAGTTATCCAGCTACTATCCATGTCTGGACCTCACACAATACAACCCACACACTGGTTCTAAGCCTCTGCTAACTATCCAACCCACTCTGGGGTGTAGGCTTCAATACACTATGTCTGCTGATAACCGGGCTCAGTCTTGAATCCTTCGTCTCAGAATTCTCCTCACTAAAAAACTCACAGGGCAGAGTTCTATCACTAACTCCCCTATCATTCACTTGCAGACCACGGACCTATACTTCTCTGGCCCTGACACTCAACTGTCCAAAACATCCGTCCCTCAGTCGGTCTCAGCCCCAACTGCCCTTTCAGTCTCCAGACTTCACACAAAACTAAACTGTCTCTCACCCCATCCACCCTGGGGGTCTGCACTCACCTTTACCATTATTTTTCATGGCTGGTTGTTTTTCTCGTAGCCTCGCTACAAAGGTCACTCGCCTCACTGTCAATGACCCAGGCATATGTCAATGCACCATCTTACGTCTTACACGCTCAGTGTGTGTCTTATCTGCAATAATTTTCTCCTTTTGCCTTTATTCCATTTCTGATCTTTGCCCTCCATGCAACACGTTCAGCGGCGCCTTGCTCCCACCATACATTATCGAGGCCTGTATCAATCATGCCCCGCTTACACACATCTTTGTATCGTAGTAGAGGCCGACCCTGAGATCTCTTACCCATCTGTAATTCACCAAAAACAAAGATGTCCTTTGGTATTCTACCATCATCCATCCTCCTAAGATATCCTATCCATCTAAGTCTACGAAGACTGAGCATGGAATAAACCGTCACACAACCTGATCTTTCCAATACTTCAGTATTTGTGATTTTGTCTTGCCACTTAATACAAGAATTCATCGCAGACACAGCATATGAAAGCTGTTTAAACGTTTCTCTTGGTGTGAGTAAGTTGTCCAGGTTTCACTGCCAAAGAAGAGTACTAAGGATACAGGCTTGATAGACAAGGACTTTTGTTTTGGCAGTAAGCTTCCTGTTCTCCCAGACTCTTTTTCTTAACCTGTTCATTGTTGTTGCTGCCTTACCAATCCTGATGTTGATTTCCTGATCTAGGAATAATTTGCTATTTACCACTGATCCTAAATATGTAAAATGGTCTACCATCTCTAGTTCGGTGTCGTCAATATGATGGTATCCCATGTGCACCTTGTGACATAATCTGTGTCTTTTTTTTTCTAATTGTTAAACCACATTCAGAACAAGCATTGGAGAATGCAGATAGTAGACATTGCAATTCTTCCTCAGAGTGAGTCGTAACTGCAGCATCATTGCAAAAAGCAACTCTCTGATCAGTACCCTCCTAATTTTGGTCTTGGCCTTCAATCTCTGAGCATTGTAGAGGCTGCCATCTGAGCGTGTGTGAATGTATATACCACCATCCTAATCACAAAAGGCATATTTCAGTAGAAGTGAAAAGTATATTCCAAAGAAGGTGGGAGCTAGTACACAACCTTGCTTAACTCCACTCTTGATTTCAAACTCTTTAGAAGTTACACCATCAAACTTGATTATACCCTTCATGCCTGTGTGGAACGATTCCACAATGGACAGAAGAGTTGGTGGGCTGCCAATCTTCTTTAGTGCCTTGAACAGACCCTCACGACTGACCAAATCAAATGCCTTTGTGAGGTCGATGAAGGCAATAAACAGTGGTTGATTCTGTTCACGGCATTTTTCTTGCATTTGTCGCAATGAGAATATCATATCAATGGTAGATCGGTTCTGTCGAAAGCCACACTGTGATTCGGGGTAGACTTGATCTCCTAGGACTTAAAGTCTGCGCAGAACAATTCTGGCAAATACTTTTCAAACAATACACAGAAGTGAGATACCCTTATAGTTGTTGCAGTCGCTCCGATCGCCCTTGTTCCTGTACAGTGTTATGATGCTTGAATCTTTGAAATCCTGTGGGACTTGTCCTTCATGCCAGCATAGCTCTATTAGCTGGTGGATCTGTAGAGTGAGTGTGTCTTGCCCACTCCTGATAACCTCTATTGGAATCCCATCCTTATCTGGAGCCTTGCCAGATGCAAGTTCATTTATAGCACACTTAACTTCTATTATTATGGGAAGTGTATCCAGGTTGTCAAGAGTTGGTAGAGTCTCTTTGGCGTTGAGGGCATCATCCGCTAGTTTGGTCTCACTTGAGTAAAGCTCCAAATAGTGCTCTACCCATCTGTCCATCTGCTGTATCTTATCAGTTATGATTTCTCCAGTCAAGGTTTTCAATGGTGCACTTCTTTTGATCACTGGACTACAGGCTTTCTTTGTTCCTTCATACATGCTTCTGATGTTTCCCTTATCACTTGCGATTTGAATGGACTCACATAACTTGATCCAATAATCATTTGCACACTGCCTGGCAGCCTTTTGCACATCCTTCCTAGTTTGCTTTAGCTCACTCAGAGTGTTACGCGATAGTATTTCCTTGTTTCTTAAGAGAGCTATCTTCTTCTTATCAATCAAGGGATGCAGTCTGGCTGTTTGCCGCAAACCAGCCCTGCCTCTTATGATCCACAGTCCCGTAAACCCCTACGGCAATTTTATAAAGAGTTTCCTTAAGTTGACCCCACTTTTCATTTACTGTACAATTTTCTGGTGTATCAGTGAAAGCGTCTTCAAGTTTCTGTTGAAACTGAAAGCACTTTTCAGGATCGTGAGTGTTAATAATATTAATCCTGGGGCTAGATTTGTGTTTAGCTGTGCAGATTCTCCTTGGTCTCAGTCTAACCCTTGCAACAACCAAAGATTGATCCGTATCACAGTCAGCACTGTTGTGACTTCGAGTCAATGATATATGGTTCAGATGTTGTCTCCGTGTGGTGATGAAGTCCAGCTGGTGCCAATGGCCGGATCTTGGATGTTTCCATGTGACCTTATGCAGCTCTTTTGTTTTAAAAAAGGAGTTTGTAATACATAGGTCACTTCTGGTGCAATGCTCCAGCAGACTTTGCCCATTTTCATTCATGCGACCGATGTTGTATTTTCCAAGGCACACTGGCCATGAATTCGAGCCCTTGCCCACACGAGCATTAAAATCACTGAGCATATAAATGTAGTCAGATTTTGGAACTGCCTTGATCTCGGAGTCTAACTCCTCATAGAACCAATCCTTCACATCTTCAGAGGAATCGAGTGTCGTTACATATGCAGTAATAATGGTGGCAAAACCACAAGAGGTTGCCAAGCTCAGGGATAATAGTCTTCCATTTCCTCCTGCTGGAATTTCAATCATTCCCAGTGGCGAATTCTTCACTGCAAAACACACACCGTGTTGCCTTTTTTCTGCCTGCCATCTACACTTCCAAAAAACAGGTGTAATTGTTTTCCCTGAGTGACCCTTCCTCAGCGAGGCGAGTATCTGCAGGCCAGCAATGTCAACGTTAAGACGACTGAGTTCGGCATAAATCACAGTCGTTTTTCTCACATCGTTAATATTGGTCAAGTCCTTGGACAATCCTGGACACATGGTTCTCACGTTCCAGGTTGCTAGCCGTAGCTTGAGGTTTCTATTTTTCTTTTTATTAGTACCTGGTGCATTGGTTTTACAGCATGCAATTCAGATTTTGTCCTAGCCCCAAGCACCAATTGAAACAGGCAGGCTGTGGCGGATCAGCACCCAATTGGCCGGGGGCTGCCCATCTTGAGGCGGGCGGTAGCTGGTCAGTGACACCTGTAGGTGTCTCCCACCGTCAGAGGCAACGCAAGGCGCCCCATGTCTACGCCAACTGACAGGGACTTATAACCCGTAACAGTTGCCTCTCGCTTTGATTCACAAGACTGGTTAAGAACATAGCACAAAGCCTGGGCTAAAATATAGAGATTATATGTTGCCCATGCAGCATGATCCCTCTCTCAGCCTGCATCTCTACATCTGGAACAAGACAAGCTGCACAAGCTGCCGGATCAGCAAAGCAATGCTTTAACTGTCCTCCTGTCGGAGCTTCAATCCTAAACCAGCCGCCAACCTGCCATGGTCTGCCTGGTCTGCCCTGCCATGACATTTGTCTTTAGGTTGCATTTCCTCGCACCAGGGTAAGGCTTGCACCCTCCCAATTGTGCTCATCCGCCCGAAGCCGTTGGCACAATGTGGGGTGTCGGGTTTGGTAAGCGCCGCCCAACGTTCGGCGCTAACAGAAAGCAGGTAGTACCGTCTACTGTTATACGATAGCTCAGTCATATCTGACTAAGACTTGCCACCATTTATTTGCATGTAGCAGCTCTATTTGTGTTTAGATACAGGCATGTGTGCATTTAATTAATATTATTACAGTATTTTATGTACAAGGCTGTGGAAAAAAGTATTGCCATATAGACTCTTACAAAATGAAACTGCTTGTTTACTTACAATTTCAGTTTTCCAATAATGGCATTTGTTAACGATTTTAACACACTGCATGCATGTCAGTATGCTAATTATTTTCTCAGACTTCTATCACAGAACGATTCTTATAAAAAAACATTTTTTTTAAATTATAATGTTGAAATGTTATGTTTAAATTAACAAGTTTTTATTCACCGGATTTATTTTGTTATATTTGTGGAGAGTACACTTTTAAAGAAGAACATAGGAAGTATATCACTGTTTTTGTGAAAAGGGCATACTTTGCTTACTTTAAAGTAAAACTACATGACCAGAACAAGTCTTGGGCTCCTCATATTGTTTGCAAACCATGTGTTGAACACCTGCGACAGTTGACTTGTGGGAAAAGAAATTATTTAAAGTTTTGAAATCCAATGGTTTGGATAGAGCCCAAAAGCCACTATGATGATTGTCATTTCTGTGTTGTTAATATTAAGAGAATTAATTAGGGGGAAAACAACAACAATGTAAATTTCCAGATTTAGATTCTGCTAGATGACCTGTTCCACACGGAGGTGACATACCAATTCCAACTTGCAGTCAGATTTCGGATTCCCTGCAAGAAGATAATACAGAATTAGCATGTGGAACGACATGTGATAGTGATAGTAATTTCGAAGATGATTTTCCAGCTACTCCACACTTCAACCAGCATGAACTAAACGATCTAACCTAAGATATATATTTCTCCAAGGAATCTTCAGAACATTTGGCCTAAAGATTACTGCAGATTACTGTTGAACCCATAAGCATGACTGCCCGGGCATATCATATTCCAGGAAGTCCTCAAAAATAATCTTTTTATGTGTTGACTATTGATTAAAAAACGCTAGTGTTAAAGTTTTAATACATTTCTTGATGTTGTATATGTAGGTAATAAATGCACAGTAATTACATATATTATATAATATGAATGCAGACTACAGTCAAACCGCTAATGATGGCACCTAATTCTAGGCTTGTACATAACAATTTCCCTACTAAGAAGGTAATTCTTAGTTGACTCAAAAACTAGAGCTGATATAAAAAATCTAATTATATTTTTGGATTCAGCAACACAAAAATACCCAAGAACAGCTATGAAATGTAAGTCACCATAATGTGTGTAAACCAGTGTAATCGACTGAATAAGTGTATCGATGATGGTAGGTATCATTTTGAATGAATAAGGACATTAGTAATTTCCGAGTTTGCATCTCATACATGTTTTTAAAGATACCCAGTTGTAGTTTATTGAAATCCTTACCCCCGTGTTTAACCGTTTTGAAACAAACATTTACTGTGGCAGAAGAGTGGCTTTCTCTAGGAGAGGGGGGCGGTTTTGTTTCATTGTTTCGGCTTCCTTCATTCTTGCTTCGCGAAGTCTGTTACTCCTTACCCTATTAATATACTGTATTGCGTTTTGGTTTCTCCATATGGCTCTGGATCTAGGTATTGCCATGCTACCAGCGCACATTGTTTATTCTAGTCAGCTGCTCGCTTTGTAGCCATTCTGTTACCATGTCGTTTATATTCCCAGGAAGTAGGAGCCTGGATTACAGTTTGATTGTGTCTAGTCGAATGGTGGCCTCTTCATCTTCTCGTAATCCCTAAAGCTGCAAGCTTGGCTGGAGTTCCTGTAATTAATTCTGTAAAAGAAAAATTACAGGAACAACATTAAGAGAGGAGACAGGGAAGCAAACATAAATACAGGAAAAGAAAAGGATAGCAATTCTGTAATTAAGAAGAAGACATAAAAAAGGTAGATCACACACAGTCTTATATAGGCCAGTGTGACCGAGAGTTTTGCTTGTGCTTAAACTTCCTATGCACTGAAGGCGGGGTAGAGTGTTCATTCTACATAAGAGTCAGTTGAACTTTAACATCAGCTTCTTTACAGAATGGCAAACTGCTGAAGGTAAAATTGCGCAAATTAGCCAACATGGAGCTTAAAGGAACACACACACACACACACACACACACACGCGCGCGCGCACGCACGCACGCACGCACGCACCACACACACACACACATCCACGATTACAAAGGGTTCAAAAGTGAAAATTAGTCACCTGCCGTTGACCCACAGACTACACACGTCAACCCACCTTCACGTGGTGTAGACCGGGAAACCATGACCGCGAGGTCATGGACCAACGAGGCTCTGGCTCGCCATGGGGGACGGACATCCTTTTGTGAGATTTTGCGTACTAAACCGGCGACTAGCTTAGCTAGCCAGCAGGGGATTTTCATATTGCTCGTAGGAAAAACTAAGAAGTATAAACAGACTGACCCAAATGGATATAGACCCTGGTAATGTTAAAGAACAACGAGATAGAGCAGCGACTCAAAACATAGGCACAATGAATATCTGCGGTTTTAATAAGAAAAAAGAAGAACTTATAGAAACAATGGAAGAGAGGAAAATTTGACTGATGGGAATAGCGGACACCAAAGTAAATCGGAAAGGATGCGAGAAGATCCACCACAGTTACACGTTTGTCTACTCTGGAGTGGAACAGCAAGAAAGGGCAAGACACTGTGTAGGAATAATCATTGAACCACGGTTAGCAAAAGAAATACTATAAATAAAATATATTAGGAGCGTTCATTTGAAATCCATTCGTGCCGCACCGTGCGTAATTGCGTACGTTGCACATGATCATGTCATAGTCATGTGATAAGTACTGACTAATGAATAAAAGATGACGTGCTTATCGTCCCATGATGCATAGGTTCTGTTTCTGACCGTTGACAAAATGGCCGGGTTGATACAAAATTCGTCCAAAGAAGCTCAAAGAGCGGCGATTCAGTTACTTTCATTTGAAGGATGTCGACCAGTGGACATTCATCAAAGGATGCAGGCAGTGTATGGTAACAAATGTGTGTCGAAGACAGCAGTGACAGACTGGGGACGAATGTTTTGGAAAGGACGTCAGTTCACGACAGATCTTTGACGGCCGGGTCAAGCGCATATTGTTGCAACAGTAAAAACGATAGCCAAAATTGATGCAGATGAACCGTTGTCGAAGCATAATTTCGCTAGCGAAAGAATTTGATGTGTCCATTGGTTCAATTCAAAAGGTCGTTCGTAAGAAACTGCAATATCGGAAGGTGTGTTCACAGTGGGTACCACGGATGTTGACCGACCACCAAAAAGAGGAAAACATGGGATGGTGTTTGAACCACATGCTGCGTTACAGAGTGGAGGTTGATGTATTTTTCTTCCGCATAGTGGCAGGCGATGAATCATTGTGTCACCACTTTGAGTCGAGTAGCAAAAGAGAGAGCATGCAAAGGAAGCATGCTAGACCACCAAAGCCAAAAAATTCAAGTTACAGGTTTCCGCTGGTAAGTTTTTTTGGCTTTGGTGGTCTAGCATGCTTCCTTTGCATGCTTGTAGCGAAACGCCAGTGGGCCATGTCCTTATGTATTCTGTTATTCTTGGTAAACAAGGGGAACCGGCTTTCGGAAGCTCTCAGTTCTCTTGTTCCCTCAAATATCCATGAAAGATAGTTCTTTGGGTTATCTTCATGCCACAAATCTTACATGGAGTGAGTAGATATATGTCTCTCGTTTCGGGTAAACCCGAGGGAACGCCTTGCGCCAAATGTGCACTGGTGCGGCTGCTAAGAATTAATGGCGGGGCCAACACTTACCGTTGACTTGTTGCAAATTGTCAAAGTTAGTTAAAGATAACGACAGAAGTGCAACATCCTACTGAAGTGGTGAAGAAAGGTAGGGATTGGGTTGTGGGTACTCCAGCCAAACATGGAGTTATAAATATATAATGTGTTGAAGGGGAAGATGAATTGGCGAAAGGCCAATCCTAACCAAGGACGAGTTGGGTGACCGTTGGCAAGCTAACTGCGCGTCTTGTCCTTGGCATAGCCGGGGAAGTGAATCTGAACCATATATCTCCCAAGAGGATTTCATTTGTTCTTGGGGTCAGATGAGCGGTTGCTATCTTTCTGTCTAAGGCTTGAATTGGGCAGATTGTCATCTTTCTGTTGTATATACTCAGTGGATGGCTATGATATTTTTGGGGATGGAGTCCACCAATCTATGATCTATCTTCTTGAGCCAGAGGAGGCTATTCACAGGACTATCTCTTTCGTCTGTTACTAGATAGGATCATGTAGGGAAGATAATGGACTTCTCTATCTCATTGAGAGAACCTGCATTCCTCTAAATCTAGGGTGTTCTGTGGGCACTGCTGGTACAGTTGCGGCGACAGCTCAAACGAGAGCAGAGCCGGGAGGGGGTGGTATCTTTCTTTCCTAGTCTTGCGGGGAATGGGGAACTACACTGCGTGCCATACAACCCCAATACTATACTATTAGTTAAGGGGGAGAAACACAAAGCTTACTCGGCGCAACCACACCACAAGATCTTGCGGGTGAGAAAGGCATGATTTGCAAGTGAGAGGGAAGCATGGAAATGATTGTGCCAATCATAATAAAGGCTTGGTATGAATGTGGAGAGTGTGTCGTGTGGGCAAAAAGACAACAGGACTTCGTCCAGCTGGAGGTCTCCTCAAGCCCGGACGTGGTCAATCCAGGGGCCACCTGACAGGTCAGGCCCAGTCATTCAGGTATTAATAATAGTGTATTTGTGTGATACATGAGTCAGCCCAGTCGCTCAGGTTTTGTTTGTCATCTCCAGGGTCCTCTTCTATGAGAAGTGAATATGTCTTCTAACGGACATTATCACCAGTGCTGTCTAGGCTAACGCCAATATGTCCGACGAGGCCAACTCAGGGTTTGGTGTGTTTAACTCTGAAACGGAGACAAGGTGCAGGTCTTGAGGCACGGACATTTTGCATGACTGGTGCATTGCCAGTTTTTTTCAACAACATACGCCTGAGAGCAGTTGTTGTCTGGAGGGAGCCTAAGAGTGATTTTCTTGCATACTCATTTTATACCAGACATTAAAAGGCACCCATCCATTATCCCTCCACGAACACCTCACTGTATCTGCAACCGTAAAGCTTTTTCATAGGTCAGTGAAGACCTGGTGCCGAATTAATTCATGTGGCAATGAACAGAAGTCCTCAACACACCAGTCGCTTGGAATCTACAAAAGCCTGTTGAATCTACAACCAGTTGCTGGAGAAGGAAGGAGATTCTGACATCTTTGGTGAGATATGTCTGGACAGATCAGACAGTATTTGAAGCTGGACCTGTGACTGTGGTGACTGGAGGCTCTGTGTCAAAACTTTACCAGTGTAGTGTCTGTGTAGATCTATCTGTTTATCTGCCTTTATGTGTTCCTGTGCTGTTCTTGATTAGGTTAATAAAATTACTTCCAAGTTGTTCTGACGACTGCCATGTTATTTATGTGTCAGCCAGAAGAACACTGCAGGAAATAGGTCCCTAGGTCGAAAGGAAGCGTGACAGTGAGTCCAGGGAAAACGGAGGAGGGTTGGCAGGTAAGACCTATCCCAGCAGGGCTATAGAAGATTAATTAAACATTGTGACCGGGCTATTTGGGACCCTCCACTTAGCTTGTTACAATTTCTGGGGGGCTCGTCGCGGGATATTTGAAATCCTGGTGGAGTTCTGGCTGATTTAGTGATAGGGGACAGATATCCTTGTTTTCTATCAATAGGTTTCTGCCTACCGTTGCCTGGCTATTGTCCTATACTCTTCCTGACACAGACTGACCGACATACGACGTGTTGTGGTCGTGTAATGTAACTTGTTGGGTAATTGTGAGAAAAAATTTTATTGGACAATTACCTCGTCCCTTGCCCTCTGAGTTTAAGATGGCATCAGCTGGGTTTAATGTCGCTGACGTACAGGCTACAGGGCGTGAAATGGTTATGATGGAGCGGAGTTACAGAAATATGTGCAGGAGGTGGAAAGAGACTACAGACAGGCTGTTGCGCGAAGCAAGAGGATTGAGGCGGAGGCTGAGGCTAGGAAGATGGAGGCCGAGCAGGCAAGTCAGAGACCATGAGTTCCGTATGAGAGAGCTGGAGCTGAAAGCTCAAACTGCCAAGGAAAGAGATGGTGCAGTGGGAGGCGCTGTTCTCCCTGACTCAACAGCTTCTGGTGGCGGTCCATACCAGGCAATGAAGTTCCCATTGCTCCCGTTCGATGAACACAAAGATAAGATCGACCAGTATCTTCACAGATTTCGGTCGATGGCTTTGGCTATGGGATTGGAACGAGGGAAATGGAACTTGAAACTCTCACAGGGCCTGAGGGGGACCGCGTACGAGGTCTATTCTAGGTTGCCACCTGGTATGGAGAATGACTATGAAGCTCTGGAGAAAGCTTTATTGAAAAGGTTCCAGATGACAGCTCATACTTATCGACAACAGTTCAGAAAGTCGAAGAGAGAGCCAGGAGAGATGTTCGCAGCCTACAGTGTCAGACTGAAGTCTTACCTTTTGAAGTGGATGTCATTAGCTGGATTTGCTAACGACTATGAAAGTTTGGAAGAATTGGTGGTCGTGGACCAAATGAAGAGAATGATGCCTAAGCCATTGCAAACCTTCTTGCTTGAAAATGGGGCAGAAAGGTTAGACCTAGTCAACACGTTGGCGGAAAGGTATGTGCTAGCTCATGGGGATAATGGGGAATTGTCACAACCCAATCCCCGACCACCAGACACATGGTCTGGAAAGAAGAAGAACCCTAAAACAGCTCACACCAAGAAGGAGGATCCTTTCGATAAAGTTCCTAGTAAGAAACCCTCTGGTAAGAGTCCACCTGGATCTCCTAAAAGAAAGTGGAGTGAAAAGTGGTGCGCCTATTGCAAATCTCTCCACACACAATACGGTTGATTGCCGGCGTAAACAGAAAGACTCTCACTATGCTGCTTGTCTTGTAGAAACCGGGGAAGGGTCTCACAAGGAGGTAGAAGGGAGGGATCTTGGGAACAAAGATTTAGAAAAACCACCAGTAGTAGAAACGGTACTTGTGAACGGTCAACCAGTTGAGTGTCTCTACGACACCGGTCTGCAGTTTGAGGCTGTAATTTCATCACACTTAGTGAGCCCGGAGCAGCTAACCGGGGAATCTATTGAGATTCAAACGGCGACAAAGAGTGCGGTAGCGATGTCTCTTCCAATTGCGAAGGTAGACAATCAAATCAAATATGTTACCGGCACTATACAGGCAGCCGTTCTGCTAGATCCTATCTTCCCAATGGATCTTGGGTTGTCGCTTACGTCTTTCTAGGGATTCCAACCGAAACCATGTACGTAGGAGCGATGCAAACCAGATCTCAATCGGAGGATGAGCAGACGCCAGCCTTGATCGTGAATCCCTTGCCTGGGGAGTTACGAGCTGCTCAAAGCCTGGATGCTACTTTGCAACCTTGCTTCAACCAGGTTGCCAAAAAGTTCTGAACCACCAAGTCGGGGTCAGTATTATATGAAGAATCGGTTACTGTACCGGAGAGCCGGAGTGGAGGATCGCCAGCATGGACAGCTGGTAGTTCCTAAGGCTTATCGGGAACAGCTTCTTCATATGGGACACACCATTTCTTTCAGTGGACATATGGTGTCGGGGCAACCTCTCCAGCGCATTTCCTGCCATTACTACTGGCCAGGGATGACTGGAGACGTGCGTAGGTACGTCAAGTCGTGCCCAGAGTGCCAGCGAGTGGCACCAAAACACTGGACAGCTCCGGTAGTCCTGGGAGACATGCCTATTATGAACTCTCCTTTCGAGAGAGTGGCCATCGATCTTGTTGGTCCTCTTCCTAGGACTAGGAAGAGGAATAAGTACATTCTCACGATGGTGGATTGCTGTTCCATGTGGGGTGAGGCGATACCTTTGGCCACAATCGACTCTAAGCGAGTGGCTGATGCACTGATGGAGACCTTTACTAGGTTGTGGTTTCCCAACCAGATCCTAACGGACAATGGGTCTCAGTTCTGTGGTAAGCTGATGGAAGAAGTCTTTCGTATCTTCCAGACCAACCACATTCACACAAGCCCGTATCACCCTCAGTCTAATGGGCAAGTAGAGAGGTTTAATGGTACCTTGATGACCATGCTTCGGAAGCTGGCTCAAGAGAAACCAGACAGATGGGATGAGTATATCTCAGCCGCCTTGTTCGCCTATCGGGAGGTTCCCCATGGGTCGACCGGGTTGCCACCAGCCACTCTACTATTCGGGAGGCCAATCAAGGGTCCCTTAGAAGCCTTATTGAGATGTTGGACAGAGGAGGAAACTTCTGAAGAAGCTATATCCTCTTATAAATACGTCGAAGAGTTAAAGAAAAAACTCCAGACGGGTTGGGCTTTGGCAGCTCAGAATCTGAGGGCGGCCAGAAAGAGACACGCGGCCTACTACAATAGAAGGACGAAAGATAGGTCTCTTAAGGTGGGGGATCGGGTTCTGTTGTTACTTCCAGTAGGTTCCAATAAACTCGAGATTGGTTGGCAGGGACCTTTCCCGGTGGAAAGGGTTGTGTCCCGCACCAACTATGCCATCCGGATCAGGGGAAAATCCAAAATCTTCCACATTAACCTTCTCAAAAAGTTTGAAGAAACGATCTGATGGTACTTCTCTCCCACTCATGACTATGGCGGTCGCGATGGAAACTGAATCGGGCGAAGACGCGGATCGGGGTTATCCATTACACCCTGGGGAAACCTATAGGGATGTACATATAAATCCTGATCTGTCGGCTGAAGAAACAGACCGTGTCATCCGGTTGTTAGAGTCCCATCAGCAAATTCTTACCGATCGGCCAGGGCGGACAGGGTTGGTCGAGTTTGATATGACTCTGACTACCAAGACCCAGTTCGCCAGAAAATATATCCAGTACCCTTTTCGAAAGAGAAGGCCCTGGAAACTGAAATCCAGAAGCTTCTGGACGATGACATCAATCACTCCTTCGACTTCTCCTTATAATGCCGGGGTTGTCTTGTTGAGGAAGCCAAGCGGGGAGCACCGCTTATGTATTGATTACAGGCATTTAAACAGTTGTACGACATTCCAAGTTGAGCCGTTACCAAACACAAATCAACTGTTTGCCAGATTAAATAGGGCAAAGTACTTCTCAAAAATTGATTTAAGCCGGGGATATTATCAGATCCCTGTGAAACCCTGAGGTTCGGCCAATGCTCGCTTTCAGTACTCCGAGCGGCCATTACGAATTTAAGGTGATGCTTTTGGGCTGAGCAATGCGCCCAGTGTGTTCACACGCATGATGAGGAAGTTATTAGACCCTTTAAGGTATCCTTCTGTTTGTCTCGTTTATGGATGATATTCTCATCGCGTCTGACAATATGAAAGATCACCTGAAATCCTTGGAAAGATCTTCATAAGATTGAAAGAGGAGGGGTTAACCGCCCGTCCAGCCAAATGCATGATTGGCTATCAATCCCTTGGAATTTCTGGGACACACTATTACCCCAGGGGGACTGGTACCGGAAGAAAAGAATATTGAGAAGGTCCGTCTCGCACCCCGTCCTAAGTCCAAAAAAGATGTTAGGTCTTTCTTGTCTTTGTGTGGGTTTTACCAGAAATTTATTCCGAGGTTCAACGAAATTGCGGCGCCGTTAACTGAGACCCTGAAGAAAGGATCACCAGATCATATAGTCTGGACCCCGAGCTGTGAAGAAGCTTATGGGAAGCTGAAACAGGCTTTGGTGGATAGGCCAGTCCTGCAACTCCCAAATTTGGAGAAAACGTTTGTTCTGAGAACCGACGCGAGTAACATAGGGATTGGGGCAACTCTGTTGCAGGAAGGGCGAGATAATCCTTCGGTGCTGTGTCCGGTGGCATATGCCAGTCGAAAACTGTTACCCGCCGAACGGAATTACTCCACCGTCGAACGGGAATGTCTAGCTCTAGTGTGGGCGGTACAGAAATTTCAACCTTATCTGTATGGAGTCCAGTTTAAAGTACAATCCGACCATCAACCTCTGACGTTCTTGGCAACTTCTAAGAAATTGAACGCGAGGTTAATGAGATGGTCATTGCTCCTACAACCGTATCAGTTCACGGTCGAATACATCCCCGGAAGGGAGAATGTGGGAGCAGATTTCCTATCACGGCATCCTATGGTTGAATGTGAGGGTGGGGTCATTCGAACAGAACCACTGACAGTAGAAAGTCGTCGGGTTCGACTTTCTTAAGAGGGGGCCTATGTAGCGAAACGCCAGTGGGCCATGTCCTTATGTATTCTGTTATTCTTGGTAAACAAGGGGAACCGGCTTTCGGAAGCTCTCAGTTCTCTTGTTCCCTCAAATATCCATGAAAGATAGTTCTTTGGGTTATCTTCATGCCACAAATCTTACATGGAGTGAGTAGATATATGTCTCTCGTTTCGGGTAAACCCGAGGGAACGCCTTGCGCCAAATGTGCACTGGTGCGGCTGCTAAGAATTAATGGCGGGGCCAACACTTACCGTTGACTTGTTGCAAATTGTCAAAGTTAGTTAAAGATAACGACAGAAGTGCAACATCCTACTGAAGTGGTGAAGAAAGGTAGGGATTGGGTTGTGGGTACTCCAGCCAAACATGGAGTTATAAATATATAATGTGTTGAAGGGGAAGATGAATTGGCGAAAGGCCAATCCTAACCAAGGACGAGTTGGGTGACCGTTGGCAAGCTAACTGCGCGTCTTGTCCTTGGCATAGCCGGGGAAGTGAATCTGAACCATATATCTCCCAAGAGGATTTCATTTGTTCTTGGGGTCAGATGAGCGGTTGCTATCTTTCTGTCTAAGGCTTGAATTGGGCAGATTGTCATCTTTCTGTTGTATATACTCAGTGGATGGCTATGGTATTTTTGGGGATGGAGTCCACCAATCTATGATCTATCTTCTTGAGCCAGAGGAGGCTATTCACGGGACTATCTCTTTCGTCTGTTACTAGATAGGATCATGTAGGGAAGATAATGGACTTCTCTATCTCATTGAGAGAACCTGCATTCCTCTAAATCTAGGTGTTCTGTGGGGCACTGCTGGTACATTGCGGCGACAGCTCAAACGAGAGCAGAGCCGGGAGGGGGTGGTATCTTCTTTCCTAGTCTTGCGGGGGAATGGGGAACTACACTGCGTGCCATACAACCCCAATACTATACTATTAGTTAAGGGGGAGAAACACAAAGCTTACTCGGCGCACCACACCACAAGATCTTGCGGGTGAGAAAGGCATGATTTGCAAGTGAGAGGGAAGCATGGAAATGATTGTGCCAAATCATAATAAAGGCTTGTATGAATGTGGAGAGTGTGTCGTGTGGGCAAAAAGACAACAGGAACTTCGTCCAGCTGGAGGTCTCCTCAAGCCCGGACGTGGTCCAATCCAGGGGCCACCTGACAGGTCAGGCCCAGTCATTCAGGTATTAATAATAGTGTATTTGTGTGATACATGAGTCAGCCCAGTCGCTCAGGTTTTGTTTGTCATCTCCAGGGTCCTCTTCTATGAGAAGTGAATATGTCCTTCTAACGGACATTATCACCAGTGCTTCTAGGCTAACGCCAATATGTCCGACGAGGCCAACTCAGGGTTTGGTGTGTTTAACTCTGAAACGGAGACAAGGTGCAGGTCTTGAGGCACGGACATTTTGCATGACTGGTGCATTGCCAGTTTTTTTCAACAACATACGCCTGAGAGCAGTTGTTGTCTGGAGGGAGCCTAAGAGTGATTTTCTTGCATACTCATTTTATACCAGACATTAAAAGGCACCCATCCATTATCCCTCCACGAACACCTCACTGTATCTGCAACCGTAAAGCTTTTCATAGGTCAGTGAAGACCTGGTGCCGAATTAATTCATGTGGCAATGAACAGAAGTCCTCAACACACCAGTCGCTTGGAATCTACAAAAGCCTGTTGAATCTACAACCAGTTGCTGGAGAAGGAAGGAGATTCTGACATCTTTGGTGAGATATGTCTGGACAGATCAGACAGTATCTGAAGCTGGACCTGTGACTGTGGTGACTGGAGGCTCTGTGTCAAAACTTTACCAGTGTAGTGTCTGTGTAGATCTATCTGTTTATCTGCCTTTATGTGTTCCTGTGCTGTTCTTGATTAGGTTAATAAAATTACTTCCAAGTTGTTCTGACGACTGCCATGTTATTTATGTGTCAGCCAGAAGAACACTGCAGGAAATAGGTCCCTAGGTCGAAAGGAAGCGTGACAGTGAGTCCAGGGAAAACGGAGGAGGGTTGGCAGGTAAAGACCTATCCCAGCCAGGGCTATAGAAGATTAATTAAACATTGTGACCGGGCTATTTGGGACCCTCCACGTAGCTTGTTACAGACCACCAAAGCCAAAAAATTCAAGTTACAGGTTTCCGCTGGTAAGTTTATGCTGAGCGCATTTTTGACCATGAAGGGCTATTGATGGCCGACTTTAAAGAACCTGGTGTGAACATCAACTCTACCCACTATTTGGAAATACTAGACAAGCTGCAAAAAGCAATCAAGAATAAACGCCTCGTCATGCTTTCTCGCAGTATGATTTTGTTGCACGATAATGCTCGCTCGCATGTTGCAAAGAATGTGCAGGAAGCTTGGAAAAATTGGGAAATTCTGCAACATTCAGCCTATAGTCTTGATATGTCACCATATGATTTTCATTTGTTCGCACCTCTAAAAAAAACACACACACTCTCAAGAGGCAAAGATTTCACACAAATGCAGACGTAATAAATGTGGTAAACACTTGTAGTAGTTATAAATTGTGGAAACGGGTAGGATTTCTGGATTGACGGCTGGATTGATCCCAGTCCATTGGCGATAAATCCTTATATGTTTGTTATCCCGTCCCCTAATTGACCTTGCAAAAACGGGCCTCAATTGACCTACTTATCTCCTGCGTTCTAGTACTTCCGGTGTGGCTCCGATGGTGGCACGCGCGGAGTGCGGGTCCCTCGGTGCGGAAATCGAACCCCTCCGTGCAGAGATCGAAGTCAATGTGACAGATCGAAGGTAGTGGAAAATGTCTCAATCCGTCACTCCGGTGAACCGAATAGTCTAAAATTGACCAATGATCATTACCCTTTAACCGATTCAGAAAGATAGTCCTGTGACTAGACAATCAACAAAGTAGCTGTCCATGACCCTCACAGTATTATCATTCTTAAGGTGTCTGTCCATAGTGGTGTTTATATTGTCCATGTTTCAACGTTAGGAAATAGGCAAGATTAAGGTTATTAAATACTAGCGAAGGAATACACTAGTATAATTAATAAACACTTAATAACATATAAAATTGATTATTTCTAGAGAATATATCATTTAATACTTGTCTCATTATTATACAATCAATTGAAATAACAAAATTATTAAATTTTGTAGAAATTAGAGTTATTTCCCTTTGCGTATTTTTGAATTAATTGTCTCCTTTGATGTCTCCAGTAAAAATCGTTGTGCATATAACTGAGAAGCGGTAATCGAATGTAACGCGCGTTAGAATTATTTCACGGTAATGAAATTTGAAATATAGCGATTTTAAATGGTTCTGAATCGCGTGAACACATCGCCGAAGCTTTAAACAAATATTCTAAGGCACTTTGCTTTGGTGCCGACTATGTAAACACTGCTTAAAGATGGGTAAATATGAACACATAACTACAATTTATGTCAGATATGGCACATCTTGAAAGGCAAAACCTGTGGATATTCGTGAACTCTGTTTTAGTTTGCAGTAATCTCGCAAACGCGTTACAAATTATGCAGCCGATTGTGATAAAATAGAATTATTATACAGACATCAATGTAAACACAACACTCGGGTATATTATAAAGTAAAAAGAGGTCTGACGTGCCATTAATCACATGTGCGTGATTCCATTCCAAGAGTTTGACATAAATATCACATATGTGTGAATTTTAGTAGTATGAAAGGGCACTATCGAGTCTATTTACGGTTCATCTCTGAACCTGAAATACTTTCTTATATTGCTTATGTGTCGACACAACAAGCATTACGAATCTGAATTTTCAAATCTCATGCGATAAGATACATAACTATTTCCAGTTTTATGTAGCTAAAAACGTAAAACTGTAATTATTAAAAGTAATATTTAAAAAATAGTATATTTGATGTGTAAAGCGAAAAGTAAAGATGGCGGCATGGGTAGTAGGTCTACCACTAACAATTTAAATGCATATTTACGGATTCGATCGTCAGAAGTCCTTAGCTTTTTCAAGCTATATATATTGTAAAGTAACCGATTACATATTATAATAGCGGTTATTACTGTCAGTAGTGGATGGGACTTAAACACTGTCATCAGACCAATGGCGAAGTAGTAGAGACACAAGACTCGTCCTTGGGTTGTGTGATAGTGTACAACCAGTCACAGGGGCACGCATCTAAGGAATATATCCGGACATGTGGTTAATGACTACATTCGGACCACATGGGGTGTTACACACACCGGATCACATGAATAACGATACTGCCAAGACATGAGGGTAATGGCTACGAGCAGTCAAAGATGGCACTGTATCCGGTCGCATGTGTAATGCCTACAACCAGACCACGTCCTCACTGGCTAAAACCGATAAAAGATAGCGCTACATCCTATCACACGTGGGTAATGGTCACATCCGATCAATTATGGCACTGCTTCCTGTCGCATGTGTATTGGCTACAACCAGACCACGTGGGCAATAGTCACATCCGGTCAAAGATGGCGATGCTTCCTGTCCACATGCATAAGGACACAACCAGACCACGTGGGTAATAGTTACAGCCGACCAAAGATGGCGTCGCAGCCTATCACACGTGCAGTGATACATCGGAGACACGAAGGTAATTACTACAACAGAACCACGTGGGGCTCTGCTTCCGATCACAGGCATAAGGATACAGCCGGAACACGTGGGTAATGATTACAGCCACTCAAAGATGGCGGTGCTTCCTGTCTGTAGCGAAATTGATCGGAGTTCCGTCACTGCCACGGTTTTGTCAAAGGGAAACCTCTGTGCAAATTCTTGCCCAGAGATTTATCCCAGGAATTGACTTGCTCTCCCTTTAATCTGTTCCCTGGATGGAAAATTCTTGAAACTGAGACTGAGTTGTCGGTTCATTTTTTTGCACATGGGAAATGTGCCGACACGTGTCAGCTGAGCGCCGTTCAGACTGAAAGCCGTAACTGAACTGAGTTTCTCAGCTAGTTAAGTGCAAGCTGGCTGTTAGCAGGATGTCAAATTTTGGTACTGTGTGTTGTGAATAATGGCCCTCAAAAGGGCACTACATTTTCGCCAGCAAGTGGACCAAGTTTATGATGTTTAAAAGGTATTTGCCGGTAATTAGAAAGGTTAGTTCGTGTCGATGTTTCGTGTTATGTGCGCGCAACGTGACCGTTCATCAAGCCGGCTCATGCATTGTTATGAGATTGGAGTAAATAGGACTTGGCGAACATTGAGGTGTTGAAGGGATGGCTTCATCAACCGTCGGTTAGTGGCATCCTAAGTGGCTGAGGCTATGTAATAGCCCGATAGGAATATGATTTTCCAATTCAAGGCATTGCGGCCTTTAAAATGAATCTATGCATGAGGGGGTTTGGTAACGATACTCGCCGGTCAAGGTCAGCATGGCGAAGAGGTGCGATGAGTGACTTCCGGTAGATGCAGTGGTCGCTGGGGCGACAGGGCGACACGAAACCATGGTGCGTGACATATTTACTTACTCGGGGGACTATGGGCGACGTTTGCGAGGGTCGGCAGACGTATTCCGCGAACGACCGATGTGATAATGGCCGTCTCCGCAAGTTGGTGCGGCCACTGGATTTTTCTATTTCTACTTTCCCCCCTCCTGTCCTTTGCCTGTTTAGTTCTTCTAAAGGGACCAACGGGAGGGATATTATTTATTTCAGGTGGTGAAAGTGAGAGGTATAGAAGCGAGGGAAATAAAACCTTCGGTAAACAAGACTGCAGTTCCAGAGAACCTTGACACCGTTCTACGTACTCACCTGTTGGACAGAGGTGAGATAACGGATATCACCCACGACAGGGGAGGGGGTAGACCATAGATACCCACAGAGGATGACTGACACCTGCTTCAGGGAGGTGGGGACCAGTTATTAAAATTCCATTAACTAGAATTATGGTACATCTCTCCTATCCGGACGATGGGAATAGTGAAATAGCTGAGATGGTTACACAGTATCAGAGGAGTTAGAGAAACCTAAAGGAGAGTCAGCGGAATGGCCGAATATCTCCTACAAAAGGATGTTGAATGTTATACTAGTGCCTAACCATTAATGCATACCCTGACAGAGACTTTTGCAGGAGCTTGTGTGCCTCACCTGTGTTTACCCGATGAGACCAGTCTGAGTTCCGTACCGTTCTCGAGGGACGACGCTCTTCCTGGAGCGATCTGACAGATGAGTCCAAGTTTTCCCCAGTCCAGGTCACTGCAGATGCGGATGGGTACGGGGACATTGAGATTTTATATCTACAATGTATCCTTTTAGGCTTAGAGCTACGCTCTGACATTCAAGATTTGCTGTTTGCGGTTACCAGTGGCTCTCACAAGGTTGTTTTGTTGCAGAGCCTGTCATGGAGTTTATATCAGATGAGCGCAACCCCTGCCTGTGAACTTACATCATAGAACGAACCAAGAAAATTTTGAAGGTGAGCTTCCCGTTTTGGAGGTAGTGCCCAGTCGTTCCTGACACGCCTGAGTTCCAGACGCCAATGGGTTTTGCCAGTCAGCCATGAAGCATTACCAGTCATGCACTGCCAGCTATAATATCTTTGGGTTGTGTAAGGTAACAGATGCATCTACCATTGTTACAGCAGGCTACTGCGACCCAGAGAGAGAGAGAGAGAGAGAGAGAGAGAGAGAGGGCCCGAGAAGAGACTTGGCCTAATATATATACGGCCTTTTGCAGTGACCTTTGTTAGTGACTCCAGTTATTATAGACTCCTGAATTGTGGTAGTGATTCCAGTTATTATAGACTATTGACTGTGTTAATGACTCCAGTTACTGGAGGTTGTGGTATATAGACAATGTCGAATTCCTTAGACGCAGTGGTCAAGGACATAAATCCAGGTGCCCTAATTGATATGAACTGGAACTTTGATATAGGCCAAAGGGCTACCTGGGATATGGTGAACTATTAGACCGCCTGGTGTGTGACAATAGGATCCCGAAGAGTTACAGCCGAGTGATGGCAGCACTGTACCAGGATTACCAACCTACAATTGCTACTACATCAGTCGGTTCCACACCTGAGGAGGCTTTGCATCAGCCCGGTGAGTCCTTATTCCGCAGACTGAAGCAACTGTATCAGGGACGGCTCGATGATGACAGCCATACCACTATCTTGCTGATCTAGACTATAGAGTAGTATACTGCCTACCCCTATCTGCCTTTAATTGTTTGACATCCTGTTGTATACTAAATGTCAAGTATGTTAATTTCAGACTAGAGTTGAGTCAAACTGAACTCGAGGTATATAGTGTAACAAAGCTACCCTCAACCCAGGGAATTTAACACTGTCACATGTATAAGAGTACAGCCAGTACACTTTCTCACCGGCTAAAGCCGGTCAAAGATGCCGATTCATTCCGTGACATGTATAACGATACAAGCGGAACACATGGCTAATGACTCATCTGGTCAAAGAAGGCGTCGCATCAGGTCACACGTGTAATGGTACACCAGAGACACGCGGTAAGATGGATACTACAGAAAAATGGTGTCCTTTCGGTTGTCGAGCCTGGAAACCTAACACTTGATGATCACCAAGTACGGGAATGATTCCACTACATCGTCAAAATGGCATCCGAAGACTAAAATGGTCTCCCTTCTCTCTTTTTTTTTCCACCTTCGGTTAACAATTTTTTCCTACTTTTTAAAGTTTAGGCCAGGGGATCTGGCCGACGCTCGACGCTCAGAGGAAAGGCGAGTCGGACATATAATCAGATTGCTACTGGTACTATTGGTGTTGGAACTCTTACGCTGGCTGCTGAAGATGGATACGGAGCGTTTATGGGAATGCCCCGAATGCTGTGATGTCCATTCCTAAATCAATCAATCAATCAATCTTTTCTATATCCGTTAGGGTCGTCCACCGAGTAACACTAAAGACCATCACGATATCAATACTCCATAAGACAGTTTCGCTTGTAGTATCCATCCATCCATCATGTGCCATGCCGGTAAGCGTGGGCGGTCATGTTCTGCCATCTCACTTGATCACCAGAGTCGTGGATCAGATCCGTGTTCCTGTCTTGACAATGCCATGTGGCCACGCCATCCAGGTATTTACTTATCGGTCTTCCCCTTGGTCTCTTCCCTTCGATCTTGCCAGTTGTCACCATGTTCTCCAATTCGTTTCTTCTTATAACATGCCCAAAATATCTTACCGCATGTCTACGTCTAATGTCTCTAATCAGTTTACGATCTTCATTTGTTTCTTGAAGGACTTGCTCATTGGTTTTTCTGTCTGTCCATGGTATTCTTTGCATTTTCCTCAAAAACCACATTTCCACAGCCATCAGCTGTTTTTCAGCTTGACTGCTTATTGTCCACGCTACACTTCCATACAAAAGTATAGGTCTATGTAGCACCGCAACACTATTTTTCTCGTTTCAATTGATATCTTTTTATTGGTCAGATGTTTTTCATCTTGCAAAAGGCTACCTTCGCAATGGCAATCCTTGTTCTAATATCTTCAAAGCATCTCCAATCAGATGTTATGACTGTGCCGAGATAACAGTATCGATTCACTTGTTTAAGAATATGCCCATCTACTCGTATATCAAATTGTGGTCTTTCCTTCTTCCCAGTGACGATCATAATCTGTGTCTTCTTAATATTCAGTTCTAACACTAGTTGTTCACTGTGTGCAACAACCGCGTCTACTAAATTTTGCAGGTCCTGTACATTGTCTGCAATCAAGACTGCATTATCTGCATATCTAATCTTTTTGATGTATCGTCCCCCAATGTTGACTCCTTCCATATCTTCTATATTTCTGAATATATTTTCACTGTAAGGGAAAAAAGATCTGGAGACATTACACATCCCTGTCTCAACCTAGCTTGTAGTATACGCGCGTGTAAACTACTCATCACATTGGCCGATTAAGTCTGTCGGATAGAAGATATGTTATCACCGACGTCAGTCGAGGAAGACCTGTCTTTTACCTAACACCTATAGGGTCATAAAACGACGAGTGGCTAGCGCAACCTATCAGATGTATAATATTACGCACAATCACAACAAACTATCCCGACTCAACCTTAGGTGTCTCATGTAACATTGCATGTCACGTACCGCTGTCCTAACCTGCGACGTTAGCACATACTCAAAGCAAGCATTTTAGACGTTAACTACCTCTCAGTGTATCTATATGGGACTTTGCATCTTTCCTTAGAAACACATTTCCAAGACCAATATATGTTTTTCATTGAGACTGCTCATTGCTACCGTATCATATCCAGACAAAACTACACTTCAACAGAAAAATAAGGAAATATGTTAGCCAAAAGTGAAAAACATAGGTCAAACTTATAAATATCTCCATCAAACTGATGAAAAGTAGGAAAGGTAAAAAAATATCAATCAAAGAGGGAAATATTTCAACTAAACTTATAAATAGATCAGTCAAGCTTATAAAAAGTAGGAAAATGTGTTACCCAAATGTGGAAAATGTCAGCCAGACTTGCAAATATCTCATAAACTTATAAAAAGTAGGAAAATATGTTAAAGAAATGGGGACAAATATAGGTCAAACGTGTAAATATCTCAACCAAAAAGAAGGAAAAAGATTGACGAAGTAACGAAATATCTTATCGAAACTAATGAAAAGTAGGAACAATTGTTAGCCAAATGGGAAAAATCTTGGCCAAGTAAGAAAATTTATTAGCCAAATTGGGAAAATATTGAACAAGTGACGAAATACATCGTCCAAACTTATGACAAGTAGGAAACTTTGTCAACCAAATGTGAAAATGTCGGCCAAGTAACGAAATAACTCATCCAAACTTATAAAAAGTAGGAAACATTGTTAACCAAAGGGGAAAAATATTAGCCAAGTAAAAACATATTTCAACCAAACTTGCAAATATCTCGTCCAAAGTTATAAAAAGTAGGTAACATTTTTAACCAAAGGTGTAAAATGTTGACCAAAATAGGAAATATCACAGCCAAACTTATGAAAAATAGGAAACTTTGTTAACCAAATGTGAAAAATAGTCGCCAAGTAAAAAATATTGCGCCTACACTTATTAAAAAAAGTAGGAAAATTTTGTTAACCAAAGGCGAAAAATATTGACCAAGTAAAGAAAAATCGCACCCAAATTTATAAAAAGTAGGAAACTTTGTTAATCAAATGGGGAAAATGTTGATCCAAATAGGAAATATCTCATCCAAACTTATGAAAAGTCGGAACATTTGTTAACCAAAGGGGAAAAACTTGGCCAAGTAAGAAAATGTATTAGGCAAATGGGAAAAAATATTGACCAA
The DNA here is from genome assembly GCA_014155875.1 of Cepaea nemoralis. NCBI lineage: Eukaryota > Metazoa > Mollusca > Gastropoda > Stylommatophora > Helicidae > Cepaea > Cepaea nemoralis. Next base: position 279,021 of record JACEFZ010017003.1, on the reverse strand, counting down.
GTAATGAAATACATTGGCCAAATTTATAAAAAGTCGAAACTTTGTTAACCAAAATGTAAAAATATCATCGGCCAAAGAGAGAAATATTTCAGATAAAATTATAAAAAGTAGTAAAATTTGTCAGCTAAATTGGAAAAAGGTCATCAACACACAGAAATATCTCAACCAAACTTTAAAAAAAAAAGAAGGTAAAAGACCAAGTAACGAAATAGCTCGTCAAAACTTTTGAAAACTAGAAACAATTGTTAACCAAATGGGAAAAATCTTGGCCATGTAAGAAAATGTGTTAACCAAATGGAAAACATATTGACCTAGTAACACTTTGTTAACCAAATGTGAAAAATGTTGGCCGTATTTAAAACAAACTTATAAATATAGCAATCAAAAGTATGAAAAATAAGAAACTTTGTTAACCAAATGTGAAATATTTTGGTAATGTAAAGAAATATTTCAACCAAACTTATAAAAAGTAGGAAAATTTGTTAACCAAATGTGAACATTTTGGCCAAATTTCAACCAAACTAATAAATACCTCAGCCAAACTCATGAAAAGTAGAAAAATTTGTTAACCAGAGCGAAAAATGTTGGCCAAATGTCAAAATAACTTATAAAAAGTAGGAAAATTTGTTAACCACTTGTGGAAAGTTTTTAAAGATTTCACCCAAATTTATAAATTTCTTAACCTAGCTTATGAAAAGTAGGAAAATGTGTTAACCAAAAGTAAAAAATTTTGGTCAAGTTTTAACCAAGATTATAAATATTGCAACCAAACTTATGAAATGTAGGAAACGTTTTTGACCAAATGGTAAAAAATCGTTGGCCATATACAGAAATAAATCGACCAAACTTATAAAAATCTCGTCCAAACTTAGAAGAAAAGTAAAAAAACTGTGTAAACAGAGGGTGAAAAAATATTGGCCAAGTAAAGAAATTTCACATCTAAACTTATGAAACGTAGGAACATTTGTTGACCAAATGGGAAAAATATCTCACGTTGTCTCACATCCGCAATAACGTCAAGTATCCAACCAACCATCAGTATCTGTTTGAAGTCGACCTTTTCTGAAAACCACGTCTGCCTTATTGACCCCTTGAATACCATCTACCTCATCTTCTAACCGACTTTTAACGTGCCATACCACTTAACACTAACATTCTCTTTGATCACACCACAACCGGTTTTCTGCTGACTGGACAAATTTCCAACCTACTAGAGATATTCGTCTGTCCCCCATGCAAACAGCAGCTGTACTTCAGAAAATTAAAAGTATCTTATGCTATAAGTCACTATCGTTGAATGCACAAATAAAATTTCAACAATAAAATTGTACAAGAATTAACAATTAAATCTCTCTTTATTGTTTCCAAATTGAATGTTTCATGTAGAAATTTAATTGTTAATTATTTTACAATGTTTGTAGAACGTGTAAAATACTTGCTTTGATTGATTAATTGATTTGGGAACCGACATCACAGCATTTGCGGCATTCCCATGAGCGTTGAGTCCCCATCCTCAGCAGCCAGCGAAGAGTTCCAACACCAATAGTTCCAGTAGAAATCTCATTATATGTCCGCCTCGCCTTTCCTCTGAGTCGGGATAGTTTGGTGTGTTCGTACGTAATATTATGCATCTGATAGGTTGCGCTAGCCACGCGTCGCTGTATGACCGTCAAGTTGTTAGGTAAAAGGCATGTCTTCCTCGACTTACGTCGGTAATCACATCTCTCCTATCCGTCAGACTTAGTTGGCCAATGTGGTGACTAGTTTACATGCGCGTATAATACTAGCGAAACTGTCCTATGGTGTATTGATGTCGGGATGGTCTTTGGTGTTACTCGGTGGACCACCCTAACGGATATTGAAAAGAGAGAAGGGAATGTTATTCTTCGGATACCATGTTGACGATGCAGTGGAATCACTCCCGTACATGGTGATCATCATGAGTTAGGCTCCCTGGCTCGACAACCGACAGGACAACTTTTTCTGTAGTAACCCTCTTACCGCATGTCTCAAATGTACCAACACACATGTGACTGGATGCGACGCCATCTTTATCCGGTTGAGTCATTAGCCACGTGTTCCGAGTGTATCTTTATGAATGTCACCGAATGCATCGTCATCTTTGACCGGCTTTAGCCAAGGAGCATGTGCACCGCCATCTTTGAGCGGCTGTAATCGTTACCCACGTGTTCCGACTGTATCCTTATGCCTGTGATAGAAAGCAGATCCTTACGTGGTCGGGTCGTAGTCTTTACCTTCGTGTCACGGATGTATCATTGGACATGTGATCGACTGCGGCGCCATTTTGAACGGCTGTAACTATTACCCACGTGGTCTTGTTATGGTCATTACACAGGAAACCAGAAGCAACACCATATTTGATCGAACGTGACCATTACCCACGTGTGATCGGATGCAGCGCCATCTTCGACAAGCTTTAGCCAATGAGCACGCGGTCTTGTTGTAGCCATTACACATGTGTCCTGAAGCAGCGCCATAATTGACCGGATGTGACCATTACCCACGTGTGATCGAACGCAGCACCATCTTTGACTGGTTTTAGCCAGCGAACATGTGGTCTGGTTATAGCCATTACACATACGACCGGATGCAGTGCCTTCCTTGACCGCTCGCAACCATTACCCTCGTGTCTCGGCGGTTTAGTTATGCATGTGATCCTGTGTATGTAACACCCACTTTGCCTGACTGTAGTCATTAACCACGTGTCCGGATATATTCCTTAGATACGTACCCATGGTGCTGGTTGCACACCATCACACAACCCAACGACTTGTCTTGTGTCTCTATCACTTCGCCATGGTCTAATAACAGTGTCCAAGTCCCATCCACTACTGACAGTAATAACCGCTACTATAATGTATAATCGGTTACTTTACAATAGCTGGAAAAGGCCAACTGCTTCTGACGATCGGATTCGTAAATATGCATTGAAATGGTTAGTGGTAGACCTCCTATCCATATATCCTCCAATATTAGTCTAATTTTGGACTAGTAAGTTCACCCCAGTGATGGACCGAGAAATTTTCCACTACCTTCGATCTGTCACATTGACTTCGATCTCTGTACGGACGGGTTCGATCTCCGCACCGAAGGACTCGCACTCCGCACCGGTTCGCGTGCCCATCCTCAGAACAACACCGAAAGTACCAGAACGCAGGAGATAAATATGTCAATTTACGTCTGTTTTTGCAAGGTCAATCAGAGTGCAGAATAACAAACATATAAGGATTTATCCCCGTTTATTTGGGTCAATCCAGTGGCCAATCCAGAAATCCAACCCGTTTCCAACATTTATAGCTACAAGTGGTTCAGTGAGAAACCACAATCTTTTTCAGGGACGGTATTCGCCGCCTACCTAAGCAATGGGATGCTTGCCTGAATGCCTACGGCGACTTCTTCTGACCAATCCATGGTGCATAATTCATTCAAAATGGATGCTTTGTTTAATTATACCACACCTGATCATGTTTCTTTCATACTTTTGTAATACAGCAATTGGAACAGGTTTCAAATGAACCTTATATATCAGAAAGAATCATTACAGTTAGAATGAAAGAACAACATATGCGCAAATATACGCACCATGTAATACAATTACAAATTAGCAAGAATGCGAGGAATTCTACGAAGACATCTATGGCGTGCTAAATAAAACAGAGAAGCAGGGCAACATCATAGGCTTCAATGCGAGACTATGACGTAACAGAGAGGGCATAGAATAACATCTTGGAGCATTTGGAGACCAACACAATTAAAGAAATGATGACGGAATTAGACTGATAGAGCTATGCAGCCAACACGACCTCTATATAACAAACACATTCTATAAACACAAAGACTCACAAATATACACCTGGCATAAATGGGACGATCTATATAACAAAAACGAAATTGATTTTATATTAAGAAGAAATAACAGAAAGATAAATATGTTAGATGCAAGGGCATTGCTCAAATGAAGTATAAACACAGATCACAAAGCAGTTGTTGCCACAATAAGATCCAATAAAAGAAGAAAGCAAAAACCAGGAAAATACATGTTAAGCGAAAGAGTAAACTTTTTAAAAAAAAACCCAAAGACGAGGCAGTGACGAAAAATAAGAAATAATGAGACGAAATTATGATAAATATCTAACTGAAATCTTTGTAAAATAAACCTATGGACAGAAAAGCAAAGAAGGAATTATCGGATGTGTTTAAATGAAGCATTTTAAATACTGCAAAAATAACATTTGGAACCACGAAAAAATGCAATACATGGATAAAGAAAATGACAAATTGATGGAAAGCAGAGGTAAATAAAGCTATAACAAACAAACAGGAGAAATATGAAAAGTGGTGAAGAGGAAGCAGGAACGTGATTACATAGAAATTAGAATAGCGAGAAGACGTGAATAGAATAGTAAAGAGAAAAAAAAAACAGACTGGTAGGAATATGGAAAAACCCTAAACAAAAACTTAAAGGAGGCAACTAGAAACTTCTACATAAAGATAAGTGCAATGAGAATCAGAACCCTTTGACCCAACCGAAATAATTAACAGCAAAAAGGGAGAACCAATAATTGAAATAAAACAAATCCTAATAAGATTGAAGAAGTACTTCAAACAACTTCTCAACTTTCCATCAGATGCCACAGGAATTCAGGAAACCGACACAGATGCCACTAAAGAACTAGAACCAGACATACTGAAAGAAGAAATTGGAGAAGCCGCCAGATTAGCCCCATTGAAAATAAATCACCGAGACAAGATGAAATACCAAAATGAGCTAATTAAAGCAAAAAGAGAAGTAGGAACAGCTTGGATACATAGACTATTCAGCCATGTTTGGGTAGAACAACAGTCACTACGAGACTAGGGAAACGACATAAACAACAACGCTTCACTTAAACGAACACCCCATGAAAAAAGTAAAGGGCTTCAAGTACCTTGGAAGTTTAAATCATCACAGTGGAAATCAGAAGACGAGATCGAAAATACATGCAATAAGTCAAACCAACTCATTGGACAAATGGCACCAATACTAAAGAACAAATATGTATCAATAGTTACTAAGAAAGTACTCTACAACACAATCTCCCTACCAACTCTATGCTACCAATGGCAAACCTGGACACTGACAGAAGAGGAGGAAATAAAAATAAAAACAACAGAAATGAGATTCCTGAGAAGAATACTCAATGTATCAAGAAGAAATTATATCAGAAATGAAGAAATCAGGACTAAAGTTTGGATTATAGCAGCGCTAGATTTTATTAGAATGCAGCAAGCCAAATAGTTTGGCCATGCAAGTAGGTTACCAACTAACGGTATACTACAACAATACTATGAGAAGCGATGATGTACAGACGAGATGGAAGCAGAGGAAGAGGGCGACCAAGTAAATGGAGTCCATGGAGATATCGATACATGAAGCCCATAAGCGGGCACTCTCCCACTGTTTATACTTCATCTCGATATTGCAAGGTACAAGAGGAACAAGATGATATATATATATATATATATATATATATATATATATATATATATATATATATATATATATATATATATATATATATATATATATATATATATATATATAATCAAGTGCTGTGCCAGCTGGCATAGGTGTTCATGGCTCTCCACAGATCTCGGTCTTTGGTGTTCTGGATCACCTTTGCTGATGATATTCCTCCATGCCACCATCTCAATCCGTACAGCATTATTTCTCTTGGAATATAGATAGATAGATAGATAGATAGATAGATAGATAGATAGATAGATAGATAGATAGATAGATAGATAGATAGATAGATAGATAGATAGAAAGAAAGATGTTTACCACCATCTCAATCCGTACAGCATTATTTCTCTTGGAATATAGATAGATAGATAGATAGATAGATAGATAGATAGATAGAAAGATAGATAGATAGATAGATAGATAGATAGATAGATAGATAGATAGATAGATAGATAGATAGATAGATAGATAGATAGATAGATAGATAGATAGATAGATAGATAAGAGAATGTTTGTGTCTTTGTGTCTTTATTTGTGTGTCCTCTATGCGTTCCTGAACGGTCCATCCGATTGAGATGAAATTTTGTACATATGTTCTTCTCACATTCGCTGAGCCAACTGGCATAGTTATTTAGTTTTAAAATATTTATTTACGTAATAAATCAACATTTAAAGGAAAGACGTCTAATTAAGGGGACTTTACAACAAAAGCTATATCAAAGGACATTACTTTTAGTAACATTGCTATATTATGTAATTTAAATAATTGTTGTATTTTTCTCAAAGTTTTATAAAATGTTTAAAGAAGTTATCTATAAGCATATGCATTATAAAAAGGTAATAAACACTTTAAGGCATATTCAAAGTTTTCGTAAAAATAATGGATCTATTTTATATACGTGAACATTTTAGAACCCATTTTTCCCGCAACGAGAACGGGAAAGGGCCGAACATATACTTTGTGCACCACAGTCGTATCTGGTATAAAAAAAAAGTGGTAACAAATTTAAGGCATCTTCAAAGTTTTCGTAAAAATAATGGATCTATTTTAGATACGTAAAAATTTTCTGACTGAACAATATCATCGAAGCTACAATTTTAAGTGTGAAATTTAAAGGAGAAGATGTACTATTGCCTCGCATCCCAATGATTCCAACAGATATGCCATTCGAATTCAAACGTCTGCAGTTTCCGGACAGACAGACAGACAGACAGACAGACAGACAGACCGACCGACCGACCGACCGACAGACAGACAGATAGATAGATAGATAGATAGATAGATAGATAGATAGATAGATAGATAGATACCCGCCAGAGAATGGGCGAAGCCGGACCGTGTCAGGTAATATATATATATATATATATATATATATATATATATATATATATATATATATATATATATATATATATATATATATATATATATATATATATATAATGTGCCATGCTGGAAAGCGTGGACGGTCATGACTCGCCATTTCACTCGATCACCAGTGTCGTGGGTCAGCTCAGTGTTCCTGTCTCGTCCATGCCATGTGGCAAAGCCATCCAGGTATTTTTGTCTCCGTCTTCCTCTTGGTCTGTTCCCTATGTTCTAAGTTCTCCAATCCATTTCTTCTCATAACATGTCCAAACAATTTTGACTGTCTACGTCTAATTTCTCTAATCAATTTACGAGTTTAATTTGTCTCCTGCAGTACTTGGTAATTGGTCTTTCTATCTGTCCATGGTATTCTTTGCATTTCCCTCAGAAACCACATTTCTGCAGCCATCAGATGTTTTTCTGGCAGTCGCTCTCCACTTTCCCTAAATTAAAGCTTGAATCAAAATAGTACGCAGGATTGGTCCTGATTTCTCACTAATCAGGGGTAAACCTTACTTTTAATTAGGTACAGAAATTGCATAGGAACTTCTTTTTCTTTCGTTCGCTTGAAATACATCTATTACTGCAATGTTGTCTCTTATTTCTTCTTCTTCTTCTTTCGTTCGCCTGAAATAAGCCTATAACTGCAATGTTGTCTCTTGTATGAATCCAACAGTCTTTTTTAGTTCATTCAGCGGTCCATAGAGTTTATCTTCCACTGTTGTCTCTCTAGGCCAGAAGGTTCGCCTGGATATAATGTAGTTTGGGCAATCCTGGAGTATGTGCTCTGCTGTCTGCAACTCCAAACCACATGTGCACATGGCTGAGTCACCAATCTTGAATTTTGTATACATGTGGTTGCGTAATCTATTGTGTCCTGTTCTGAGGTGCAGAAGAATGACCTGTTCTGGTCTGTCCATAACGTGGTAGTCGTCTTGAGTAAGGTTTGGTGGCCTTCTGACTGATTTGATCATTCTTTTCTTTTGGTGGTATGTAATAGGCACATCAGGTTGGTCTTCTTTTGCTCCTTCCTTAGCCAATCGATCAGCTCTGTCGTTTCCGGGGACTCCACAGTGGGATGGTATCCACTGTATGGTGATCTTACGCTGACTGCTAAGTTCAGAAAGTAGTGTCCTCAGAACTGGCAATTTCCCGGACAGGAGCGCCTCTATTACGGATTTTGCATCTGTCAATATCACCACAGGCTTTGTACCATGGCTGGTATTTTGTAATTTCTCTGTGGCTATCTTGATTGCCTCAATTTCAGCATCATAGTTATGGCAGTACTTTCCTGTTGGAATTCTGGCCGTGTCTCTAGTATTATTTGGGTATTCTATGTACACTCCCGCTCCTCCATTTCGAACAGCATTTTGTGCTGACCCATCTGTGTAGACTCGGATCCAGAGGTCCTGTGGGTATTCATCATCAAGGAAGCTGAGAGTGGCTGTTCTGCGCTGTACACTGTTCTGTTCTTCCTTGTCAAATATTCCTCTTACTTTTGACTGGATGTGTAGCGATATTCTATGTTCATCTTTCCACTGGGTTCGCTCTGGAATGGTTGTCAGGGGGATACCAACTGTGGGAAGATCGATGGTTTCTCTGCAGAGTTGTTTGACCTGGTGGATGAAACTACTTCTTTTCAACCGCCCCATAGCTAAGTTTTCAAATCGGTTCTTCATAGGGTGGCCTGGCAAGCTGAGAAACGTTTCTGGCTTGTATGAGTGTTTTTGTATCTCTGCGTTCTCTTAAAGCTTGTGTCCTCCCCATTTTTTCCATTGCTACTGTAGTTTTGGTTGCTGAACACCACGCAGTTGACCCGTATTCCAAGTGTGGTCGTATGCTCTGTTGATAAACTTTGCTAAGTATTTTCCCACTGGCTCCCCAAGTGGTTCCAGTTGGCTATCTCAGGATGGCAATTTTCCTTCTGGCTTTTGCTACTGCTTTTTTGATGTGTTTTCTCCATGTCAGCCTGTCGTCGAATGTTACACCAAGGTATGTTGGTTCCTTGTCTTCTCTTAGGGGTGTTCCATTTATCTGAATGCTCCCTGCCTTTTGTTTCGGAGAAAGGGTAAATAGAGTGGTGCTGCACTTGTCAGTGTTTATGCTGATACACCATCTATCCGCCCATGTAACAAATGTATCTACAGCTCTCTGTAGCAATATGGTGGCCACTGATGCATGTTCATTTGCGCTCCCCAAAACCAGGTCATCAGCGTACATTGCCGCTTTAATTCCATCGGGTAGATTAGCAACAAGATCATTGATGAAGATTAGAAAAAGTGTTGGGGACAGGACTCCGCACTGGGGAACACCGTGACGCAGTAGTACTTTCTTGCTCTTGAGACCGTCTATCTGTACTCGGGCTCTTCTGTTGTGCAAGTATGCTTTCACCCATTTGTACATTCTTCCATTGACTTTACAGTTTCTCAGTTTATTCATCAGACCCTCTTTCCAGACTTTGTCAAAGGCTTTCTTCAGATCTATCCAAGCCGCAAGTACCAGCTTCTTCTCTTGGAATGCATCCTCAACTTCTTGAGAGAGGTAGGTTATCTGATCTTCCTAAAGGCAGCCTGTTGTGGCACAAGGATGTTTTCACTTTCAATGTACCACTGCAGAGACAACTGGTGAGGCTAATGGGTCTGTAGTTGGAGGCAATGGAACTGTCTTTCCCAGATTTTAGGAGGGGTATCATGATTGCTTCTCTCCAGACTTGTGGAACACTGCCTAAGGTCCATGTATTATTAAAGATCTGTAGCAGCTTTGCTTTGGCCTCTGTTCCTAGGTTCCTGATCATTTCATTGGAGATACCATCAGCTCCTGGTGATTTTCTCATTTTCAGTTTTGATATGGCTAGCTCCAGTTCACTGAATGTGATAGGTGTCTCCAAAACCTCATGTACAATTTCCTTCTGTCCTGTATGTTGCCATTTCTCTCGAATCTCCTGTTGTTTCTCTGGACTAATTTCAATATTGTTATCTTGTGCGAATGAGTCCGCAAAATGGTCAGCTGCTTGCTTTCCTGTTAAGATGTTTCCGTCTTTATGTAGCGCAATTTTTGAGTTTCTCCCTGTGCCCTCATCGTTAAGCTTGAATCTAACTGTCTTTTTTAGCTCACTCAGCGGTCCATAGAGTTTATCTTCCACTGTTGTCTCTCTAGGCCAGAAGGTATGCCTGGGTATGTTGTAGTTTGAGCTGTCTTGGAGTATGTGCTCTGCTGTCTGCTGCGGCAAACCACATGTGCACACGCCTGAATCACTAATCATTTATTTTGTATACATGTGGTTGCGTAATCTGTTGTGCTATGTTCTGAGGCGCAGAATAATGATTTGTTCTGGTCAGTCCATAACGTGGTAGTCGTCTTGAGCAGGTTTTGGTGGCCTTCTGACTGATTTTATCATTCTTTTCTTTTGGTAGTATGTAATGGGCACCTCAGACTTTTCTTCTTTTGATCCTTCCTTAGTCAATTGATCAGCTCTGTCGTTTCTGGGTACTCCACAGTGGGACGGTATCCACAGTATCCACCTTATGCTGACTGCTAAGTTCAGAAAGTAGTCCTTAGTACTGGCAATTTCCCAGACAGGAGCGCCTCGAGTACTGATTTTGCATCTGTCAACAGCACCACAGGTTGTGTACCATGGTTGGTATTTATTAATTGCTCTGTTGCTATCTTGATTGCCTCAATTTCAGCATCATAGCTATGGCAGTACTTTCCTGTTGGAACTCTGGCCTTGTCCCTAGTATTATTTGGGTATTCTATGTACACTCCCGCTCCTCCATTTCGGACAGCATTTTGTGCTGACACATCTGTGTAGACTCGGATCCAGCGGTCCTGTGGGTATTCGTCATCAAGAAAGCTGAGAGTGGATGTTCTGAGCTGTACACTGTTCTGTACTTCCTTGTCTAATATTCCTCGCACTTTAGTCTGGATTTGTTGTGATAGTCAATGTACATCTTTCCATGGAGTTCGCTCTGGAATAGTTGTCAAGGAGATAACAACTGTGGGCAGATCGGTGATTTCTCCGCAGAGTCGTTTCACCTGATGGATAAAGATACTTCTTTTCAATCGCTCCATAGCTAGGTTTTCAAATCGGTTCTTCATAGGGTGTCCTGGCAAGCTGAGGAACTTTTCTGTTTGTATGAGTGTTTTCGTATCTCTGCGCTCTCTCGGTGCTTGGATCCTCCCCATTTTCTCCATTGCTACTATAGAGGTTGATCTGTAGTGACTCTAAGGGCTTGATTCTGCACCCTGTCCAGCTCTTGTAGTGTGGTTTTTAATGCTGAACACCACGCAGTTGATCCGTATTCCAGGTGTGGTCATATGCTCTGTTGATAAACTTTGCTAAGTATTTTCCCACTGGCTCCCCATGTGGTTCCATTTAGCTCTCTCAGGATGGTTATTTTCCTTCTGGCTTTTGCTACTGCTATTTTGATGTTTTTTATCCATGTCAGCCTGGCATCAAATGTTACTCCAAGGTATGTTGATTCTTTATCTTCTCTTAGTGGTTTTCCATTTATCTGGATGCATCCTGCCTTTTGTTTCGGAGAGAGGGTAAATAGAGTGGTGCTGCATTTGTCAATGTTTATGCTGACACACCATCAATCCGCCCATGTAACAAACGTATCTACAGTTATTTGTAGCGATCTGGTGGCCACTGATGCATGTTCATTTGTGCTCCACAAAACCAGGTCATCAGCGTACATTGCGGCTTTAATTCCATGCGGTAGATTAACAACAAGATCATTGATGAAGATTATAAAAAGTGTGGGGGACAAGACTCCGCCCTGGGGAACACCGTGGCGCAGTAGTACTTTCTTGCTCTTGAGTCCGTCTATCTGTACTCGGGCTCTTCTGTTGTGCAAGTATGCTTTAACCCATTTGTACACTCTTCCATTGACTCTACAGTTTCTCACTTTATTCATCAAACCTTCTTTCCAGACTTTGTCAAAGGGTTTCTTCATATTTATCCATGCCGCAAGCACCAGCTTCTTCTCTTGGAATGCATCTTCAATTTCATGAGAGAGGTAGGTTGTCTAATCTTCCGCAGACGAACACTGCCTAAAGCCAGCCTGCTGTGGCACAAGGATGTTGTCACTTTCATTGTACCACTGCAGTCTGTGATTGATGATGCGCTCCATTGTTTTGCAGAGACAGCTGGTGAGGCTAACTGGTCGGTCTGTAGTTGGAGGCAATGGAACTATCTTTCCCTGATTTTAGGAGGGGTATCATGATTGCTTCTCCTCAGACTTGTGGAACACTGCCTAAGGTCCAGGTGTTATTGAAGATCTGCAATAGCTTTGCTTTAGCTTCTGTTCCTAGGTTCCTGATAATTTCATTGGAGATACCATCAAGTCCTGGTGACTTTCTCATTTTCAGTTTAGATATGGCTAGCTCCAGTTTACTGTTTGTGATAGGTGCCTCCATGACCTCATCTAGTATGTCATTCTGAACTGTATGTTGCATCTTCTCTCGAATCTCTTGTTGTTTCTCTGGACTAATTTCGATATTGTCATCTTGTGCGAATGAGTCCGCAAAATGGTCAGCTGTTTGCTTTCCTGTTAAGAATATTTCCGTCTTTATGTAGTGCAGTTTTTGAGTTTTTCCCTATGCCCTCATCGTTAAGTTGTTTTATTAGCTTCCGCAAATTCCGTGTGTCTTTTTCAAAGTTCAGGGACTCTGTTTTCTCATGCCAGCTTTTCCATCTAGCCTGCAGCTGGGCCCTTTGAAATTTGGCTTTTGCGTGCTGGTATTTATTGTGGTGCTCTTGACTGGGGTTGGCCTCAGCTTGCCGTCTACATACTTCCACATCATTATGCAATTGTTCCAGTTCACTTTTCCAGTAGGGTTTATAATGTTTACCGGCTCCTCTTGGTACTATTTCTCGTCCTACCTGTAATATGTATTTCCCAAACTCTTCAACTACTTTATTTATGTCCTTCTCATTGTTCAGGTGTCTTACCAGTATGCTGGTGCGATGTTTGCAAATTTTCCATTCTGCATTCTTGTAGTTTCACCTTGAGCGAGTGCTTCTTTCACTTACAAGCCCATTTTCTACAATTAGAAAGACTGGCCTATGGTCACTACCACCTAGCTGTTTACCAGCAATTCGTTTAATGTTTCACTCTAGGTCTGGTGAATGAAAAGCCAGGTCATGTGTGCCATGATCTCGAGTAGAAAGTATGTGGGTCGGACGGCTTGTTAATCAAGATGAATCTATTCTCATCCTGCCAGTCTTTCAGTCTCTCTCCTCTCTGGTCCATGTGATCATAGCCCCAGCTCTGTGAGCGACTGTTGGAATCTTCACTCACAATCATTTTTTTTCTTTACAAGGCAGTGTGTCTAGTGCCTGTAGGCGGTCATTTGGACAGCAGTAATTGATTAGGTGAAGGTCTGTATTGCCTGTCATAAGTTTAAGTGCCTGATGCTCAGCCTCTTCCATGTAAACCTCAATTTGTGAAGCAGCGATGCTAATTTTAACAAGAGTCAGCATCCCACCCTATCGTCTGTCTTCTCGGTCAGATCAGATGGAGGCATCAGGGGACATAATTATTTCCAAACTTTGCAAAAGGAAATGGCTCACTCACTCGAATCTTTGCGGCCTTTTTGGCTAAGATCAGAGTCTTGCCTCTTGGTCTGGTCAGGGCCTTGCTTTCCACCATTCTTTATACATTGATATGAGTTTGGTGGAACCCCTCTGGAGGGCGAATGCTAATATCCTGGGTAGGGGCCCATTCCCTCGCGCCCCTCACATCGGCCTACCTCGTATACACACACACACCCACACACCCATAGACATACACTGGGACTCGTTCCCGGGTGTCCGGTGCATAATTTTTCAACGTATCCTTATCAGTATTCCACATGCCCGGGGCTTGCCATGCTGCCTTCGAATGGTCCCGGGACAATCGGGAGGAAGCGGAGGCGGCCGGTGAGGCACCTGAGGGTCGGAGACACCCATGGACCGGAAGTAGTCAACCAGAAGTAAAGGATGTGACACCGGAAGTACCCAAGAAAATGCCCGCTAATTTTTCAAAAAATGAGGTCTGTTCTTGAGTTGGTTTATGACGTCAACGATCTGGAGCCATACTCTTCATATAGTAAAATATGAAATCACAAATCTGGAGCGGCTCCAGATTTAAGACTTGATTACCTCTTACGTTACTATGGGGACTAAATGAATTTAAAAATTCAGGGAAATCCCGGACGAGCCGAGATTTTCTTAGCTCCGCATCCCCATATACATTGTTGTGGACCGGTTGGCAAGCTGAGTGTCAGGTTGTGCTTCAAATCGAACGGTTTTGAACCCAAAGTTAGGTGATACGTGTCATTCCTACGAAGAGCTCCATCCTTCTTTCAATAAGGGAATTATGTTTTAAACGGAAGGTAATTTTGATCACTGGTTTAGTTAAAGCTTACTACTACACTAATCACACAACAACGTTCTAGCAGCTGGTCTGAAGTAAGCAAGCCCAGATGACGTCACGACCAGCTGTGCGTTAACATGCCAGTGACCCATTATAATTAACTATACCGTAGCTGAACCTGAGACCATCCTAGGGCATAACCATTAAGGAATGCGCTGACAATGGGATTAATCAAAATTGGAATATAGGAAACGAGCTTCATAATTCCATAAGCTTCAAAATAAACCCAAACTCGGCATAATTCGCTGACTTGCCACATTGAACATCAGGTGCCAGAGTGGGTGACGCACTGAGACTCTGGAGCACGCTCCCTACCTAATAGCTCCACTATACAAGACCTACTCTTATATAGAAAGATAGGGAACCCTACTACTATATAATGAAGACCTAAACAAGAGTAATCATATAACTTCCTAGCTAATAATGGAAAAATCTAGAATAACTTTCTGTATTCTTTAAACGTGTAGTAGTGTACCAACTCACTAAAGGGATGGGAAATAGAAACCTCGCAATTAATTAACTAACTTAATTAAGAAGGCAAATGTAAACTATGGGGGAAAACCATACTTGTACTGAGCGGTAAAAGGGTGCAAGAACATAACACCAGACCAGGGTACAGCCTATAACTCTTGATGACAGCCAACTCTGCTTCTCCTATCCGATCGAAGACTCACCAGGGACATTTCTTGGTCCAAGTTAAGTTCTTGTCCAGAAAGCCAGAATCTTTGGGACTAACGATAATTATGCCAATTACCAATAACAATCTTAGTATACAAAAGGGGGAAGGTGATACTGTCATGTTAAGGTTGAGCTAACCCATATACTACCCTGAGGTTCTGTATATATTAACAGGTCCCCTAAGTGAAGATTATGGTTAGACAACCATCAGGAATTGTACGTTCATTAAGAATAGACATATTCGAAGAAGCTACTGGACGCTAACCCGCCATTCTATCAAAGGTTGGGACACGGAAGGTATGAAGTTGATCAATACTTATTCCGGTGTCAACAATTGGACGTCAACAATTTTTAAGTCCAATGTCATGCACTCCTAATAATCCTGAAGTTCCAATGAAGGACTGCATCAGGGACTTTAGGGTACATTCATAGATTCTAATTATCCCCAAGTGACCGTGAGGCAAGGGCATTATCAAAGATAATTGCCAAATAACTCCTGCCTCCTTGCACAGACTTGTACAGCCATTATGATTCACGGCTGAAATTTTGATCAAATTCATCGACTTGGGAATGGGACTACTGACATTCCATATCATCGAACTAAAGTCGATCAGTTAACGAATATTGAACCAGGACTTGAGAAAATTGCTTACTAGCAAGAGCAGTGATCATGAAGATCTGTACTAACTGCTGAACGCTCAAGATCCAAGGTTGAATCAGTATCCAGCTTAGCATCAAAAGAGGAAAAACCAGAAAGCTAACCAGAAGTGATCCAAGTGGAGTGCAGAACTGTCGATAGCCTGGAGGATTCCTGGAAAGACTATCATCGAACCAGGTGAAGTGTGTGTAACCTACTTGACGGACAGATAGCACTGAAGTCCCCGTCTATGACGAACCTGCTAAGACCCTTCTGAGCTTCTGCACAATTCTACTTGTCGTGCTGGTAGCCTACCTTATCTGTACAAAGAACTCTATTCTATGTTGTGTGTTGTGGGGTGTGTTGTTGGGTTAATTAAAGTAACAAAAAGAGAGATGAGTTATGTTTTGAAAACCAGCCTAAACACTGCCCTGTGCATGTGTTGTAATCCTTGGGTTCAAGGGGTCTGCAGAATCACCAGTTGAGGACTTTTAAGATAGACAGGTGATATCCTTGGTCAATTCTAAATCCAACCCCAATAGAATTGCTACAGCTGTCATATTTTGCCATCTCACTCAATCACCTGAGTCGTCGATCAGCTCCGTGTTCCTGTCTCTGCCATATCACGTGGCCAAGCCGATCAGATGTTTACTTCTCGGTCTTCCCCTTGGTCTCTTTCCTTCGAGCGATCAGGCCCGTTGTCACCAAGTCATCTCTTCTCATAACATGCCCACAAAATTTTGACTGTCTACGTCTAGTGACATCTAATGACTCTAAGATACGTCCGGTTTCAAGATGGCGACGGACGGTCGGGTTGTTTTGTGTTCGTTAACTTTTTCGCGTAGGGGATGGATTTATTCATCTCTTGCGTGTAATTGGTGTGCCAGGATGTAAAACCAGGAGTTTCTACTCAAGATCTGCGCGGGTGCTACGGAGTTCGTGCATCGAGCGAAGCCATCCTTGAGTGAATCTTTAGCAGCGTGTGTGGGTTCTGTGTTTCGTAGTTTTTTTCAACATGGCGGAACAACATGTGTTCTCCGAGCAGTCAGCAGTCAACCTAACGAGGCAGCGTGGAAGCCGAGCAGGGAGAAAGAAGCAAGGTAAGCGTGGTGGTTTGAGACGTTTTAGACTCAAGTGTCACCGTCTAGGACTCAGGAATATCCGTATTCTATATTGGAACTGTGCCAGTGTAAAACAACGGGGCTCTATTTTAGAAACCCTAGTTTACAGGAACGACATTGTAGCACTCCAGGAGACGAGACTGGGCGATCAGCTACTCCGAATTGCCGGATTCAAATGTTTCTACAACAGACGACATCTGGGAATGGCGATTCTCGTTCGCGACAGCATGGTGGCTGTCAGAGCTAGACATGTCCAGTTGGGACAGTGACGATATACAAATACAGGCGTTGAGAGTTCACTCCAGTATACCATTCGTGTTGGTTAATGTTTATGCCCGCAATGGGAGTATGGACGCCCAGAAGTGGCAGTGCTTAAGTGGCATATTAGGCCACGAGAGAAATGTTATTTTCTGTGGTGACTTCAACGCTAAAGGCAGATCATGGGGAAACATTTCCTCCAATACGCAGGGGGAGGAGCTCGAGACTGCACTTGAAACCATTGACCTGGTTTGTATCAACAGTGGCTGTGTCACCAGGACAGCAAGCCGCCCAGGCGATGAGGACAGTGCTATTGATCTGGCGCTAGTTTCACCTTCACTCACTACAGTGTGTAGATGGGGTGTCATAGGACACCACGGCAGCGACCACCACCCTTGCAATCATATTGGTGGAGAAAGGCAGAACCAGGCAGCACAAGCTAAAGGTAAAGACTTTCCAGTATGACAGTACAGGGCAAGATGTGGTGAGTAAAATAAGACGTGACAAGCGCAGAAAGTTTCAGGGCAGGAAAAAAAGCTGGGAACAGCCACCGTGGTGGAATTTCGAGGTGGAGAAGGCTTGGGTGGATAAGCGTAGTGCTGTAAGGAGATGGCAAAATGTCAAGAAGAACAGAGCTGGTCATCCTAGTCCCTGCATGCACTTAGAAAGAGAGATGCACACAAGCTATATCAAGAAACTGGTCAAGGTGGTTAAAAGCGAAAAATGGGCAGAGGTGTGTCAAAGAGTAAGCACAGACAAGTCACTGAAATTGTTCTGGCGACTACATAAAAGCATGAGTGGTGTAGTCAAGAATAAGAGCATTTCTGACTTCCAAGGTGCTGACCTCATCTGGCAGAGGACTGACGAGGACAAGGGCAAAGCCCTCTTTGAACGCTATCTTGAGCAGAGCAACCAGACAGACATGGGAGGCCGAAATCTGGCCAAGGAGGTCACCTCAGACAGATGCAAGGCCCAGAACACTTCGGATGAAGACACAGTGACAGTGAAAGAAATCAAGGCTGTACTTCGACGATCAAATAACAGCGCTCCAGGTCCTGATGGCATAAGATACGACGACATCAATAAGTGTACCGACAATGAGCTAGAGAAACTAGCAGACATGTACAACAACAGTATAGGGAGTGCTAGCATCAAGGAGGAATGGTTACACAGCTATCTGATTCCCTTGCCGAAGCCTGACAAAGACCACAAAAATATTCAGGGATATCGAATTATAACCATGCAGAATACAATAGGCAAGCTGCTGGAGAAGGTAATTGCCAGGAAGATATCAAGCCAGCTAGAGAGGCAAGGTGTTTTCCCACCTACCCTGGGTGGGTACCGTCCAAAAAGAGAAACCTGGACCAATGCAGCAGTCTTTGCCCATGATGTCTATGAAGGTTTCCACTCAGGCATTGAAACCTTTGCTGCAGCGATTGATCTTGAGGACGCATACAACAGAGTACCATTGGATTTTTTAATGTTTCAGCTTCTTGAACTAAAAGTAAGTCCATTCCTCCTTAGTTGGATCGCTGCAGCCCTCTTCCAACGGAAAGTAGTTTTTAGATGTGGCAGTTGGACTTCGGAACCAACAACAATATATCCTGGCCTACCACAGGGATCACCATTATCTCCGGTACTGTTCAACGCCTACACAGTGAGAATCACCAGTGAGCAGATCACTGGACCTGGCAGGACATTGTCATATGCCGATGATGTTTTAGTGTATCGTCAGGGTAAGGATAGAGAGCAGGTTGCTGTGGAACTACAAACCGAACTCAATCGCATAAGTACTTGGTGTGATGAAGCTGGGGCAATGGTCAACCCAACAAAGGCAACAGTGACTTGGTTCTCGTTGAATAATCATATTGTCAACACTCCAACACCAACTGTAATGCTGTGTTCAGAGACGGTGGAAAGAACGCAGGCAATGAATTACCTAGGGATACGGTTTGATCGAAGCCTTGCTTATAATGTGCACATAGACCAGGTGATAACAAAGGCCAAGCGGGGTTTGGCATGCGATGCGGGTGATGGCGGCAGCAAACTGTGAGCAGCGCCATCTATGTCTTCTGTACGAGGGGCTGGTCATGTCTGTTTTGGAGTATGCAATGGCAATCCTGACTCTCAGCCATAAGCAGATAGAAAGGATGGAAAGGATACAGAATGAAGCTATGCGCATTATTCTTGGATGTACAAGAGATACAGCATGCAGGGCGATGCGCTACCTTCTTGATTTTCCAACCATTGAAGAGAGAATACAAGTTTGCAGGGCACGCGCCTACCTCAGAGTTAACGCAAACACACAACATCCACTGCATAGTGAAATTAGGAAGGTGAAGGGCAGCAGGTTAAAAAGAGGACGGTCGTGGATGGGTCAAGCCGAAGACATTCTTCAACAGGTGTGTTCACTTGAGGACTTAGAACCTGGCGAGGAGTGGGTGCAAGTGCCAACAGACTTCTGCACATCCTTTTCAGTTTGCATCCAACTAGATAGGAAATGCAGACAAGAAAATCCGGCTGCTGTGGAGGCTGAAGTACAAGCGTTGATTTTCGAGAATTCGCTAGACAGTGACGCGGTCATCTACACAGATGGGTCGGTCGTCCGACATGTGAGAAGATCATGGGCCTTTACAGCTCGGGCCGGAGGGAGAATTGTGAAGGAGGACTCTGGTGCTTTCACTGAAACCACAAGTAGCCTGACCATGGAAGTCATGGCAGTAAGTAAAGCAATAACATGGCTCGAGACACAGACATTCACTAGGGCTTGTTTCCTTAGCGACTCAATGAACATGATCAAGAGGATAGAGGAGGGGTCGATCCGAAGAGAATGGTTGCTGCCTCTGGAGCGGTCTCGGCTAACAAAGATTAGTTTCATCTTCGTGCCAGGGCATGCGGGAGTACAAGGAAATGAGCGGGCTGACAAGCTCGCAGGTGAGGCTACTGTGGAGGGCGGACGCGCCATGGACCAGGCTGACATTCTGAATGCTCTACGAGAAGTAAGACTTTTGCGAGAACCAAGTGATGACTGTGAATCTACAACAATGGCCAGACTGCTAGAGCAGCAAATTAAAAGAGGGGTGGCCAAACAAGAACACTACTCAGGAAGCCAAAGAAGATTGATAAACCAACAAAGAACTGGCGTCGTTAGCCGCTACACGCTGCGGGATTTGCTGAGGAGGGGATCCGAGCACTTATGGACTGAATGGTTCGATGTGCAATGAGGATGATCTGTCGACTAACTAACTAACTAACTAACTAATGACTCTAATCAGTTTACGATCTTCTTTTGTTTCTTGAAGGACTTGTTCATTGGTGTTTCTGTCTGTCCATGGTATTCTTTGTATTTTTCTCAGAAACCAAATTTCTACAGAAATCAGATGTTTTTCAGCTTGACTGCTCATTGTCCACGCTTCACAGCCATCTCCTCGGAAGGTTAGCTGGATGAATACTTTGAGTTTAGGGACTGTAGTTACTTCTGATTTCGGTTTCGACTGTTGGCAGTGGCGCTTTATAAATCCAGGTTGAGTACCCATTCAGGTTTAAGGCATTCTTCAGAGTTTTAAATTCCTCTGTCAGTGTGTCCTGGGTGCATATCTTCCTAGCACGGTCAAACAGGGTCCGTACTAAGCCCCGTTTGTACTGGACAGGTGCGAAGCTATGAAAATTTAAGTATTGGCCAGTCCATGTTTCTTTGCGGTACACCGATCTTTGAATTGTGCCATCTGCTCTACGTCTCATTAGAATATCTAGAAAGGGCAACGCTTCGTTGTGTTCGTGTTCCATAGATAAAGAGATGTTTATATGTGTCTCGTTCATTGTGGCCTGGAACGTATAGAACGGTCAATTACTGTTCTCAGTATATACACAGCATTTACTGTACCCTTGCCTTCTACAAACCCACATTGTTCTTCTCCTATTTTGGGTTGTATTTTCTTCCTAATTCTTTGCATGATAATTCTCATAAAAATCTTCGTGATGTGGCTCATTATACTAACTGTTCGATGTTGATCGCATTCCAAGGCTCCATATTTCTTTGGGATTGCAAGAAATATAGAACTGCATAATTCAGGAGGTATATCGCCATGGCAAAAGTAGCCTTTAGCAAGATGAAAAACATACTGACCAATAAAAAGATGTCAATTGAAACGAGAAAAAGATTGTTGAGATGCTACATAGAACCTGTACTCTTATATGGATGTGAAGCTTGGACAATGAGTAGTCAGGCTGAAAAACATATGATGGCTGTAGAAATGTGATTTCTGAGGAAAATGCAAAGAATACCATGGACAGCCAGAAAGACCAATGAACAAGTTCTTTAAGAAACAAATGAAGATCGTAAACTGATTAGAGACATTAGACGTAGACAGTCACAATTTTCTTTTTGCATGCTATGAGAAGAAAAGCTCTGGAGAACTTGGTGACAACTGGTAAGATCGAGGGGAACAGACCAAGAGGAAGACCTAGAAGCAAGTACCTGGATGGCTTGGCCTTGTGGCATGGTCGAGACAGAAACACGGAGCTGATCCACGACTCTGGTGATCGAGTGAGATGGCAGAACATGACCGCCCACGCTTACCGGCATGGCACATGATGGATGGATGGATATCTCCAATATCGTATACCGCGTTTAGCAGTCTGGTGACTTGGTCTATTCCATATTCTTCCAAAGCATTGATAATTTCTATTGTCATGTTATCTGTACCCGGAGTCTTGCCCGTTTTCATATGGTTAAAAGCATTCTGAACTTCCATCATCAGAATTTATGGCCCTTCATTATTATTCCGATGATCATATTGTTCTTCTCTTGTATCATTATAAAGGTCTTTCAAATAATCTGACCACGCATGCAAAATCTGATCTTTTTCTTTATGATATTGCTCTCTTTCGGTTTTAGGCAACCTGTTGATGTGTGTGTTCTTTTGTTAGCGATGTCATTATTTCATTTGTGCATCAATTTGGTATTCCGGGTGTTTTGTTGGTTTTCAATTTCCTTGCAATTTTCCTCAAGCCATGTTCCTTTTGCCTCTTTGCATAGCTTCATAATTTTCCTGTGAATCTCTTCACACACACACACACACACACACACACACACACACACACACACACACACACACACACACGTGTGTGTGTTTGTGTGTAAGCGAAACAATCATAGTATGATATAGATTCATTCATTCATTCAGTAGCAGAACATCGCTCCCATAACAACCTTCCGGAAAAGCTCTCGATCATAAGCAAGATGTGCCGCGTCGGATACACCCATCTGTAGATAATTCGCTACATCCTGCACCCATATTCTCTTTGGCCTTCCTCTTCCTCTCTTCCCAGGCATATACCCCTCCATACCCCTCAATTATCGTTCTCTCCAAACTTTAGTGACGTTTCAAGTATCCAAAATATTTCAATTTTCTTTGTTTTATCGTCTTTAATAGCCAACCTTCTTCAATATTCAGCTCTTGAAGTATGGATGCATGTGTTCTTTTCTTTACCTAAGATATTCTTATAAGTCGTCTATAACATTTATATTCAAATGCATTTATGAGCTGTTCAGCTTGTTTAGTAAGTGTCCAGGTCTCACAGGCGTATGTTGCAATGGGAAAGATGATATAGATACATAGGGAAATTAAAATCGTTTTCTGTAGACACCCACAAATCTACATAAATGAAAATAAAAATGCACTCTTATATAAATTATACATTCTTTAGCAGAAACCTGCTGTGGGAGTGTGAAGTATTAGGAAAATCACATTTTGTCCGCATGAATGCACGGAGGAGAAGCCGACCTCTCTTTCCCTCCCATTGTGACAGCAAGATGACATTGAACCCTTTTCCGGCCCCTCTCGTGTGTTACAGAAAACTTCGTAAAATATTTCGGTTAAAGAAAAAGTTCTGAACATCGAAGAAAACTGACACATGAACAAAATGTGTCTCGCTAACTGTAATACTTTGGAAATTTTAAAGTTTGGGAATAACAGTGATTGGAGGAATGGTTCTTAATAGAAAAGGCAAGGGTCGATAAGCACGCAGATGGACAAAGGAAATTGCAGACACCACGGGCATGAGGGTGCATAAAACAGAATAAATGGCAAGGGTCGAGACACTGTTGGAGGCTTCTGACTCGAACCACTTTCTGTAAATACTTGCTATATTACCTACCCACCTGCCTACCTGCCCGCGCGCCCGCCCGCCCGCCCGTCCGTCCGTCTATCTATCAATCTTTCCATAAATCTATCTATCTATCTATCTATCTATCTATCTATCTATCTATCTATCTATCTATCTATCTATCTATCTATCTATCTATCTATCTATCTACCTACTTACCTACCTACCTACCTACCGGTCTGTCTGTCTGTCTGTCTTTCTGTCTGTCTGTCTGTCTGTCTGTCTGTCTGTCTGTCTGTCTGTCTGTCTGTCTATCTGTCTATCTATCTATCTGTCTGTCTGTCTGTCTGTCTGTCTGTCTGTCTACCTATCTCTTCTACCTATCTACCTCGCTACCTATCTACCTCTCTACCTATCTACATACTTATCTACCTACCTACCTACCTATCTATCTATCTATCTATCTATCTATCTATCTATCTATCTATCTATCTATCTATCTATCTGTCTGTCTGTCTGTCTGTCTGTCTATCTATCTATCTATCTATCTATCTATCTATCTATCTATCTATCTATCTAAACATCTGTCTGTCTGTCCGTTTGTCCGTCCATCCGTCCGTCCGTCTGTCCGCCCGAACAACCGCCCACCAGCACGTCCCTCCCTCCATCCCTTCCTCCATCAATCCATCCATCTATCTATCTATCTATCTATCTATCTATCTATCTATCTATCTATCTATCTATCTATCTATCTATCTATCTATCTATCTATCTATCTATCTATCTATCTATCTGTCTGTCTGTCTGTCTGTCTGTCTGTCTGTCTGTCTGTCTGTCTGTCTGTCTTGTCTGTCTGCCTGTCTGTCTGTCTGTCTGTCTGTCTGTCTGTCTGTCTGTCTGTCTGTCTGTCGCAACCACAGCTGTAGACAGCACATCAGCTAACAATGTGCTTAAATTGATTCATACGACGAGTGCACATGACAACATCAACACGAAGCCTGCCAATACAATATTGCTCTTGGCCATTCGATACCCAATGGAGCGCATCCATAACAATATAGAACCCAACGTGGATGTTGCTGAAGAGTTCAGTTATCAGTTATCAGTTGGGGTATCTTCATTGCACTCCGGACATGTCCATAGGTGCTCAGATCCTGCTCCAGCATATGCATCAGCGTCCGGTGGCTAATAGTGCCAGGTCTGTGTTGGTTGACGAGGCGCTTTGTTTTTCCCGATGTACCTCTCGCGTCTGGCTGTGCCGATTCTTACTCCCAAGACTTTCATCCTGGACAGCGATGTGGAATCACGAACGTCAAAGTCCTCTGTTCTCGCTATATCTTTGGGGACGTTAATAACATCGGCACGATCCATGGGTTGGCCATCTACAGGGGGTGCAGAGCCAGCCAGTTTATCAGCTCGTTCATTTCCCCCGACTCCCGCATGTCCCGGGACGAAGATGAAGGTGACTTTACGGACAACAGACTTCCGCAGCGACTCAGTCCACTGTCTACGTACAGATCCAGCTTCGTCTTTCTGAATCATGCTAATTGAATCACTTAGTACACACACGTTGGTATAATGCTGTGATTCCAGCCATATGAAAGCCTGTGTAACTGCCATCACCTCCATCGTCATGCTGCTCATGGTCATAGAGTGGGCACCACTGGATTCTTGAACGGTTCGGCCCGCTGAACGGGCTGTAAGTGCCCACGCACTTCTCTGCTGCTTTACATCAGGTTGCTGAAGAATTACTTGCCTCAGACAAGAATAGCATCTCAACTATTAATGGACATTCGTGCGACTGTCAACAGCGCTTTGAAGAATTAAAACAATCACTAAAGGCGCTCATTGTCACTGGTTCAACTAACATCGAAGCAAACAACAAGCTAAGCAGTGATTACAATGCTCTCAAGACAGAAGTCGTGCTCCTGTGAGAAGAAAATTTGCTGCTGAGAAAAACAGTTCAGTCCTTACAGAATGTGTCCTCAACCGATCCAACTGAAGAAACATGTAATTCCCAAGCAAATGTTTCATCTTTGGAGAATATTGGGGAAGCTCAGCCCCACCCAGAACAGATACCAACTATGAAAACAACTTAACACTCAGAGAAAGATAAACAACAACAAGCAGAATATCCCATAAACGTCAAAATAAGCAATAGGTTCGAAAGGCTTCAAGACAAATTATTATAAAACGTACAGTGCTATAACATGCTGTCAACGGATAACACATGTCTACAAGAAACACCGGGAGAACCACATGGAGACATAAAGACTGCTGATAATGGTAAATGGATGAAACAACCGGCGAGGCGGGCTGACAACCAACATGTACACACCTGATTGTACACATTATACTAGGTGACTAGTAATTAAAGGCTTAGACAGCGACCGGATGGCCACTTCAGACAAAGACATTGTTTCCATAATCCCACTGCCAGGGGCTGGTGTTGACCGGCTAACAGACAAAATTAGTAACTGTAAATCATAACGTTAGAAAGGCAGGCGTCCACATTGGTATCAACGACACCACGAACAACCAACAAATCACAGGGTCTCAACTGCTGGCACTCCTGAACGGATTATGTCACACTTTTCCTAACTCGTATATTTTCTTCTCCTCCATCATATCACCGAGTTATGGACTCCAGCGTCGTCTAGTTGACATAAATAACAACATTTTGCAGGAGTTCTGTTCTCACCACAACATACAGTTCATCAATAACATGCCGTTCTTCACTTCACAGGCTGGTGCACCAAACAAAAACCTTTATAAAGATCAGATAAATTTGTCTACACTGGGCTTGCTCGCCAAAAATATCAAATATCCAGAAAGGACACAGCATGCATCCTATACAGGGTCGCGTCGGACATTTTTAGCTACTTCACCTGAAACTCAAGCCAGACGACATACTCCCGTCACATCAAGTACAAATAGGCCAGAATCGCGCACACCACTCACAACCAATGCATCTGAAATCTAAGCCAGAGGGACACGTCCATCACACCAAGTCCATACGATATGTCCCCTTTCACACAGGAGTTAATAATTACGAAGAAATGTTTCCTATTCTCCCCAGCAAGGAACCAACTTTCAGCAACAACAACGTGCCACCACAACCTCCTTTTAGCCATGAACCAGAGCCTGTAGTTGGTAGTCATTACATGCCCATGAGACATCAATAGTGTCCATTTAATTGTAACCCAGAATGGTTACACCTCACATGTTTTAGCCCAGCTACACTTCGTCAAACTCTTATGATGTCGCTGTACCAGAGACCAGCACAACCTGGTATTTACTAGCAATTTAGCACAAAGCTACACTGGATCTCAGTACAAGAAAGAGAATCTCCTAGAACGTTTATCTGCTTATTGGGTTATTACTTGATCTAGTAACGTATTAGGTTATACGGAACTATAAACATTGACTTATTTTAACTTTACTTTAATTGATAGTACTTAGCTGCTTTTCTTTTATAATACTTTTAATTGTATTTTAAATGTGAGTGAGGGGTCTTCACTGCTTTTCCTTGCTGATCTGTGTACGTATTTCTATATATCGACAGAGATATTACTATTTCTCTGTTTTATTTGAGTGTGTATTGTAATACTGTGACTAAGTTGTATTCATTCTGTTTTTTTTTTAAATTTGCTTTTATTTAAACTTATGATTTCGCATTGTTGAAATGTCTAATAAGTGTGAAAACTGGCTCAGTAAAGATGGGATCAGAGTCGGGCATATAAATATCTGCCATCTATTAGAGAAGCTGCACGAACTATCACTTATACTTAATCAAATGTTTCACACGTTCGGCTTTAGTGAAATTCGATTAAATGGTAACATCTTAGATGATGACATCGCTATCAAAGGTTTTAAAGTTATTAGAAGAAATCCTGATAAGAAACATGAGACGGGTATTGCAGTTTATATTTCTAATTCGCTGAACGTTCACCTAAAGCTAAATTTTGAAACATGTGAGATTGAGTGTGTATGGCTTGAGGTTAACTTCAAAATCGCATACCCTTAGTAGTTGGCTATCTTTATGGAAACCCTAGTGCAGGAAACATCTGGTATGAAAAATTCATCACTATGATGGATGTGTCTTTAGTAATGCAAGAGAAATCATCCTGCTAGGAGACTTCAACATAGACACTAAAAAATGAAGCAAAACATTTGAAAACGTAATTAAGTCATATAACTTTCAACAATTAATAAACACGTCACTAGAATAACAAAATCATCTGCAACACTTATAGATCACAATTATACTACATGTGCTGACAACATCACTGAATGTACTGTACCTATTAATGGAATGAGTAATCACTACCCTGTTTGTTGCATGTGGTCGAAACACAAACACATAAGTATACAATATAGAAATTATAAACATTTCAATCAAGATGTCTTTTTACAAGATTTGATAGACTCATCTCTAGACTATATTTACCATATTCCTGACCCAGATGATGCGCTTGACCACTGGCTGAAAACCTGTCTAAGTGTATTTGATAAGCATGTTCCATTTAAGGAAGTTCGAGTTAAACATTAAACTGTGTGTTGTTGTTTGTCCATCAAGAATGATGATGACCATTCATTTCATCCAGTGGGATTGAAGGTGTGGAGCCGTGGGTTCTAAGATCGCTGATAAGGCCTATTTTGGCTCGAAATGTTCTTTGACAATGTGGGCAAAGAATGCTTGACGTCTCTGGAGAAGGATTTCCTGCAGTGGTTTTTCTGTCCTGCCTTTTCTTCACAGCTCTTGCAGTCCTGGTTGCCTCACATGTGACTGCACCTTTGCGTAATGATGCACGCCACGAATTTCGGTCTCTGGCTGCAGCCTCCCAGGTGTCATGATGAATTCCAACAGCATTCAGTGAAATTTTCACAGTGTCTTTAAAGCGTTTCCTCTGGCCACCTTGGAAGCGTTTATCACAACGCAGTTCGCTGTAAAAAAAAATTCGTTTATGGAGCCTGTGATCTGGCATGCGAGTCAAGTGACCAGCCCAACTAATCCGATTCTTCATCAGTATAGTGTGGATACTGGGCATGGATGCTATTTCTAGGACTTCAGTGTCTGGAATCTTGTCTTGCCATTTAATCTTCAGTAGCTTCCTTAGGCAGACTGTGTGGAAGTGGTTTAATTTCCTAGCGTGTCGCTGATAAACAGTCCAGGTTTCACAAGCATATAGCAGTGTGGATAATACAACTGCTTTGTAGACTTTTAACTTTGCTTGCAGGCTTATTCCAGTTCTTTCCCATACATTCTTGTAAGTCTGCCAAAGGCCGCACTGGCCTTGGAGATTCTTGCATTCACTTCGTCATCAATTGTGGCAGCTTGTGACACAGTGCTGCCAAGATAGGTGAATTTGTCCACAGCACTTAGTCTATGATCATTCACTTTGATATTCGGCACAGTGTGATTATTCCCTGGAGCTGGCTGGTACATTAAACAAAGTTAACGTGGATCACCCAGGAGGTAGTTGAAATTATGAGAGACCGGGACAGGACACATAAAAATAGAGATCTAACCACGTATCGTAGTCTGAGAAACAAAGTTCAATATGTTATTCGAAAAGAAAAGAAAAGAAAAGCTATTTTAAGAACTTAATAATAGATACAACCAACACTAAAGATATATAGAAAGCAATTCATATCTTGATAAACAAACACAAGTCATCACAATCATTACCATCAAATCAGGTTACATGTGATCAATTCAGTAGTATTTTTTTTTTCTCAATCCGACATAAACCAATTGAAGGCTGCAATACCAGACTCTCCTCATGACATATCTTTATTATCTTCATTTTGTGAGAACAAATTCTATAGAGACATTCCCTCTAACATATGACGATCACTGAAATATTTACTCATCACAGTAACCTAAAAATCAACAACTTATCAGGACTAGATGGAATCAGTAATCGGATCCTTCGCCATGCTGCACCGGCGATCTGCGAGTCAATCACGTTTATATATAATCAATGTCCCACCAAAGGTCACTTCCCATCAGCCTTTAAAATTGCTAAAGTGTATCCCCATTTAAAAAATGGGTCATTAGAAGATCGTCTCATGAGTAACTGTAGGCCAATTTCGATATTATCCTCACTATCTAAGCCACCAGAAAAGCACATTCACAAAATAACACTAGAACACTTAGTTCACCACAAGCTAATAGTTAACAGTCAGTAAGGGTTTCGGCCAAAATATTCTTCTTGTCATACGGCCTTAACAAACATGATAGAAAACTGGCATCAAAATATTAACAACAATACTCTATGTGGAGCGGTCTTTATAGACTTTCAGAAAAGCATTCGATATGATAGATCATACTATTATAATTAAAAATATATAAACAATGAAAGTAAGCTTTAATATAGTGTCATTAATAAAATCTTTTTTATTAGACAGAAAACAAGTATTATCACACAATAAATCTTTATCTCAAGCAATTACCATTAATATTGGAGTACCTCAGGGGTCTATACTTGGCTCTCTGTTATGTGCCATTTATATAAATGATCTTCCCTTACACATTTCGTCGTCCTGTGATCTATTTGCAGACGACTGCACAGTATATACAAACGCTATTGATTGTAATATGCTAGAATCATCCTTGCAACAGGGTATCAATAGTGTAGTTAAATGGAGTCATGCAAATTGCATGCAAATTAGCATTTCTAAATCAAAATCTATGTTAATAGCAACCAGGCAAAGACTCCACAGTCTAAACCCGCAGAGAGCTCATCAGCTGCACATTGGTAGCACGCAAGTGAAAAGTTTAACCGAGCACAAGGCACTGGGTCTCATCGATGATCAAAATCTAACCTTTAACTCCCATGTTCATGCTCTCGTTAAACAAATAGCCAAAAAGTATACCAACTTGCCAAAATTAAAATATTTCCTTGACGGAAACACAAGAAAGATATTCTATACTTCCCATATACAAACACATATTGATTATTGCTCCTAAATCTGGAATGGATGCTCCAAATCAATAACAAAACGCCTTTATTCACTCCAGAAAAGGGCAGTGCATTTAATTAATGGTGAAAAGCTTACCGACAATTCTAGCCTATATAAACGTCTTCAGTAACTGCCACTCCAAAAACGACTACTATTTAATAAAGCTAAACTAATTCACAAAATCCTATTTCAAAATGCTCCAAGCTACCTTTGGCCATTGTTTAAATATAACGCAAGACATAGCGAACAACCAAATATACCCCATGTCCCTAAACCTTCGATAGGCTTATATGAAACAAGCTTAGCATACTCTGCCGCTCAGTTGTGGAACAATCTTCCACAAGAAATCAAAGACACCACCAATCATTATACATACATTCGCAATCTATTTTAACACTACCTCAGTACAGACTACATTCTCCCATAAACAAACAAAAAACATCAAAAAAGACAATAATAAGGGTAAATTATCTCAAACGACAACTAGCCAAAAAACATTCCCATATGAATGGCACGTAACACATTCCTAAGGTATTTATAATGCCCATGTTAAACATTGCCCCAGTGAGTCATGTATTATTAATTAATTTTCATGCGTTTTAATGCTTATTGATATTTGTTGTCAAAGATTTGCTTCATAAGTGATGTTGAATGAACGAATTATGAGAGGAAAGAAAGAAGAAGCGCAGAATGCCAAACGGGCCTGCGTGCTCAATTCTTAACGCTTTGAAAATAAAGATTGTTCTATCTGTAACAAGCTACGTGGAGGGTCCCAAATAGCCCTGTCACAATATTTCAAAATTGTCTTCTATATAGCCCTGGCTGGGATAGGTCTTTACCTGCCAACCCTCCTCCGTTTTCCCCGGACTCACTGTCACTCTTTCTTTCGACCTAAGGACCTATTTCCTGCAATGTTCTTCTGGCTGATCCATATATATAACACAGTGATCGTTGGAATAAACTAAAACTTGATTTATTAAATCAATAAAGGACAGCACAGGAAAACATCAAGGCAG
The DNA here is from genome assembly GCA_014155875.1 of Cepaea nemoralis. NCBI lineage: Eukaryota > Metazoa > Mollusca > Gastropoda > Stylommatophora > Helicidae > Cepaea > Cepaea nemoralis. Next base: position 247,917 of record JACEFZ010017003.1, on the reverse strand, counting down.
TTAACACAGATAGTTCTAAACAGACACCACACAGATAAGTTCAGGCACATAGCCTCAAGTAGCCATAGTCACAGACCCAGCTTCAAATACTGTCCGATCTGTCCATATACGTCTCACCCTGTGTGCTGGAAGCTCCTTCCTCCCCGGTACTTGGGTGTAAGTTCCACAGGCTTCTGTAGAATCAAATCCACTGGTTGTTGAGGAATTGTTCATGGACTTAACCTATATAGGTGTCTTTTCATGTCCGGAACAAAATGGGTAGGCCTGATAATCATGCGTAGACACAACTTTGAATTTGCCTGCTCTCGGGCCTATGTCAATGAAAGGACCCGAGATGCACCATTACTGCAAATTGTCATTGTTTATGGGTATGCAGGATAATCATGCGTAGTCTCAACCAGCATTTAACTGTTCTCGGGCCTATGTCATTTCCTCAAGATATGCCCTTGCCTCTCTCTCAGAGTTAGGCACACCATGTGTGATATGGCTCATACATTGACCTGGCTTCATCAGACGTATTTGGCTCTAGCACAGAAGCTGTGTGGATACTGTCCGATTTGGTCACGTCCAACAAAAGAGGACCCTGGAGATGACAAACAATATTGAGCGACTGGGCGGACTCATGCATCACACAATCCTAAAGACCAATAGGGTCTCAGTTAATATATTTGACATATAGGATCTTGACCCCATGCAGTATATATCATACCTGAATGCATGGGCCTGACCTGTCAGGTAGCCCCTGGATTGGCTACGTCCGGGCTTGAGTCGACCTCCAGCTGGGTGATGTCAGGTTGTCCACCCTAGGAACGTTTTGTCTACAAGACACACATTCCACACTCATACCAAGCCTTTATTATTATTGGGCACATTCATTTCCATGCTTTCCTCTCACTTGCAAACCATGCCTTTCTCGCAACCAAGATCTTGTGGTGTGGTGTGCCCAGCAATCGGTGTGTTTCTCCCCCCTAAGTGGGGTTATATGGCACACCGTGTATTTCCCCATTCAAAGAAGATACTACCCCTCCCGGCCGCCGCTCTCGACTGAGCTGTCGCCCCAATGTACCGGCATTGCCCTGCACAAGCCATAGTGTAGATAAGTTCAGGTTCTCTCAGTGAGATAGAGGAGTCCATTATCCTCCCGACATCATCCTATCAAGTGACAGACGAAAGAGATAGTCCTGTGGCTAGCTATCCCCTGGCTCAAGAAGATAGATTATAGATTGGTGGACCCCATCCCTGTAGCTATCGAATGTGCCTATATTTAAAAGAGAGATGCTACTAAGTAACGGTAAGCCGTAGGAATCAAGATATCACTCGCCTATCAGCTGCCACGAACAAGCGATATCATTTAGTATCTACTTATTCTTCAGATGTGTTCCCTTGTCATGCCAAGATCAAGACGCGTAGCCAGATCGGCTAACGGTCACCCCCTCCCAACATGGCAAGACTGCTGTTTTGCTATATCCTCTCAGTCGTTAAGACAATAGATATTTATAGGCCAAGCTTTGCCTGGACCAACGAAAACCCAAATTTACCTTTACATCACTTCAGTAGTATGTTGCATCTCTGTCGTAATCTTTAACTCACTGGACAGGCTGCAACTATCAAACGGTAGGTGTTGGCACGGCCATCAATTGACCAGCCGCTGCACCAGTGCACATTTGACGCAAGGCGCTCCTTCGGGACTACCCGAAAGGAAAGACAAATATATACTCGCTCCATGTAAAGATTGTGGTATGAAGATGACCCAAAGAACCATCTTTCATGGAGAATTGAGCGAACAAGAGAACTGAGAGCTTCCGAAAGCCGTTTCCCCCTGTTTACCAAGAATAAAAGAATGCATAAGGACATGGGCCACTGGCGTTTCGCTACATAGGCCCCCTCTTAAGAAAGTCGAACCCTACGAACTTTCTACTGTCAGTGGTTCTGTTCGAATGACCCCACCCTCACATTCAACCATAGGATGCCGTGATAGGAAATCTGCTCCCACATTCTCCCTTCCGGGGATGTATTCGACCGTGAACTGATACGGTTGTAGGAGCAATGACCATCTCATTAACCTCGCGTTCAGTTTCTTAGAAGTTGCCAAGAACGTCAGAGGTTGATGGTCAGATTGCACTTTGAACGGTACTCCATACAGATAAGGTTGAAATTTCTGTACCTGCCCACACTAGAGCTAGACATTCCCGTTCGACGGTGGAGTAATTCCGTTCGGCGGGTAACAGTTTTCGACTGGCATATGCCACCGGACACAGCACCGAAGGATTATCTCGCCCTTCCTGCAACAGAGTTGCCCCAATCCCTATGTTACTCGCGTCGGTTCTCAGAACAAACGTTTTCTCCAAATCTGGGAGTTGTAGGACTGGCCTATCCACCAACGCCTGTTTCAGCTTCCCATAAGCCTTTTCACAGCTCGGGGTCCAGATTATAAGATCTGGCGATCCTTTCTTCAGAGTCTCGGTTAACGGCGCCGCAATTTCGTTGAACTTTGGAATAAATTTCTGGTAAAACCCACACAGAGACAAGAAAGACCTAACATCTTTTTTGGATCTAGGACGGGGTGCGAGACGGACCTTTTCAATATTCTTTTCTTCCGGTACCAGTCCCCCTGGGGTAATAGTGTGTCCCAGAAATTCCAAGGATTGATAGCCAATCATGCATTTGGCTGGACGGGCGGTTAACCCTTCCTCTTCTAACCTTTTGAAGATCTGTCCCAAGGACCTCAGGTGATCACTCAGATTGTCAGACGCGATGAGAATATCATCCATAAACGAGACCACAGAGGGATCCTTTAAAGGGTCTAATAACATTCTCATCATGCGAGTGAACACACTGGGCGCATTGCTCAGCCCAAAAGGCATCACCTTAAATTCGTAATGGCCGCTCGGAGTACTGAAAGCGAGCATGGGCCGAACCTCAGGCTTCACAGGGATCTGATAATATCCCCGACTTAAATCGATTTTTGAGAAGTACTTTGCCCTATTTAATCTGGCAAATAGTTGATTTGTGTTTGGTAACGGCTCAACTTGGAATGTCGTACAACTGTTTAAATGCCTGTAATCAATACATAAGCGGTGCTCCCCGCTTGGCTTCCTCAACAAGACAACCCCGGCATTATAAGGAGAAGTCGAAGGAGTTATGATGTCATCATCCAGAAGCTTCTGGATTTCTGCTTCCAGGGCCTTCTCTTTCGAAAAGGGCACTGGATATATTTTTTGGCGAATGGGGTCTTGGGTAGTCAGAGTCATATCAAACTCGACCAACCCTGTCCGTCCTGGACGATCGGTAAGAATCTGTTGATGGGACTCCAACAAACGGATGACCAGTTCTGTTTCTTCAGTCGACAGATCAGGATTTATATGTACATCCTTATAGGTTTCCCCAGGTTGTAAAGGATACTCCCTATCCGCGTCTTCGCCCGATTCAGTTTCCATCGCGACCGCCATAGTCATGAGTGGGAGAGAAGTACCATCGGATCGTTCCTCATATTTTTTGAGGAGGTTAATGTGGAAGATTTTAGATTTCCCCCTGATCCGGATAGCATAATTGGTACGGGACACAACCCTTTCCACCGGGAAAGGCCCCTGCCAACCAATCTCGAGTTTATTGGAACCTACTGGAAGTAACAACAGAACCCGATCCCCCACCTTAAGAGACCTATCTTTCGTCCTTCTATTGTAGTAGGCCGCGTGTCTCTTCCTGGCCGCTCTCAGATTCTGAGCTGCCAAAGCCCAACCCGTCTGGAGTTTCTTCTTTAACTCTTCGACGTATTTATATGAGGATACAACTTCTTCGGAAGTTTCTTCCTCTGTCCAACATCTCAATAAGGCTTCTAAGGGACCCTTGATTGGCCTCCCGAATAGTAGAGTGGCTGGTGGCAACCCGGTCGACCCATGGGGAACCTCCCGATAGGCGAACAAGGCGGCCGAGATATACTCATCCCATCTGTCTGGTTTCTCTTGAGCCAGCTTCCGAAGCATGGTCATCAAGGTACCATTAAACCTCTCTACTTGCCCATTAGACTGAGGGTGGTATGGGCTTGTGTGAATGTGGTTAGTCTGGAAGATACGAAAGACTTCTTCCATCAGCTTACCACAGAACTGAGACCCATTGTCCGTTAGGATCTGGTTGGGAAATCCCAACCTAGTAAAGGTCTCCATCAGTGCATCAGCCACTCGCTTAGAGTCGATTGTGGCCAACGGTATCGCCTCGCCCCACATGGAACAGCAATCCACCATCGTGAGAATGTACTTATTCCTCTTCCTAGTCCGAGGAAGAGGACCAACAAGATCGATGGCAACTCTCTCGAAAGGAGAGTTCATAATGGGCATGTCTCCCAGGACTACCGGAGCTGTCCAGTGTTTTGGTGCCACACGCTGGCACTCTGGGCACGACTTGACGTACCTACGCACGTCTCCAGTCATCCCTGGCCAGTAGTAATGGCAGGAAATGCGCTGGAGAGTTGCCCCGACACCCATATGTCCACTGAAAGAAATGGTGTGTCCCATATGAAGAAGCTGTTCCCGATAAGGCCTTAGGAACTACCAGCTGTCCATGCTGGCGATTCCTCCACTCCGGCTCTCCGGTACAGTAACCGATTCTTCATATAATACTGACCCCGTCTTGGTGGGTCAGAACTTTTTGGGCAACTGGTTGAAGCAAGGTTGCAAAGTAGCATCCTGGCTTTGAGCAGCTCGTAACTCCCCAGGCAAGGGATTCACGATCAAGGCCGGCGTCTGCTCATCCTCCGATTGAGATCTGGTTTGCATCGCCCCTACGTACATGGGTTCGGTTGGAATCCCTAGAAAGACGTAGCGACAACCCAAGATCATTGGGAAGATCGGATCTAGCAGAACGGCTGCCTGTATAGTGCCGGTAACATATTTAGATTTGATGTCTACCTTCGCAATTGGAAGAGACATCGCTACCGCACTCTTTGTCGCCGTTTGAATCTCAATAGATTCCCCGGTTAGCTGCTCCGGGCTCACTAAGTGTGAGGAAATTACAGCCTCAAACTGCAGACCGGTGTCATAGAGACACTCAACTGGTTGTCCGTTCACAAGTACCGTTTCTACTACTGGTGGTTTTTCTGAATCATTGTTCCCAAGATCCCTCCCTTCTACTTCCTTGTGAGACCCTTCCCCGGTTTCTACAAGACAAGCAGCATAGTGAGAGTCTTTCTGTTTACGCCGGCAATCAACCGTATTGTGTGTGGGAGATTTGCAATAGGCGCACCACTTTTCACTCCACTTTCTTTTAGGAGATCCAGGTGGACTCTTACCAGAGGGTTTCTTAATAGGAACTTTCTCGAAAGGATCCTCCTTCTTGGTGTGAGCTGTTTTAGGGTTCTTCTTCTTTCCAGACCAGGTGTCTGGTGGTCGGGGATTGGGTTGTGACAGTTCCCCATTATCTCC
>JACEFZ010017003.1:195000-237500 GCA_014155875.1 Cepaea nemoralis | reverse complement strand
GACTTGAAGTCTGCGTAGAACAATTCTGGCAAATACTTTCCCAACAATACACAGAAGTGAGATACCCATATAGTTGTTACAGTCGCTCCGATCGCCCTTGTTCTTGCACCGTGTTATGATGCTTGAATCTTTGACATCCTGTGGGACTTGTCCTTCTCGCGAGCATAGCTCTATTAGCTGGTGGATCTGTAGAGTGAGTGTGTCTTGCCCACTCCTGATATCTTCTATTGGAATCCCGTCCTTACCTGGAGCCTTGCCAGATGCAAGTTCATTTATAGCACACTTAACTTTTGTTATGGTGGGAAGTGTATCCAGGTGGTCAAGAGTTGGTAGAACCTCTATGGCGTTATGAGCATCATCCGCTAGTTTTGTCTCACTTGTGTAAAGCTCCAAATTGAGCTCTACCCGTTTGTCATTCTGCTGTTTCTTATCAGTTATGATTTCTCCAGTTAAGGTTTTCAATTGTGCATTTCTTTTGGTCATTGGACCGCAGGCTTTCTTTATTCCTTCATTCATGCTTCTGATGTTTCCCTTATCACTTGCGATTTCAATGGACTCACATAACTTGATCCAATAATCATTTGCACACTGCCTGGCAGACTTTTGCACATCCTTCCTCCTAGCTTGCTTTAGTTCACACTGAGTGTTCCGCGTTGGACTTTCAATGTTTCTTAAGAGAGCTTTCTTCTTCTTATCAATCAAGGGATGCAGAGTCTAGCTGTTTGCCGCACGCCAGCCCTGCCTCTTATGATCCACAGTGCCGTAAACCCCTACGGCAGTTTTATAAAGAGTTTCCTTAAGTTGACCCCACTTTTCAGTTACTGTACAATTTTTTGGTGTATCCGTGAAAGCGTCATCAAGTTGCTGTTGAAACTGAAAGCACTTTTCAGGATCGTGAGTGTTAATAATATTAATCCTAATTCTAGATTTGTATTTAGCTGTGTAGATTCTCTTTCGTCTCAGACTAACCCTTGAAACAACCAAAGAATGATCCGTATCACAGTCAGCACTGTGGTAACTTCGAGTCAATGATATATGGTTCAGATGTTGTCTCCGTGTGATGATGAAGTCGAGCTGGTGCCAATGACCGGATCTTGGATGTTTCCATGTGACCTTATGCATCTCTTTTGTTTTAAAAAAGAATTTTGTAATACATAGATTATTTCTTGTGCAATGCTCCAGCAGCCTTTGCCCATTTTCATTCATGCGACCGATGTTGTATTTTCCAAGGCACACTGGCCATGAACTCGAGTCCTTGCCCACACGAGCATTGAAATCACCGAACATATAAATGTAGTCAATTTTTGGAACTGCCTTGATCATGGAGTCATCCTCCTCATAGAAAGAATTCTTCACATCATCAGAGGAATCGAGTGTCGGTGCATATGCAGTAATAATGGTGGCAAAACCACAAGAGGTTGCCGAGCGCAGGGATAATAGTCTTTCATTTCCTCCGGCTGGAATTTCAATCATTCCCAGTAGCGAATTCTTCACTGCAAAGCCCACATCATGTTGCCTTTTTCTGCCTGCCCTCTACCCTTCCAAACAAAGGTGTAATTATGTTCTGTGAGTGATCCTTCCTCAGCGAAGCGAGTCAACTGCAGGCCAGCAATATCAATGTTAAGAAAATTGAGTTCGGTATCAATCACAGCCGTTTTTCTCACATCGTCAATATTGGTCAAGTCAGTGGAAAATCCTGGACACATGGTTCTCACGTTCCAGGTTGCAAGCCGTAGCTGCCTGCGATGCAGATGTTGTCCTAGCCCCAAGCACCCATTGAAGCAGGCAGGCTGTGGCGGATCAGCACCCAATTGGCTGGGGGCTGCCCAGCTTGAGACGGGCGGTAGCTGATCAGTGACACCTGTAGGTGTCTCCCACCGTCAGAGGCAACGCGTGGCGCCCCATGTCTACGCCAACTGACCAGGACTTATAACCCGTAACAGTTGCCTCTCGCTTTGATTCCGAGACCGGTTAATACCAGGGATGGAGTTATTGCCTCTCCATAGCACAAAGCCTGGGCTAAAATATAGAGATCATGTGTTGCCCATGCAGCATGATCCCTCTCTCGGCCTGCATAGTTCACTCCAGAGGAAAGGTAACACCTCTACATCTGGAACAAGACAAGCTGCAGAAGCTGCCGGATCAGCAAAGCAATGCTCTAATTGTCCGCCGCCTGTCGGAGCTTCGATCCTAGACCAGCTGCCAACCAAGGCTTAGAGCCTGGTCTGTCCTGCCATGACATTTTGTCTTTAGGTTGCATTTCCTCGTACCAGGGTAAGGCTTGTACCTTCCCAATTGTGCTCTTCCGCCCAAAGCCGTTGGCACAGTGTGGGGTGTCGGGTTTGGTAAGCGCCGCCCAACGTTCGGCGCTAACAGAAAGCAGGTAGTACAGTCTACTGTTATACGTTATCTCAGTCATTTCTGACTAAGACCTGACATATGACAATCCTATAGAGCATGATTGGGAGTTTGACATAAGTGACTAAGACCTGACATATCTATCTATCTATCTATCTATCTATCTATCTATCTATCTATCTATCTATCTATCTATCTATCTATCTATCTATCTATCTATCTGTCTGTCTGTCTGTCTGTCTGTCTGTCTGTCTGTCTGTCTGTCTGTCTGACTGTCTATCTGTCTGTCTGTCTGTCTGTCTGTCTGTCTGTCTGTCTGTCTGTCTGTCTGTCTGTCTATGTATGTTCGGCCCGTTCCCGTTAAAAATATAGTTAGAATAGAAGAATAGATAGATTGATAGTAGAAAATATGATTGGAAGAGACCTATCTAAAGTAAACTTACCAAGATATCACGAACAGCCAATAAATGTTGGGCGGTGGGTTGACTGCAGAGTACTGCTAACGATATGCAACTAACTTTCTCTAAAAAAAAAATTACTTATTTTTTTTAACGAACGAAAATCTTTCGCAGTCCCGTCCTACATTCAGCCCTTCTTCTCTATTTCCTCTCATGCATTCTTTCATTTAACATCTCTTATGAAGCAATTCTTTGACAACAAAATTCTTTGACAAAAAGATAGAAAAAGAGTGAGTTCCCTTGAAGCAAGATGACGGGACATTTCTTCGTCCCGTAAAATGGAACGTGTTTTTTTTCCGAAATGTGTATGGATTAAGTGTTTTTTCGTGGTGAAATGGAGTTGGGACCGTGCAACGGAGTTCGTGCACGCGGGCCCGGACTTCCTTCGGCGTATCATCGGTGCCCGGTGGCGATAGTTAAGCCTAACATGACGACCAGACGACCAGCAAGGACACAACGTGGTAAGAGGGCGGGAGCACGCAGAAGGCGTTTAAAATGTGACAGATTGGGTATCGGAAACGTTCGAGTACTGTACTGGAACTGTGCATCATTTAGTCAACGCCGACCCATTCTTGAAAAACTACTCTACGAAAACGATATTGTAGTCTTACAAGAAACACAGCTCGGCGACGGAACAGTCAATGTCGCGGGATTTCAGGGATTCTTTAACAGGCGGCACCTCGGACAGGCCATTCTGGTCCGCGACAACATACTAGTGTCTGAGATCGATATGTCTTCCTGGAACAGTGATGCCCTGCAAGTGCAGGCATTAAGAATAATGACACCAGTGCAGCTTGTAATAGTGAACGTTTATGCGCGAAATGGGAAGGTCGACGTGCGACAATGGCAGAGTTTGTTCGATATGGATGAAAGGCATATCATCTACTGTGGGGACTTCAATGCCAGAGGCAGTCAATGGGGGAATTGCATCACCAATAGACAGGGAAAAGATCTGGAGGACGCCCTGGCATCTGCTGCCCTAATCTGTCTGAATGATGGGAAGGTCACTAGAATAGCCACTCGACCAGGTGACTCTGACAGCGTCATTGACTTGGCTCTGGTGTCGCCCACCATCGCACCAAGGTGCCGGTGGGATACCACGATAGTGACCACTACCCTTGTGTCATCCTGATCAAGAAAGACGGGGCCATGAGTCAAAGAAACAAGACAAATGCCTTCCCGTACGACAACACTGGGCAAGACGCCATAAGCAAAATCAGAAGAAGAAAACTAACTTCCTCCCGCAGGAGACAAGAAAGATGGTTACAGCCACCATGGTGGAATGGATAGGTCGAGAAGGCATGGCTGGGAAAGAGGCAGGCTGTCAAAGACTGGCAAAAGGCCAGAAAGGCTAACATGCCACAGGTTGAGTGTGCGAATCTGAAGACTGAGGTCGATAGGACGACGACTTTATTCAAATCCTGCGCCAAACAGGCCAAGGCCGAGAAATGGGACGAGTTCTGCAGGAAGGTGTGCTCCGAGCGATCTCTTACGACATTCTGGCGCCTCCACAAGAGCATGAACGGTGCTGCACAACGTAGGGGTATTCCAGACTTTCAAGGCACAGACCTCGCATGGAAAAAGTCGGATGCGGATAAAGGTAAGGCCCTTCTTGCACGCTACATAGAACAGACTGACCAGAAAGACGAGCCCGCCAGACAGAGGACCACAACGACACTCTCTCAGTTGTGCGAGGGGGTCGGGACAGACGAAGAATGGACAATCACAGCTGAGATATTGCGTGCGATGCTCAAGAAATCACCTAACACCGCCCCAGGCCCAGACGGCATCCGATATGGTGACCTACTGGTGATATCAGATGATGACATGGAAGAACTGGCCAGAGAATTCAACACCAGTATCCAGAGGGGTCAGGTCAAAGAAGAATGGCTACACAGCTACTTGCTGCCGCTGCCAAAACCGAACAAAGACCATTCCAAGATAAGCGGCTACAGAATCATTACGATGCAGAATACTGTTGGCAAGCTACTGGAGAAAATTGTAGCACACAGACTTGCTTGGGACTTGGAACAGCTCGGCTGCTTCCCGCCCACACTTGGAGGATACAGACGCAACAAAGAGTCATGGCTGAATGCGGCGGTCTTTGCTCAAGATGTTTACGAAGGATTTCAGGTCAGAGAAGAGACATGTGCGGCCGCCATAGACTTAGAGGACGCATATAACAGAGTATCTTTCGAGCACTTGATGCAAACCCTCCTCAGACTGAAAGTGCACCCTCACCTTGTACGATGGATAGCTGCAGTTCTGCTCCAAAGGAAGGTGGTGCTAAGATGCAGGGAGTTGGTCTTCTGAGCCGATAACGATATGTCCAGGATTGCCGCAGGGTTCACCACTGTCACCAGTACTATTCAACGTGTATACGGTGCCGATCACTGAACAACAGTTGGACGGGAGGGGTAGGACTCTGTCATTCGTTGACGGCATCCTCGTGTATCAACAGGGTCGAGATAGACAGGCGGTTGCCAATGATATGCAGGGCGAACTAGATCGAATTTCCTCATGGTGTGCTGATGCCGATGCCCTTGTCAACCCTGCAAAGGCAACGGTTACATGGTTCTCACTAAACAACCATATTGTGAAAACAGACCTGCCGGCAGTAAGAATGGATGGGAGCATTTTGAGTAGAACCCAGTCAATGACATATCTTGGCGTGAGGCTTGATCGTAGCCTGTCCTTCAGAGATCATGTCGATTATGTCATAACGAAGGCTCGAAAAGGTTTGTCAGCAATGAGAGTCATGGCGACTGCCAATATCGAGCAAAGACTGCTAATACTTCTGTTCCAAGGACTTGTGCCTTCACGCATCGAGTATGCCCTGGCCATCCTCACTGTCAGCCCTACACAGATTGGAAGACTTGAAAAGGTACAAAACGAAGCCATGCGCATCATTTTGGGCTGCACGAGAGACACCAGCTGTGTAGCAATGAGATACCTCCTTGACTTCCCGACAATGGAACACAGGATCAAGATCTGGAGAGCTCGTGCATACTTAAAAATAAGTGCAGATGAGCAGCACCCTCTGCATGACGCTATATTCAGAGAAAAGGGTGACAGGCTAAAGAGGGGCAAATCATGGATGGGTCGGGCGGAAGATGTCGTCAGACAGGTCTGCAGTCTTACCAGTATCAACCACGGCAAGGAATGGGTGCCGGTGCCTCCAGCTTTTAAGTGCACTTTCTCCTGCATTATCACACTCGACAGACGGTGAAGAGAGCAGAACCCTGCCGTTGTCAATGCAGAGGTTAACGCGCTCATCTATGAACACTCAGATAGCCCCGAAGTGCTCATCTATACAGATGGATCTGTTGTAAAGCAGCAGAGAAGTGCGTGGGCATTTACAGCCCGTTCAGCGGGCCGAACCGTTCAAGAATCCAGTGGTGCCCACTCTATGACCACGAGCAGCATGACGATGGAGGTGATGGCAGTTACACAGGCTTTCATATGGCTGGAATCACAGCATTATACCAACGTGTGTGTACTAAGTGATTCAATGAGCATGATTCAGAAGGTCGAAGCTGGATCTGTACGTAGACAGTGGACTGAATCGCTGCGGAAGTCTGTTGTCCGTAAAGTCACCTTCATCTTCGTCCCGGGACATGCGGGAGTCGAGGGAAATGAACGAGCTGACAAACTGGCTGGCTCTGCACCCCCTGTAGATGGCCAGCCCATGGATCGTGCCGATGTTATTAACGTCCTTAAAGATATGGCGAGAACAGAGGACTTTGACGTCAGTGATTCCACATCGCTGTCCAGGATGAAAGACCTGGGAGTAAGAATCGGCACAGCCAGACGCGAGAGGTACATCGGGAAAACAAGGCGCCTCGTCAACCAACACAGAACTGGCACTATTAGCCACCGGACGCTGATGAATATGCTGGGGGGGAGGATCTGAGCACCTATGGACATGTCCGGAGTGCAATGAAGATACCCCAACTGATAACTGATAACTGATAACTGACAACAAAATAACAATAAGCATTAAAATGCATGAAAATTAACTCGTTGAGGAAATGTTTAACATGGGAATCATAAATACCCAACGTGGGTGTAACTCGACATACATATGAGAATGTTAAAAAAAAATTAATGTGCTGTTGAAGAAAAATAAAAAGATGCGTTAGAAAATTTTCACTATTTAAATAGATGCATTATTTTTATGAAAACTTTGAAAATGTCTTAAAGATTATATCATTATTTGTTATAACTCATATGCCTGTAAATAACTGTAGACAAGGAGTTTATAAATCTTTGAAAACAATGAAACAATCTATATATAAAATATATAGCAATGTTATTAAGAGTTATGCCCCTTGAAATAACTTTTCTTAAGTTAAGTCCAATCGCTATATATAAATGATAAGATATTAAAATTTTAATTTTAGTAAGTAAATAGCTGATTGTACACTAACAAACTATGACATTTAGCTGCACTGGAATGAGAAGAAGACGTGTAGAAAATTTCATCTTAATCGGATGGACCGTTCGCGAACGCATTAAGAAAGGACATACAGACATACATCGTCTTATATATATATATATAATTATTATTATTATTATAAAATACGGCTGTTTTTTTTAAAGGTGGGGTTACAGGTCATAGAGCTTCAAGCGAAAAAAAAAAACCCATATAAAAACATAAAGAGTTATATATAAAAGTAAAGAAACAAATGGACGAAGAAATGGACTGGGGTTGAGTGCTACAGCTATAAAAAATGATATGCAACAAACTTAACTTTAATTAACGAATAATTTTAAAAAAAAATAATCAAGTGCGCTGACAATGGCATGAGCGTTAGGTGGGTATCTGTGGGCGGGAAAAAACACGGCTTGCACTTACAGAGACAAATCGATTGTACCACGCGGCACAAACAACAGCATTCCTGCGACGGATTAGATATTTTGTACTTGAAAATAGGCATGCGCGTGTGTATGTAGTAATTGTATGAGTATTATTCTTTTGGTCTTAGGTTTACATAAGTGTCATTGTAGCTAAATGTCCGAGGTTGCGTCTCGCTACTGGTCAAAGAGAACCTAATATGCAAAGTCTTACCAGAGGTACCCAAGTAAATGACTTGCCCTCCCTTTATTTTTTGTTACCGGGAACAGAACTTTCTGGACCGGCTAGCTCAGTTCAACATACTGCGTCTGAGATATCGGGCCATGATTCACACGGGGCAACTTCGCCTAAGCGTGTAAGCGGAGTGCTGTTCAGGCTGAAGGTCGAAACCGAACTGGTGTTTCAGTTTAGTTGAAGTGCAGGCAGTTTGTTCATAGGACGTCGTATTTTGGTGTTGTGTGAAGTCTATAAATGCCCATCAAAGGGGCTCTACATTTTCACCAGCATGTGGACCAAGCTTACGATGTTTGAAGGTATTTACATATATTTAGCATATATTAAATTTCGGTGTCCGATGTTTCGTGCTTCGCTGCGGGCGACACGTAGGCGTTCATAAAGTCTAGGCCTCATGCATAGTTACGGGGTCAGGAATTAAATGGTACTTAGCCGAAATTGGGGGTGTAGATGGATCGGCTTTATCGTCCATCGGTTAAAGACATCCTACGATGGTTTGAGGCTATGTAGGTATACCCAGTAAGTCATGGATTTTCAGACCAGGGCATTCCGTCCTTAAATGAATCTATGCATTAGGGGGTTGTGACGATAATGCGTCGGGCATGTAAGCGTAGCGTGGAGAGTGTGCGCCGATGTGACTTCCGGAAGACCTCCACGGAGATGGGGCGAAACTGGGCGACACCTAAACTATGGTCTGCGACCTATCAAATTACTCGCGAGAACGATTGGCGACGTTTGCGAGTGTCGACAGAAGTATTCCATGAACGAACGATGTGATGACAGCCGTCTCCGCAATTTCGGGAGGCCACTGGATTTTTCTAGTTCTACTTTCCTCTCGACTGTCCTTACCTATTTGGTTCTTCTGAAGGGACCCACAGGAGGGACACTAATTATTTTCAGGTGGCGAAAGTGAGAAAAATAGAACCGAGGGAAATAAAACCTTAGGTAAATAAGACTGCTGTTCCAGGGAACATTGACACCGTTCTACCTACTCACCTTATTGGACGAAAGTGAGAGAAGGGGGTGGATGTCACCCGTTACATGGGGGATAGACCATGTATTTACACAAAGATAGATATCATCATCTACAGGGGGGATAGACCATGTATTCACACAGGGGATGAATGACACCTGCTACATGGAAGTGAAACCATGTATTTAAAGCCATTGACTAGAATGAAGGTACATCTCTCCCATCTGGAAGATGAGAATAGGGAAGTATCTGAGATGGTTACACAGATAATGGAGGAGTGAGAGAAACAGAACGGAGGTTCGGCGGAGTGGCCGAATATCTCCTCAAAAGGGTTGTTGAGCTTTAAACTAATTCCTAACCGTTAATGCATGACATGACAGAGAATTTTCCAAGGACTTGTGTGCCTCACTTGTGACTACCCGAGGGGACCAGTCTGAGCTGCCGTACAGTTCTCGAGGGACGACGCTCTTCCTGGAGCGATCTGACAGATAAGTCCAAGTTCATCCCAGTCCAGATCACAACAAAGGCGTATGGGTACAGGATCATGTATATTTTTATATATTGAATCCATAATGCTGAGAGCCTCACTCTTATGTTCAATATGCACTGATTGATGTTACCAGTGGCTCTCACAAGGTTGTTTTGTGCTGTCATGGAGTGCGTGTACCAGACGAGCGTAGACCAGGCCTGAGAACCTGAATCATGGAACGAACAAGAGACTGTGGGCGTGAGCTTCCCTATGTTGAATTAGCGCCAAGTCGTTCCCGAAAGGAAAGAGTTCCAGTGGCCTATGGTCTTTGCAGGTCAGCCACCCACCACTACCAGTCCATGAACATACAGCCACCATACCTACGTGATCAGTCAGGTAATTATGTATCTTCAGATGCCATATCCGGCTACTACGGCCCAAAGAGAGGCCTGAGGACGCGTCTAGAGAGAGACTTGTTCTAATTATATGGCTATATGTGTTGAACTTTAGTGACGCTGTGTTCGACTCCAGATACCGGAGCCCTCTGATCATAGACTAAGTGACTTTGTTAGTGACTCTTGATACCAGAGTCTGTGGTGTAAAGACAGACATTATTTACTTAGACTCAGTATTCCATTGGTGTGTAGAAATCCAGGCGCCCTATCGGACATTAACCTGAACTTTGTTATACCACGAAGGGCTACTATGAATGAGTTAAACTATCAGTCCGCCTGGTTTGTGAACTCGTCAACCACTGCAGCCTAGACCCAGTCGGAGGGAGCCCAAGGAGTGTAGTGCCGAGTGATACCAGCAATTTACCAGGTGTACCAACTTCGATCTGCTACTACGCCAGTCTGTCCCATTCGTGGGGAGGATTTGTATCAAGCTGATGAGAGTCCTTCGACAGCAGACGGAAGCAACTGAAACATGAACGGCTCGATGATGAGAACCGTACACCTATCCTGCTGATTTCGTCTATAGATTCGTCTACTGCCTACCTCTATCTAACTCTATCTACTCTGGCATCCTGTTGTAGAATAAATGTATAGATTATGTTTGTTTTCAGACCAGAGTTGAGTCACTGATCGGGATGGATCACTAGAGGGTAACGTCCATTGAAAGAAAGATTGAAAGAGGGGGTTGTCCAGAAGCCGGCGTGGTAGGTAGACTAAAAACAAAGTACCCAATACACAGAACTGAACGCACGGTATACAGTGTAGCAACAGCTCCCCTCACCCCAGGGACTTTGTGACAGTCATAGGCTCTCTAAGTGAAAGAAGTTGTATTAATATTGGTAGTAACAGAAGTTTCCACCGATATTAACATTAGCGGGGAAAAGTAGATATAACAACAGACATTAATTGTGGTCATCATCGTCATCGCGTGTCTTACCAGCTGGCGTAGGCGATCAAGCTTTTCCACATACTGCGATCTCCGACGGTATGATTCAATTCATGTGTTGACTCGCTATACTGGAATTCCCAATAACGTCGTTATCTTCAGGCAATGGTCGTAGTCTTAGTAGCAGTAGTACTAGTTATCAGCATCATCGCGTGTCTTACCAGCTGGCGTTGGGGATTATATCGCTCCACATATCTCCAACACAATGGATCAATTCACGCGTTGACTTACGCTACAGGAATCCCCATTAACGGTGTTATCTTAACGCAATGGTGGTATTTGTAGTAGTAACAAAATTAGTAGTAGTAGTAGTAGTAGTAGTAGTAGTAGTAGTAGTAGTAGTAGTAGTAGTAGTAGTAGTAGTAGTAGTAGTAGTAGTAGGCCTCTTTCAGTCCTGAAGGACTATAGAGTTGTGCCGCTTGGGAGGTGCCTGGCAGCACCGCTGGTGACTGTATAGTCCAATTCGAGAATGACAATCCCTGTCACAGTTTCCGCATCTGTAAGACGAGGCAAGTCCCGCAGTAAGTGACTGCTCTTTGAGCCTGTGCCGTCTCTCCTCAGTTTTTTTGGATCTGATTGCGCTCAAAGAGCACCAGTCCGCTTCTCCAGGAGCATCTGTCTGTTGCAACTCTCTCCCACGTGTCTGGATCTATTCCAATGGTTTTCATATCTTGTTTACACACATCCCTATATCGCATTTGGGGTCTTCCTGTTGACCTCTTTCCTGTGGCTAGTTCTCCGTAAAGGAGATCTTTGGGAATACGTTCGTCCTCCATTCGAGATACGTGGCCCAACCACCGGAGGCGTCTCTGCTTGAGGAGGGTGTGCACTGTGGTAATATCTGCTCTTTCAAGCACCTGTTTGTTTGTTATGTGGTCTTTCCATGTTATGCCCAGGATACGTCTCAGACATCTCATGTGGAAGGAATTCAACTTCCTTTCCTGTTTTGAGTACAGGGTCCAGGATTCAGACCCGTAGAGTAGTGTGCTAACAACACAAGCTTTATATACTTGAGCTTTTGTACGCTCTGTTAGTCTATTATTCTCCCAAACTCTTGTAGCTAGCCTGGAAAATGTTGTGGCTGCCTTTCCAATGCGTCTGTCGATTTCTATCTCCAATGAAAGATTATCTGATATTGTCGATCCCAAATACACAAAATCGTGGACGACCTTCAATTCGTAATTAGAGATTTTGATTGACGTAGGCGCATCAGCATCTTGTTCCATCACCTGTGTTTTATTTAGGCTAATGGTGAGCCCAAAGTCTTTGCAGGCGGCTGCAAAACGATCTATGAGCCTTTGGAGATCTTCTGCTGTATGAGTAGTCAGTGCTGCATCATCTGCAAACAGTAGTTCTCTTACGCATCTTGATCTTATTTTGGTCTTTGCCTTGAGTCTTGATGGGTTAAAAAGTTTGCCATCAGATCTTGTGTGGAGGTATATGCCTTCAGTGGCAGTCCCAAATGCTTGCCTTAAGAGAACAGCGAAGAAGATACCAAAGAGTGTAGGAGCAAGCACTCAGCCCTGCTTTACTCCGCTGCTGATGCTGAATGACTGGGATGTTGAGCCGTCAAATAAAATGGTCCCCTGCATGTTTTCGTGGAATGATTTCACGAGACTAAGAAGGACGGGGGGGGGGGGGGGTGGACATCCAACCTGTTCAAGGATCTTAAAAAGGCCGCTTCTGCTCACGAGGTCAAATGCCTTTGTGAGGTCGATGAAGGCAATATATAATGGCTTCCTCTGTTCTCTGCACTTCTCTTGGAGCTGCCGGAGTGAGAAAATCATATCGATGGTGGACCTGTTGGGTCTAAATCCGCACTGCGATTCGGGGTAGATTCTTTCAGCAAGAATGTGTAATCTTTTAAGGTTTACTCTGGCAAAAATCTTGCCTGTAATGCTGAGAAGGGAAATGCCGCGATAGTTGTTGCAGTCGCTTCTGTCGCCTTTGTTTTTATAAAGGGTAACGATGTTTGCGTCTTTCATATCTTGTGGTATTGATTTTTCTCTCCAGCAGAGCTGTAGTATTGCATACAGTTCTGGGATGATTGTTTCTTTGCTACATTTTAAAATTTCAGGTGGAATACTATCTTTTCCAGGTGCCTTGCCGGATTTGAGAGAGTCTAGTGCTTCGCTGATTTCTGTGAGGCAAGGTTCGTTATCCAAGGCATGCATGGCGGATTGTTGATCGATGGCTTCCAGAGCTTCTTCGCTGACAGTGTTATCCACTGAGTATAGCTCTGAGTAGTGTTCTACCCAGCGATCCATTTGTTTCGCTCGATCTTTTATGATTACCCCCTCAGTTGATCGTAAAGGGGCCATCTTATTTTTTGATGGACCGACAGCTTGCTTGATGCCCTCATACATTCCTCTTATATTTCCAGTGTCTGCACAAGTTTGAATTTGAGCAGAGAGCTGTAGCCAGTACCTGTTCGCATATCTTCTTGCCATCAGTTGTACTCTATTTCTTGTCGTTCGCAATGCCTGCAGTGTTTTCTCTGAAGGTGATGTTTTATACATTGAGAATGCATGTCTCTTTGTCTCCAGGACTGGGAGCATCTCTTCAGAGTGTGCTTCAAACCAGTCGGTTGACTTAGTTTGCTTCTTGCCAAATGTTGATAGTGCTGTATTGTAGATTGTGTCGCGAAAATGACTCCATCTCTCGGTGGAATCTCCGTCTGTGGGGTCGCGCAGAGTATCCGCTAGAGCCTGCATGAATTTGTTGACCTTCTCTTTATTTTGGGTGCCACTGGTGTCAATGCGTGGTCTTCCTTCTGTTCGGCTTCTGTAGATTCTCTTGGGCTTTATCTTCACCTTGCTGGAGACGAGTGAATGGTCGGTGTCGCAGTCAGCACCATGATAGCTGCGAGTCAGTCGTACATTGCGGAGGTTGCTGCGTTTAGTGAGCACCAGGTCGAGTTGGTGCCAGTTCTTTGATCTGGGGTGCCTCCATGACACCTTGTGTTGAGGTTTCGTGTCAAAGAAGGTGTTGGTCACGCACAGATTATGGTGGCTGCAGAATTCCAAGAGACGTTGTCCATTGTCATTGATCTTCCCAACGCCAAACTGTCCTAGACATGAAGGCCAAGATTCGTGGTCGGAGCCAACCCTGGCATTGAAATCCCCCAGGATAAAAAGATGTTGTTTCTCTGGTGTTTCACTGACTTCTTTGCTAAGGTCGTCATAGAACTTGTCTTTAGATTCTGATGCTGCAGTTAGTGTTGGGGCGTAAACGCTTATAATACTAACTGGGCCTGCCTCTGTCTGGAGTTGGAGCTTCAATATTCTTTCAGTGCCATCACTTGGTGGTATGATGGAATTGAGCAGCTTGTTTCTGATAGCGAAGCCAACTCCATGCTCCCTGGTCTCTCCGCACGGCTTGCCATGCCAGTAGAAAGTGAAGTCCCTCTCCTTGATGCTTCCAGATTCTTGGAGTCTGGTCTCTTGCAGGGCGACGATGTCTATCCCCAGTCTTAGTAGTTCGTTGTTTATCACTGCAGTTTTGCGGGCATCCACAATCTCGTTTAGATCGTCTGAGATGCCAGGGGTCATGGTTCTTACGTTCCATGTTCCCAGCCTTAGGGCTGGTTGTTTTGTTTTTTTCTTGTTGCTAGGTGTATAGATTGCGGTCCATGTGTCAGGATTTTCCCCTAAGCTCCACACACCCTCAGGAGCAGATGAACCGTGGCGAGACAACACCTTATTGACTGGGGGATGCCCAGCTTAGGCGGGCGGTAGCTGTCTAGTGAGATACGATGATCTCTCCCACCGTCGGAAGTAGCCCCTGGCGCCTTGCTCTACGCCAATCGAGCATTAAGACTTATAACCGGCAAATGCTGCTTCCCGTGTTGTGTCACCGCTTTACGCGGTGCTGAAGTGACCTCTTCAGGGCACAAGCCTGGGCAATGGAAATCGGAGAACCAGCTGTTGCCCAGTAGCAGGTTCCCCCTCTCCACGTCGCCGATGTTGACCAAGGGAAAGGCAGTAGCCAATGCAACTTGGCATCGGTGCCGTCGCAGGAGTTGCCAGAACTATGTTGTTTACAACATGGAACTGCCTTAGGGACTCCATCTCCGGATTTGTCCTCAGGGTTTACTCCCGAAGCCTTTCTCATATGGGTATACCCGCAAGGCAGCGGAGGTTTGAGATTTAGAGTTCCCTCTCTTAGAAGAGATACCAACCAAGGCTGACGAGCCTCCTCTGCCCGGAATCAATAAGGAGGGAAGTCTACCATTCTTCCTTCCTATAAGTGACCATACTGATCGGATGACCGTAGCCATTGTCTCTACTGAGAGATCCTCTGCCCACCGTCACTGACTTGAAACCATAACCAACAACTATCTGTCGGCTGCTCCCAAGTCCAATCCACCACCTGCTCACATGGCTTCACGTTACCCTGTTGGGGGGGGGGGGGCTAAACGGGTACTCCACCTTGCCCAAGGGTGTCCCGTAGGCTAGCGGAGGGAAGGAGGCACCTTACTTCTCCTTTGATAGGGTATACCCCTACCCCGCTACCCTGAGTAGTAGTAGTAGTAGTAGTAGTAGTAGTAGTAGTAGTATTAGTAGTAGTAGTAGTAGTAGTCGTAGTAGTCGTAGTAGCGGTAGCAATAGAAGATGTAGTAGTAGTAGTATTATTAGTGGGAGTGGTGGTAGTAGTGCTCATCAGTAGTAGTAGTAGTAGTAGTAGTAGTAGTAGTAGTAGTAGTAGTAGTAGTAGTAGTAGTAGTAGTAGTAGTAGTAGTAGTAGTAGTAGTAGCGGTAGCAATAGAAGATGTAGTAGTAGTAGTATTATTAGTGGGGGTGGTGGTAGTAGTGCTCATCATCATCAAGTGCCGTGCCGACTGGCGTAGGCGTTCATGACTCTCCACACATCTCGGTCTTTGGTTTTCTGGACTCAACTCTGCCGTTGATATACTTCCATGCCATCGTCGCAATCTAGCTAGCATCATTTCTCGTGGTCTGCCTCTCTTCCCCTCGATCTTTCCAGTTGTCACGATGGTCTCCACAGCCTCTCTTCTCATCACATGACCAAAAAAAGCTTTTTGTCTCTTTCTTATTGTTGTAAATAATGGCCTAGTTTTGCCAGCCTCTTTAAGGCATTCGTCATTAGTTATTTGGCAGTCCAACGTAGTAGTGCTAGTAGTAGTAATAACGGTAGTGTCGGTGTTGGTGATGTGATGAAATCCACTGTCGTTAACATCAGATGATAAAAATTACATAAAACAGTCTGTGTTCACAGCTGCAAGTTGTTGACTTCTAGTCGGTGAGATCAGGACACCCGGGGGACCCTGAGAATTCCCCGACATCAAACGAAATGACGGCTTTGATTGTCACCACACGACAGAAAGTTGTAGGCTTGTTATTGTGAACATTGGGAAAATGCAGGAACTCGCTACCTGGTTTTGGGTTGTCATGACAAGGGGTATAACTGGTGACATTGATTAAACACAAGGGAGATAAGATTCTCGAATTAGTTAGTGCCCCTGAAAGACACCTGCGTGACATCAAAAGAACTTCACTGGAACACTACCAGCTCTTGACAAAAACAAGACTTGTGTAGATTAGTGTGGCCAAGGAAATTGACTAGGATTGACGTGTTGTGTTACCGCAGTTAGGAAATTCGGAGAGCATCTATTGTGTTAGATTTAAGCAACATTAAAATAACATATGTCTTAATGGCAAGTTATAGATGCCATTTAGGAATGAGGCGGGTTTACTTAAGGTTCCCTGCCAGTTACGAGGAAGTTCAACACTGGTTTTGAAGAAGTTCAACTCCAATTAGGAAGAACACCAGTTGAACAGTCAAATGCTTTCTTACGGAAAACGAATAACGCCCGAGAAGAAAGGGGGTATAATGTTTACGCTGGACTCATGATCAGGAGGGTCCACCATAACATGGCTCAGAAGAGCAAACCAATATAACGATTCCTGTGTGTTAAGGTTCACCTAGGATGGGTGATGATTGTTGATATATCACACATTATACAAACATTATTAACTAAACGATAACGTTAAATATAACATTCACATGGTGTGATAGATTCCAGTGAAATATTACAAAAGACATTATACTTGAGACTATATAGACACTAGTTAGGATCAAGTATATTAACAATAACAGTGATACCGAATTTCACAGTACAAAGGATTCGTACATTGTTTAGGAACGATAGGAACTTATAATGTGTAGTGTGCAACCGGTCCATGATCAGCCGTAAATTACAAACTGTATCGATTTCGGATGATCAGGAAGATGGATTACCAGGTAGCTACAGATGACAGTCAGTGTCCGGCAGGAGAGATATAGCACTGGGTGAGATGGACTTGTTCTGACTTAACGTGCTGTAGTGTGTCCTTGCAAGGATGAACTGACTGTGCTATTATCTGAGGGTCCGATCCTACACACATTATAGAACACGTCATACATTTTCTTCGCATACACGTCTCACATACGTTACACTTTTCTTTTAATAAATTAATCTTTATTAATGTTTAGAAGCAGGAGTTGTTGAGAATGTGGCGTTGGGGAGGCATGAGAGGGGGCATGATCCAGAGGTGAGCTTGAGTGAGAAGAAGGTGTCTTCAGATTGAGGGAGTGTTGTGGACGGAGTCTGCTGGATATCCCCAGGATATTGATAAGGGGTTAAATATAATGTGGGTGTTGACTCCCCTCACTCCAGGGACGACACTTTAAACGGACACACGACATTATTGGGGGCTCGTAAACGTGATCTTTGGACAGCGGGACTTCTCGTAAACGTGATTCTTGGACAGTGGGATCTCTCGACAAAAAGGGGGGGGGGGGGTCTTGTGACACGGGAATTCTCGACACGGGATCCTTAGTTACAGGACGGTGATATCATATTAGTGAGGATCTAGCTAGAGTGAATGTGGATAGGGGTTAAGACACATATCTTGCCTGTTCACACTTCACACGTCTACTTAGGTCTGTGGTCCTAATTCTACTCTTGTCACTGAGTGATTGTGTTGTGTTGTGCTGTGTGGTGAAATATATAGATACCTGTTAATTAGTCATTACCTATATATTTGTTTAGAGATAATTAATAGTCAACCTGCTGATGGACCTCTCTAAAATATGGCCACTCCTAAACTAACTACGACAGAACTAAGGGGAAAAGGGAGAAGTAATGGGTTCGTCGGGTTCTGCGCTAACAGATTATGTACAGGAAGTGGAGAGGGAGTTTCGTCAAGCAGAAAGGGAAGATCGAAAGGCCGAGCTGGAATTGAGAAGGATGGAGTTAGAACAAGCTGCTAAGAAATTGGAAGCAGAGCAAGCCATGAAAAGGCTGGACATTGAAGCTTAGCAGGCAGCTAAGAAATTTGAAGCTGAGCAGGCAGCTAAGAAATTTGAAGCTGAACAGGCAGCTAAGAAATTTGAAGCTGAGCAAGCAGCTAGGAAACTTGAAGTTGAGGAAGCTTCTAGGAAACGGGAAGCGGAGCAAGAAGCTCAGAAAAGGGAGCACGAGTACCGGATGCGGGAACTCGAGTTGAAGAGTCAATCTAATGGGGAAACTGAGGGAGCAGTTGGAGGTTCCTCCATCCCAGGCTCAACACCAGTAGGGGGGGGGGGGGCATAGTTATCATGCTATGAAGTTCCCTCTAGCCATTTACGAAGAGGACAAAGAGAAGATTGACCGTACCTTCAACGCTTCGAGGCCATGTCCGTGGCTAATGGTCTGGAGTGTAACAAATGGAATCTCAAGCTATCCCAGGGATTACGAGGGACAAGCTATCGAGGTTTATTCTCGCCTGCCACCAGGACATGAGAACAATTATGACGAGTTGAAGACGGCTCTGCTGAAACTATTCGAGGTTACGTCACATACCTACCGGAAAAAAATTCGAGCAGCGAAACGAGAACAGGGGGAGTTGTTTTCCGCCTATAGTTTGCGTCTAAAATCCTACCTCCATAAGTGGATGGATTTGGCTGGGTTCGCACATGACTATGAGAGTCTGGAAGAGCTCATGGTGGTCGACCAGCTGAAGAAGCAAATGTCAACACCTCTCAGGACATTCCTGGGAGAACAAGGAGCGGAATGTATTGACCTCGTGACAAAATTAGCAGAACGGTTCGTCGAGGTACATGGGGAGGCAGGGGAAAACCTTTCCACCAACAACAAAAAAGTCAGGAGAAACATGACAAGAAGAAAGCCAAAAACTCAGGAACCAAAAAGGGGGAACCTTATGTACAAAAATCAGAGGATAGTTCAGAGAAGACGAAGGAGGGAAGCAAGAGCACTTCAAGCTCTACACCAAAACGACAGTGGTCGGAGAAATGGTTTTCAATTTGTAAGTTCACCCTCTCACAATACGAGGGACTGCAAATCGAAGGCTAAGAGCCCTCACTTCGCAGCATGTCAAGTGACTTCCAAGGAGGGTGTCACTGAAAATGCCAAAGTCAACAAGGAAGCTCGCCACCAGGAGAGCTCACTCAAGTCCGGCACTAGAAATTCTAGGACAGGGAAATGGTGCAAAAACTGCAAGTCAAACACGCACAATGCTATTGACTGCAGGGAAAAGTCAGGAGACTCTCATTTCATCGTCTGCCCAGTGGAACCTAAGGTGGAGCCCACTGAACAGATCGAGGCCGAGGAAGAGACTCCAGACCAGGAAAAACCACCTGTAGTGGAATTGGTAGAGGTTAACGGTCGTCACGTGGAGTGTTTGTACGACACAGGACTGGACGGGGAGGCCGTGATTTCTGCGGATCTGGTACACCCAGAACAATTCACAGGTGAGACCATGGAGATACAGCCGGCACAGAAGAGTGCTGTGGCCATGAAGTTGCCCATTGCTAATGTGGAGATTCGGTCAAGGTATGTCACCGGCACAATCAAGGCCGCTGTATTGACCGATCCCATTTTTTCCGTCATCCTCGGTTTCCGGTATGTCTTTCTGGGAATGCCCAGGGAGCCAATCCATATGGGAGCAATACAGACTCGCTCTCAGACGAGAACGGAAGAGGCAGAAGCAATTATGACTAACCCAATGCCGGGGGAGCTACGAACTGCCCAGAGTGAGGATGCTACTTTACGTCCTTGCTACAAAAAGCTGCAGAGAAGTGCTGATCCACCAGGACGTGGGCAGTACTACATGAAGAATAGGATACTCTACAAGAGAGCTGGAAGGGGAGACAACATATACGGTCCGTTGGTCGTTGCCACAACGCAACTCCCGCAATTATCAATTGGCAACGTCAACGTTGAAGCAATAATAAGCTCACGTGAACTATCGAACTTTAATGCGAAGAATCAACCGACGCCATCCTAAACAACAGTACTCACACATTCTTTTAATGATGTGCTGGATCAATACAATGTATTCATCGAGAAAAATGAATTGTCCCTTTTAACACAGGGACGGCATTCACACAAATATTTACGACTCTATCCCAGTAATGTCCGACTGCAGTTAGGAGCTCAATCTATCTCGCCGTTCTCATTTTCACAGATTGTCTAGGTGTTCCATGCCTTCAGGTCCTCTGCTCGATATTGACACTTTCTTCGTTAGACATCCTCCACCTGATAGTCCTCAGCCAAGCTTTTGCCTTCTCACAACCAAATCTCCAAACGAACACGGGCTTCACACAATATGTCGCGCCTCAGCCGAATCACACAAGGTCCTCTCTCTTGTCCTTCTCTGTTGTCGTCTGACGTCACCCTGTTTCTAAGTTTCCTTAGTTTCTTGTGGGGTTTTCCCTATATGATTTTCCACCGTCTTTTCCGATGACGTCATTCTGTCTAAACGCCATGTGGCAGTATGCCACCCTCCCTTTTAAAATGATGTAATCATTTTTTTTAACATCAAGAGAATTAACCTGACACATAGCAGTGCAGATACAATGACTTTTATCGGACTAGCAAGATGCTATGGACACCTATCGATTACCCACAAAATAAAAAAAATATATATATATAACGGGCACGCCCTCCAATCTACACACCGACGGTAGATGTCGTGTATACAGCCTATGGGGAGGCTGTACTAACTAATCATAAGATCAGTCCCTCATTTGTCCCTAAGGACAAGCGTCCTTTTCTAGGTCAAAACCTGGAGTAAGGGGACGTGAGGAATAAACAGGGACCAGTTGCATCTACTATTGTCTTGTATTCATCTGTGCAATTGTCCCAACTTCTATGTCGTGAATCTTAATCTCATCAAACGGGTAGGTGAGGTACTAGTATTATGACGTCATAATTTTAGGCGTAATCGAGGTAAATGCTCCTTAGAGACGTCATCATAAACTCTTTGTGTAGGTGTGGCAATAACGACCGAGTGACCATATCATTTAACGGCGTATTTCATAATGAAATATGTAGTGGTGTCTATACTTGGAAATGGCGATCACAATAACATTGAAAACCTATGACCAATCATCTGGATAATTAAGTAATAATAACTAACGATCAATTCTTAAAATACAATCATACTAACATAGTATTTAATCTAACTACGTTAACTAGTCAATCCTTATCACAATGCATTAAATTAACTCTATATACACATACTACATATAATCTATATATATAAAACAAAGTGTATGTATGTAAATATGTATGTAAATATGTATGTCCTTTATTTTTTCGCTAACGGCCCATCCGATTGAGATGAAATTTTCTACACGCCTTCCTTTCATTCCAGAGCTGCCAACTGTCATAGTTTTTTTTTCTTCTTCCTCCTCCTCCCTCCTCCCCCTCCCAAAATACGTACGTAAATATATGATGATGATGATGAAAGAATCCCCGAACCAAAACGCTAGGGAAAGGGAAGAAAATGACGTGACTACACAGAATCGTCACACGGCAATCATCATCATCAAGTGCCGTGCCGGCTGGCGTAGGCGTTCATGGCTCTCCGTAGATCTCAGTCTTTGGTTTTTTGGATCAACTCTGCTGCTGATATTCCTCCATGCACGGCAATATCAATAACAATTCATCTTTTTATGTGTAAGGAAGTTATCTACAGTCGTGTAGAAGGGAAGAACTAGACGAGTATGAATTCGGAATGGCGAACTCTCTCCTCCTCTCTTCTCCTCCCTCCTCCTCCCTCTACCTCCTCCCTCCACCCTCCTCCTCTTCCTCCTCCCTCTCATCCCTCTCCCTTCTCCCTCTTCCTTCTCCCTCTTCCTCTCCCCTCCTCCTCCATCCTCCTCCCTCCTACTCCCTCCGCCTCCTCCCCCTCCTCCCTCATCTTCCCTCCTCCTCCCTCTCCCTCCTCATCCCTCCTCCTCCTCCTGCCTCCCTCCTCCTCCTGCCTCCTTCTCCCTCATCATCCTCCCTCCTCCTTCTCCCTTCTTCTCCCTCTTCCCTCCTCCTACCTCCTCCCTCCTCCTCCCTCTACCTCCTCCTCCCTCCACCCTCCTCCTCCCTTCTCCTCCTCTTCCTCCTCCCTTTCCTTCCTCCTCCTCCTCCCTCTACCTCCTCCTCCCCCTACCTCTTTCCTCCTCCCTCCTCCTCCTCTTCCACCTCCCTTTCCTTCCTCCCCTCCTCATTCTCCCTCCTTCCTCTCCCTCCTTCCTCCTCCTCCTTCCTCCTTCTCCCTCTGCCTCCTCCCTCCTCCTCTCCCCTCCCCTCCCTCCTCATCCTCCTTCTCCCTTCTTCTCCTCCTCTCCCCTCCTCCTCCTACCCTCTTCCTCTTCCCCTCCTCCCTCTCCCTCCTCCATCCTCCTCCTCCTCTCCCTCCTCCTCCCTCTTCCTCCTCCTTCCTCCCTCTTCCTCCCTCTCCCTCCTCCATCCTCCTCCTCCCTCTTCCTCCTCCTTCTTCCTCCTCCTTCCTTCTCCTCCCTCCTCCTCCCTCTTCCTCCTCCTACCTCCTCCCTCCTCCTCCTCTCTCCTCCTCCCTCCTCCCTTTTCCTCCCTCCTCCTCCTCCCTCTACCTCCTCCCTCCTCCTCTCCACTCTTCCTCCTACCCTCTTCCTCTTCCCCTCCCCCTCCTCCAAATCCCTCCTCCTCCCTTCACATTCCTCCTCCTCCCTCTTCCTCCTCCTCCCTCCTCCTCCTCATCCCTCCTTCTCCCTCCTCCTCCTTCTTCCTCCCTCTTCCTCCCTCCTCCCCCTCCTCCTCCTCCCTCTCCTCCTCCTCACTCCTCCTCCTCCTCCTCCCTCTACCTCCTCCCTCCTCCTCCCTTCACATTCCTCCTCCTCCCTCTTCCTCCTCCTCCCTCCTCCTCATCCCTCCTCCTCCCTTCTCCTCCTCCCTCCTCCTCCTCCCTCTACCTCCTCCTCCCTTCACATTCCTCCTCCTCCCTCTTCCTCCTCCTCCCTCCTCCTCCTCATCCCTCCTTCTCCCTCCTCCTCCTTCTTCCTCCTCCTCCTCCTCCCTCCTCTTTCCTCCTCCTCCCTCTCCTCCTCCTCACTCCTCCTCCTCCTCCCTCTACCTCCTCCCTCCTCCTCCCTTCACATTCCTCCTCCTCTCTCTTCCTCCTCCTCCCTCCTCCTCCCTCCTCCTCCTCTCTCCTCCTCCCTCCTCCTCCCTCCTCCTCATCACTCCTCCTCCTTCCTCCTCCTTCTTCCTCCCTCCTCCTCCTCCCTCCTCCTTCCTCCTCCTCCCTCTCCGCCTCCTCCCTCCTCCTCCCTCCTCCTCCCTCTTACCTCCTCCTCCTCCCTCCTCCTCCCTCTACCTCCTCCCTCCTCCTCCCTTCACATTCCTCCTCCTCTCCTCTTCCTCCTCCTCCCTCCTCCTCCTCTCTCCGCCTCCCTCCTCCTCCTCCCTCTACCTCCTCCCTCCTCCTCCCTTCACATTCCTCCTTCTCCCTCCTCCTCCCCTCCTCCTCTTCCCTCCTCCTCCCCCTCCTTCTCCTCCTTCTCCTCCTCCTTCTCCCTCTTCCTCCTCCCTCTTCCTTCTCCCTCCGCCTCCTCCCTCCTCCTACTCTCTCCTCCTCCTCCCTCCTCCTCCCTCTCCCTCCTCCTCCCTCTCCTCCTCCTGCTCCCTTCTCCTCCTGCGTTCTCCTCCTCCCTCCTTCTCCCTCCTCCTCCCACTTCCTCCTCCCTCCTCCTCGCCTCCTCCTCCTAATCCCTCCTCCTCCCTCCTATTCCTTCCTACTCCTCCCTCCTCCTCCCTCCTCTTCCCTCCTCCACCTCCCTCTTCCTCCTCCCTCCTCCATTTACCCAAGACAGACAGACAGATAGTCGGGAACGGGATCTTATATGACTACTTATATAATTTAAATGAGATGCTCTCCACCATGGGCTGGGCCGGGTCAGACAGATAGACAGATAGATAGATAGATAGACAGACAGACAGACAGACAGACAGACAGACAGACAGACAGACAGACAGTCGGGAACGGGAACTTATATGACTACTTATATGAATTAAATGAGATGCTCCCCACCAGGAGTTGGGCGATGCCGGGCCGGGTCAGACAGACAGACAGATAGATAGTCGGAACGGGAACTTATATGACTACTTATATGAATTAAATGAGATGCTCCCCACCAGGGTCTGGGCGAAGCCGGGCCGGGTCAGCTAGTAATTCTATAAAATGTTCATTAAATTCAACTTGTCATAGCACAATACGTGTTCACCGGTTCTTCTTTAAAGTCACATCGTCACAAACCATCCAAGTGAAAACCCGACACAAGATAAAAGCCACACAGGTCAAAGTTCTCCATGTCTCATTGGTTCCTCCCCACGTAAATTTCTTATCATCCTGTCAAAATCATAGATCGACAGAAGTATCCAAATACCTAAACTATCTATTTGCATTCATAATGATTATGTAATTGTTGATCTGTGTGTGTATTGTCAGTAAATTCGCTGCTATCTAACACATATTTCCAAAATTTTCTAACACTCTATGAACAATTAACTATAATAAACTAAAATTGAATAAAATATTTATATGTATAGTCGACTTAGAATATCGGCAAGATTACGATTGACTTGTAGATCCTACAGTTTTGTGAAGAATCATATCTCAAAGATGCAAGATTTCTAAGATAATAAATCAGAAATATAATGTATTCTTCTGATCAAAGCCAATAAATATTGCTCTCTATTATAAGTATACTTGATAATAACTGTCAGGCAATAGAGAACTGGAATATGAGATAATGAGAACATTTCTGACAATTACAATTTTATAACAGTGACACCTAACACAACTAAGTAATAAGACCCTAATGTGTTTGTAGTGTACTATGTGTTGATATGAAACTAACACTTTCATCCCATTTTATTTTTCTTTATTCTTTTCTTTTATTCTTCCTTTCATTCTATTTCTTTCTCTCTTTCTTTGTTTCAAACCTATAGAATCTTTCTTCTGCACGCATGCCAATATTTGTACATTGTAATTTTGTTGATTGGAACAATGTTATTGTTTTCAGTCTTGTGTATCTTTTGTAATGTATACGCTGTAATGACGTATGTTTGGTAAATTTGTACCAGAAGTAAGACAAGTAAGCATAACTACAATAAGTAGAAACAAGTGTAGTTTGTCGTTTGTAGTGTTCTCTGCATTTACCTATCAAGCTCGTAAAGTATATCTTTGCCTTTATTCTAAAGTTTACAAACTTTGTTTTGATTTGCGCACAAATGTTTGTGGTGTATTCCTTGGTTTCTGTTAACCAATCTACATGTTTCTTTCTGGTTTGTGTGTAAACCCTCTTGATTTGTGAGTGTGTAATTGTAATGCCGCACGCAATGTATTTCTTTGATTGTGCGTATCTGTTAGTGCCATACTTTTTAACTTCAGCGTGCATGTGTGTAATACACCTAATGATTTCTGTATGTACGTTTGTGACACACTTGTTGACTTCTGTGCGTATGTATGTAATACATTTCTTGCCTTGTGTATGTATGTTTGCACTATGCTTCTTCACTTCTGTGTGCATGTTTATGATATGCCTTTTTGTTCGTATGAACCCGTTTACACTATGTTGCCTCGCTTGTGCGTACATGTTTTTACTGACATCAATTGCATATATCTTCGTTCGAATATAATTGTTCATGATGACGCATTCAACATGTGATATGTTCAACTTTACTAAAGTTATGATCTGAGCCATAATTATTGTTATCAAATCCCATTGCCGTTGTTTAGGCAACACTTTAGTATGCTGTCTCTGTTGTTTATACTGAGTGCGTGTAACCATTTATTCTCTTTTTGGGATGTTTAATAAAACTATCATTGAGAGACATGTAATCACGCTTGGTTTGTTTTTTGTAATAATAGTTATTTCTTCGTGTTTGGGTTTGTTGACTTTGTGCAAATCTTGGTATTCGCAATTATTTACCGTTGTGCTATCACTCAGTAGCGTTGTATCATGCATGTTTACAGTTGATGTACCCTGTTCTATTTGCGTCTTTTCTTCTTCTTTAACTTCTTCTTCTTCTTGTGTCGTTTCAACTTGGGCATTTGTACTTGTAAGTGTTTCGTCAGGTTTGCGTTCGATAGTTAATTTCTGAACATCCCTGGCGTTCAGTTCTTTCACTACTATAGCACATACTTTACCTGTGTGATTACTTTCTTTTATTTCATACATTTGTTTTTGTTTCCTCATTTGATCCTTCCAAATTGTTTCCTTTGCAACCCTCTCCTTTTCAAGTGCGAGTCGTTTTTGTTTGATTTCTGCATCTACGGCTATTTGTCTTGCCTTTAACTCTGCCTCTACGGTTATCTGTCTTGCCTTTAACTCTGCCTCTACGGTTATCTGTCTTGCCTTTAACTCTGCCTGTGCGGTTATCTGTCTTGCCTTTAACTCTTTTCTCATTGCAGCTATCTTTTGTTCCTTCAGAGCCAATTTCTCTTTTTCGGCTGCAATCCTTTCGCATCTCAAAGTTAATTCTTTTTCTCTAGCTTCTATCTCATTCTGCTTGATAGCCCTCTCCTGTTCCCTCCGTTCCTTTTCACGAGCTAACTTCTCTAGTTCACGTGCAGCTTGAAGCTTCTGTCGTTCCTCTCACTCACGTGCGGCTTGAGCGGTAAATTCTTGTATGACCCAGTTCCTAAGGTCCGCACCAGCTAAACCATTTTCCTCTCCTAATATAACGTAATCTCGAAGTGTAGTCATCTTGACTTACCTGTATAATAATCTAGCTGAACTATGATAGAGGAGTGTGCAAAGAATACAAAAGAAACAGACAATATGGAAGTACATATAAAATATAGTATGTAATATCCAACCACAATTGTTGTCAACTTCAACTCAACAATAATTCAGCAACAGAAATTCAGCAATCTTAATGCGATAAAAATGTCCTAAGTGTTAATATATGTAAACCACAGAAAGTAGTATAACAAATATATTCAGTATAAAGAATATATATGACACAGGACAATTAACAATCACAAACGACGATTAATGAGTGACGTGAAAACATGTTTCCGTTAAAAAAAATAATAATGAGACTTTCACATAATTCGATTTAGATCCCACATTACATACTACTGACCTATCACAAAACAACAATTAGGTGTTGACACGTTATGGTTAAATAACAGGCACCTCATTCACCAACAATGACACACTGACCAACAACAACACATCATCATACTGGCCTTGTTGGCGTTGTGTCCAGGCGTTACGGTTGTCCGTAAATGTTGACTTAAGTAATTAGTGTTCGGTCTCGAATGGCCGAGTTGCGTTCTTCCAATGTAACGACATCTTCAGCGATTTCAGAATCGTACGTCCTCGTATACGTGTGCGTTAATGTCCTGTGCGTGAATAATGTTGTAAGTACTGTCCTCTATGTTCTACAATTTGTCCGTGATGACGTGTGCAGTGTATCCGTGTAAAGTCAGGCAGTGTCCAGTGTGAAGCGTCGACGTTGACAAATCCGACATTCTGTGCAGAAAACTCGTGTGCGTTGATTATATGCAAGTGAGGTGTCAGTCTAATATAATGAAATGGCACCGTGAGAAGAACGAAGTGCTGCTTTAATGTCTGTAAAAGACAGCAACGGTGTCTCAGTGAAGATTGTTAATACAGGAACGACGCTGAATCACTTGGTATGGCGGTGCAATGTGTAAAATTAAGATCCATGAGCATGTTTACTTTCCAGCTAATGGCATCATAAATGTCACGTGTAGCAAGTGGTAACATAGTGAAAATGACGTGAGGGAATCTTGTGGAGGGAAGTGTCGGTGAGGGAAAATGTCCTGAGTGGATTATGTGGAGGGACACAACGGTGTGGAAGGGACAGTCCAACGTGTGCAGTTCATCTCCAGATTTCCTCCAACATACATGTTCAACGTGTAAATAATATGTCTTATGTCCATATAGTAATGATGCAGAGTTGGTGGCAGACACGAATCCATGATATGAACAATGTATACAAATAAATACTTTTGTGACTGGGGTTTTGATGTCCGCAAGTGTAAGTGTTCAGAGAATTGTATAACAAATCGCGTTAGTAACGAATGTCCTTTGCGCCGATAATCAATTTATGATAGAGTGTCGGCAGCAAGTATCATCATGTTTGGTGTCATTTTCTTCGTTGACAGTTGCGTATCAAATATGTTCAAGTGTCCGGTGTGTCGTGTCAACTGTGTACCTAGTTCATACAAATAACTCAATGTGCGTATAAATATTCAATGTTTGTAGGCTGCACTGTTTACATCAGCGTTTCTTCATTAATGCAGTGTCGCGTTCTTTAGTATGCTACAAATGGTGCGTGTAGTATAGTGTGTTCTTTCTGTGACGTGCAACTATCGCCGTGAATATTGTGGCGTTCGTACATTTTTAGGCACGTCAGCTCTCTTGTATGTGTCCGATACAACGGTATATAACAATATGCGCTATAATGTTTCTCTTACCTTGCTCCGATATTTTAAGAATAACACTATTCCTTACGAATTCCTGCTCTGTTTTCTGACTCAGTTCATTATTTGGCCGACATATTTAAGCACCGCATCTTCCTGCGCTCTTTCAGTTCCCGTGTTGCACCGTGCGTTACTTTGAGTTATGGTGTGCATTCATCTTTACTTATGCGTTCTTCACTTTCGACTATTCTGGTAGGGGTTATCTTGACAATAATTTACTTGATAATCAATATCTTGAGCACCGGATCGATGCCACCACATCTGCCACAACGCAACTCCCGCAATTATCAAATTGGCAACGTCAACGTTGAAGCAATAATAAGCTCACGTGAACTATCGAACTGTAATGCGAAGAATCAACCGACGCCATCCTAAACAACAGTACTCACACATTCTTTTAATGATGTGCTGGATCAATACAATGGATTCATCGAGAAAAATGAATTGTCCCTTTTAACACAGGGACGGCATTCACACAAATATTTACGACTCTATCCCAGTAATGTCCGACTGTAGTTAGGAGCTCAATCTATCTCGCTGTTCTCATTTTCACAGATTGTCTAGGTGTTCCATGCCTTCAGGTCCTCTGCTCGATATTGACACTTTCTTCGTTAGACATCCTCCACCTGATAGTCCTCAGCCAAGCCTTTGCCTTCTCACAACCAAATCTCCAAACGAACACGGGCTTCACACAATATGTCGCGCCTCAGCCGAATCACACAAGGTCCTCTCTCTTGTCCTTCTCTGTTGTCGTCTGACGTCACCCTGTTTCTAAGTTTCCTTAGTTTCTTGTGGGGTTTTCCCTATATGATTTTCCACCGTCTTTTCCGATGACGTCATTCTGTCTAAACGCCATGTGGCAGTCGTCCCTGAAAGCTCACCGGTCCCAGATTCTTCATATGGGGCATACCATTTCCTTTAGTCGACACATGGGTATTGCCGCCACCATGCAGCGAATTTCCTGCCACTACTATTGGCCGGGAATGACAGATGATGTGCGTCGGTATGTTAAGTCATGCCCTGAGTGCCAGAGGGTGGCACCGAAACACTGGACAGCACCGGTGGTCTTGGGTGAGATGCCCATCATGAACTCTGCTTTCGAGAGGGTAGCCATCGATATCGTGGGTCCACTTCTCAGGACGAGGAAGAGGAACATTTATATTCTCACAATGGTGGATTGCTGTACAATGTGGGGTGAAGCCATACCGTTGACCACAATTGATTCGAAACGAGTGGCGAAGGCACTGATGGAGGCCTTTACCAGATTAGGCTTTCCGGATCAAATTCTGACGGACAATGGGTTTCAGTTTTGTGGAAAACTCATGGAGGAGGTATTTAGGGTGTTCCACTCTAACCACATACATACCAGCCCTTACCACCCTCAAGCCAATGGAAAAGTAGAGCGTTTCAACGGCACGTTGATGACAATGCTCAGGAAACTGGCACAGGAAAAACCTGATAGGTGGGATGAATATATCCCAGCAGCACTCTTTGCCTATCGGGAAGTTCCTCATGGCTCAACAGGACTCAACCCGCTACGTTGCTGTTTGGTCGTCCAATCAAGGGACCGTTGGAAGCCATGTTGAGGAGTTGGACTGGAGAGGGGATGTCAGAAGAAGTGATCTCTTCTTACAAATACGTGGAGGAACTGAAAGAAAAACTCCACAAGGGATGGACTCTGGCAAATCAAAACTTGAAAAAGGCCAGAAAAAGACATGCGGCTTACTACAACCGTAGGTCTAAAGACAGATCTCTAGAGGTGGGAGACAAAGTATTGTTGCTACTCCCAACGGG
Source organism: Cepaea nemoralis (assembly GCA_014155875.1). Classification (NCBI taxonomy): domain Eukaryota; kingdom Metazoa; phylum Mollusca; class Gastropoda; order Stylommatophora; family Helicidae; genus Cepaea; species Cepaea nemoralis. Next base: position 207,172 of record JACEFZ010017003.1, on the reverse strand, counting down.
AAACAACAAACTGGAGATAGGTTGGCAAGGACCATTTCCCGTGGAAAGGGTGATATCCAGAACCAACTATCAGATCCGGATCCGGGGGAAGTCGAAGATTTTCCATATCAATCTCCTGAGGAAATACGAGGAGAGACCCGGAAACAAAGCAGCTCACCTCATGGCAATGGCAGTTGCAGTGGAGACTGAAGTGAGAACCAACGAGGGCAGGGAATATCCCTTGGTACACCAGGAAACCTATAGGGATGTGCAAGTGAACCCTGATCTGACTTCCCAGGAGAGGGAAAAGATAACCCAGGTTCTCAAGTCTCACGAGGAGATACTGACTGATAAACCAGGACGAACGAGGTTGGTTGAGTTCGAGATGACTTTGACCACACAGGAGCCTGTTCGCCAACAGGTTTACCCAGTGCCATTCTCTAAAGAAAAGGCCCTGGAGGAGGAAATACAGAAACTGCTGGAGGATGACGTGATTGCGCCATCCACATCCCCATACAATGAGGGGGTAGTTTTGTTACGCAAACCAAGTGGAGAACACCGGTTGTGTATAGACTACCGACTTCTGAACAGTCATACACAATTTCAGGTGGAACCTTTGCCGAATCCAACGCAGTTGTTCGCTAGGCTCCATAAGGCTCGGTACTTTTCAAAGGTGGATCTGAGTCGGGGGTACTATCAGATACCAGTCAAACCGGAGATTCGACCACTGTTGGCTTTCAGTACACCCAGTGGACACTACGAATTCAAGGTCATGCCCTTTGGACTCATCAATTCACCCAGTATGTTTACACGCATGATGAGGACTTTACTTGATCCCTTACAGGATCCGTCCATTGTATCATTCATGGATGATATTCTGATTTCCAGTGACAGCTTGGATGACCATTTGCAATCCTTGGAGAGAGTTTTTAAAAGACTCAAGGAAGCAGGGCTTACCGTTCGTCCAACCAAATGCATGATTGGTTACCAGACTCTGGAATTTCTGGGTCACACCATCACTCCAGGACAAATTGTCCCAGAGGAAAAGAACCTAGAAAAAATCAGAAGTGCACCAAGGCCAAAATCGAAGAAGGGTGTGAGATCCTTTCTCTCGTTATGTGGGTTTTACCAAAAATGTATCCCACATTTTACTGAAATGGGAGCTCCATTGACGGAAACCTTGAAAAAGGGATTCCCGGACCAAATCGTTTGGACACCAGAATGCGAGACTGCCTATAGTCAGTTGAAGGAGGCCTTGGTCAGCAAACCTGTGTTACAGCTCCCTGACCTATCCAAACCCTTTGTTTTGAGAACAGATGCGAGTAGGATTGGGATTGAGGCAGCCTTGTTACAGGAAGGAAAAGATGATGCTTCGGTTTTGAAACCTGTGGCATACGCAAGCAAGAAACTTCTCCAGGCTGAGAGGAATTATTCGACCGTCGAGAGAGAGAGTGCTTGTCTCCCGTATGGGCCGTGCAAAAATTCCAGCTCTATTTGTATGGAGTTCAGTTTCGGGTCCAGTCGGATCATCAACCCCTGATGTTCCTGGCTACTTCTCAGAAGCTCAACGCCCGTTTGATGCGGTGGTCGTTGTTACTTCAACCTTACAATTTCACAGTGGAGTATATACCTGGGAAGGAAAATGTTGGAGCGGATTTTCTATCCAGGCACCCAACTCCTGAAGAAGAAGAATAAATCATCTGGATCGAACGTACAGTGGAGAAGAGTGAGATGGACTACTCTCTTAAGAGGGGGCCTATGTGATGAAATCCACTGTCGTTAACATCAGATGATAAAAATTACAGAAAACAGTCTGTGTTCACAGCTGCAAGTTGTTGACTTCTAGTCGGTGAGATCAGGACACCCGGGGGACCCTGAGAATTCCCCGACATCAAACGAAATGGCGGCTTTGATTGTCACCACACGACAGAAAGTTGTAGGCTTGTTATTGTGAACATTGGGAAAATGCAGGAACTCGCTACCTGGTTTTGGGTTGTCATGACAAGGGGTATAACTGGTGACATTGATTAAACACAAGGGAGATACGATTCTCGAATTAGTTAGTGCCCCTGAAAGACATCAAAAGAACTTCACTGGAACACTACCAGCTCTTGACAAAAACAAGACTTGTGTAGATTAGTGTGGCCAAGGAAATTGACTAGGATTGACGTGTTGTGTTACCGCAGTTAGGAAATTCGGAGAGCATCTATTGTGTTAGATTTAAGCAACATTAAAATAACATATGTCCTAATGGCAAGTTATAGATGCCATCCAGGAATGAGGCCGGTTTGCTTAAGGTTCCCTGCCAGTTACGAGGAAGTTCAACACTGGTTTTGAAGAAGTTCAAATCCAATTAGGAAGAACACCAGTTGAACAGTCAAATGCTTTCTTACGGAAAACGAATAACGTCCGAGAAGAAAGGGGGTATAATGTTTACGCTGGACTCATGATCAGGAGGGTCCACCATAACATGGCTCAGAAGAGCAAACCAATATAACGATTCCTGTGTGTTAAGGTTCACCTAGGATGGGTGATGATTGTTGATACATCACACATCATACAAACATTATTAACTAAACGAGTTCGTTAAATATAACATTCACATGGTGTGAAAGATTCCAGTGAAATATTACAAAAGACATTATACTTGAGACTATATAGACACTAGTTAGGATCAAGTATATTAACAATAACAGTGATACCGAATTTCACAGTACAAAGGATTCGTACATTGTTTAGGAACGATAGGAACTTATAATGTGTAGTGTGCAACCGGTCCATGATCAGCCGTAAATTACAAACTGTATCGATTTCGGATGATCAGGAAGATGGATTACCAGGTAGCTACAGATGACAGTCAGTGTCCGGCAGGAGAGATACAGCACTGGGTGAGATGGACTTGTTCTGACTTAACGTGCTGTGGTGTGTCCTTGCAAGGATGAACTGACTGTACTATTATCTGAGGGTCCCGATCCTACACACATTATAGAACACGTCATACATTTTCTTCGCATACACGTCTCACATACGTTACACTTTTCTTTTAATAAATTAATCTTTATTAATTTTTAGAAGCAAGAGTTGTTGAGGATGTGGCGTTGGGGAAGCATGAGAGGGGGCATGATCTATGGGTGAGCAAGAGTGAGAAGAAGGTGTCTTCAGATTGAGGGAGTGTTGTGGACGGAGTCTGCTGGATATCTCCAGGATATTGATAAGGGGTTAAATATAATGTGGGTGTTGACTCCCCTCACTCCAGGGACGACACTTTAAACGGACACACGACAGGTGATAGTAGCAGCAATAGAAGATGAAGAAGAAAAAGTAAGTAGTAGTAGTAGTAGTAGTAGTAGTAGTAGTAGTAGTAGTAGTAGTAGTAGTAGTAGTAGTAGTAGTAGTAGTAGTAGTAGTAGTAGTAGTAGTAGTAGTAGTAGTAGTAGTAGTAGTAGTAGTAGTAGTAGTAGTAGTAGTAGTAGTAGTAGTAGTAATAGTAGTGGTAGTCGAAATAGTTGTAAAAATGATGGGAATTGCAGTTGTCACCATGTAACAAATGTTCATATCCGTGGACACTGTTCATACACGCGGTCTATAAATTCTGTAATATTCCAGTATAATGTGTTACATGTATTGCTCTAAGTTGTAATATCTTGTGTGCTATGTAGTATAAAGCTAGTTTGTGTTGTATACTGTGTAATGTATTGGTGAAGTATCTGTCTTTTCTAGTTGTAAGACGTGATGACGTCATAATCACCTACTCTAGCATTGTCCGCGTCTTCTTGATAGTGTCTTCATAACCGCAAAAAAGGCTCATTGTTAGATATTGATAATTTCTCAAAGCCACAGCGTCTGAGATGCATGACCATTAGGAGGTGACGATATCACAGCAAACAACAATACGGCGGGTGGGGGGGGGGGGGGGGTGCTGGAGTATCAACTACAATACAAAATAGCGTCGAATATAGCATAACATACAAGACTTTTGAGATCATCGGTTGTCCGTTCCAACACGGTCGACAAATAGGCGCTCACTAAGTCCTCAAATTGCTCACTCAAACACACATATCTTCTCCTTCTTTTTCTTCTTCAGCATTCCGAGCCGTTGAGGTTCTTTGCTGCAGATACAATCCGCCTCCATTCTTCTCTCTGGTTGACCGTCTCTGGCCAGTCGTTGATTCCAAGCGCTTGTAGGTCTGTATGTATATTATCTCTCCATCGTCTTCTTGGTCTACCTCGAGGTCTACGGCCATTTATTTCTTGAGTGTAAGCTAGTTTTGTTTCCCTATGATCTTCTATTCTTTCTATATGCCCCAGTCATTGCAGTCTGTTAGCCTTCATGATACCAGTGATTAGCGGGGACTTAAACAGATCATAAATGTTTTTGTTGCTTCTTCTTTTCCACTTTCCACTTTGTGTATCCCTAATGGGCCCAAAGATGCGTCTTAAGACATTGTTTTCAAAGGTTTGTAACAAGGCTTCGTCTCCTTTAGTTGTACTCCAGGTTTCAAAGCCATACAGCACAACTGGTCTGAACAGTGTTTTGTTTATTGTGATCTTGGTGTTAAGAGGTAACGCATTTGATTTTAGCAGATGTTGTAGTGCATAGTATATCTTATTTCCAGAGTTGATTCTAGCTTGTATTTCTTCCCTTATTATGTTGGAGCAGTTGAAGATTGTACCCAGGTATTTGTATGTTTCAGTTCTTTTAATGGTCATATTATCTATTTGTATGTGGTCAGAGTTTTTAGCCGTTCCTTCTCTTGAAATTACCATATACAGCTAGTCGTCGACTTACGACCTATGCAACTTACTGACCATTCGACTTTACGACCACAATCACTAGCCATATTATTAACTCGAGTCTAGTGCTTCCACATTGAGGTGGGTAGGCCTTAGGTTCATACCAGAGTGCGATCAGCGTTGTCAGTAGTGGGTTGTGCTCAATATTTAAAGATTTATTTCTGCCTCAATTATCAGTCGAACGGCGTTGTCTGCAAAGATCAGGTTGTGTGACGGTTTATTCCATTGCTCAGTCTTCGTAGACTTAGATGGATAACCTGATTTTTGCAGATGATGCTGCAGTTACGACCCACTCTGAGGAAGAATTACAATGTCTACTATCTGCATTCTGTAATGCTTGTTCAGAATTTGATTTAACAATTAGCAAAAAGAAGACACAGATTATGTCACAAGGTGCACATGGGGTACCATCAATATTTATTGACGACGCCGAACTAGAGATGGTACACCATGTAATAATAATGTTTCCTTTAGTATTTTCTACACCTGTATTTTGTATGTTTTGCAATTATTAAACCAGTTGTACATGTACAGTTAATGCAGTGTTTTTCGTAAACCTGACGATGTAAAAATAAGAAACAAAATGGTGTAGAGTTGATACAAATGGCACAAAATGAACAACGAAAATTATGCTTTATAACAATAATAAAAGAAATTTATGATATAATTTAACTTAAATATTTTTATAACATCACTTCACATCACTGTACACATAGCGTACTAAACTTACGACCAAATCGGGTTACGGCCGGTCTGTCGGAACCGATCGTGGTCGTAAGTCGACGACTACCTGTATTCTGTCTTATCTTGGTTTATAACCAGCCCCATTTGTTGAGCTGTTTCCTTTAAGTGAGTCAATATTTTCAATGTCCTTTGTTCATGTTCCCCTATAATATCTATATCATCAACATAACCAAGCAGTTTGGATATTCCTCCAATACCACATTCCTCCTTTACCTTCCTTACAACTTTCTCTAGAGCCAGATTGAAAAGGAGCGGCGATAGTGCATCACCCTGTTTCAAGCCAGATGTTATTTGGAAAGGGTCTGATTTCCTGCCTTTATATGTTACTATATTATAAGTATCTTCCATGCATAGTCTGGTCATGTTGATTAACTTCCTTGGCATATTAAATTCCTGCATATCATTCCATAGACTATTCCTATTGAAACTATCATAAGCCTTTTTAAAATCCACAAAAATGTTATGGAGATCTCTTTTATATTCAGAACTTTTCTCGGCTATTTGTCGTAAGATAAATACCTGATCTATTGCTGATCTGTTTTGTCTGAAACCCGCCTGGTTTTTAGTCTATTTAGTAATACCGCGGATGGTATCTTATAGCTTATCGATAGTAGTGATATTCATCTATAATTTTCACATTGGAACTTGTCTCCTTTCTTAAAGATAGGTATCAATAATGACTCTTTCCAGTCATGGAGTAATTCTTCTGTCCTCCGAATTATTATTATTAGTTCGTATAGCTTTAGATGTAATGCATGGCCGCCTGACTGTATAAATTCAGCAGCAATTCCATCAGCCCCAGTTGCCTTATTGTTTTTAAGTCGTGTTATTACATATAGGATTTCTTCAAAAGCAGGTTCTTCCATTTGTGGTTCACACATTAGAACTGCTTCCTATGGAAAAGTGTTACTTGGAGCTTCACAATTTAGTAATTCAACAAAATATTCTTTCCACGTGTTAGGCTACACGTTTCCTGATTGGTATTTATCATATTCCCATTTTTGTCTTTTTAACCATATGTGTTGTTGATGCCCTCGTTTCATTGACTACAGTTCTTTAAACAGCTTTCTGTATTCGTTTTTCTGGTGATTAGTTTCCATATCTTTGATTATATTGCTCATATATTCTCGCTTCTGCTGCCGAACTATTGTTTGGTAGCCTCTTTAAATTCAGTTCTATATTGCACTTCATTTTGGATGATAATAAATCACCGACACATCCAAAGAAAACAAGACAGCCAAATGTTAACGTCAAAATGTGCCATGTGTCGCAGGACTGATGATACAGTAATCGGGAAGTAGAAAAGGATAGTGCACATTGAACGCACAAAAGCTGACTTGGTGATGGAAAGCGTGACAAAGAAACAGACGGGGACCAGCGATGATGACAAGAAGTTAGACCATCCATGTAGAAGACATTGAAGGATAACGTTTGGGATGTGTCCCAGTAAACTACAGATAGGAAAACAGGTATCAGGGTGATGTGTAATGGAAAACGATAGTTAAATCTCACCCTAGGCCGAAGTAGAAATCTCGACAGGGACCAGTAGTTAGTGGCTATAATATCCAAATACTGTGAGTATTTTGTGCGAGAGTTATTGACAGTTGTTGGCTATAATGATACATGCTTGTGTATGATGACAGTAGGAAAACTGAGTAATGTTTGAACGATACCAGACATCAGCAACGTACATGGGAAGGCGGATACGGCAGATAGCCGGCCTAGTGTAGAGCTAATGTGTAGGGCGATTCAGTAATAAACATTAGGTTTGACTGGAACACACATGAGTTCATGTTATCTATTGTGCACAGCGTCAATGAACAGCTACGTACTTATTGTTCAACAAAGTGTTGTTGGTATTATTTAAGATGCCATGATAGTCGACTCAGAACCGAGCCAAATGAAGAGAGGACCCAATACTTGTGTGAGAAGGGTAGTGCTAATAAATAGAGTACTTAGAGGAGGGTCAGCGGAGTTACTACGTGGCAACTTGTAACAGACAACCACTGAAAATGACACAATGACAAAATGACACAACGGCAAATTGACCCACATAATGAAAACTGGCCGGTATCTCTGGCTGTGGGGTTACAACACTTTCTCTCTGTAATCCCGTTTATCACGCAGAGTCTCGTAGCGGAGCGAGAGCTGAGGCGGTTCGACCCCGCTCGTGACTTGCGGGATACTGAGCCGGCCGCTCAGAAAGCAATGGCAAACTACTGAGCGTAATCTTGCCAAGAGATCAACATACAGCTGAAAGATGCTGGTTTTGACAGCTAAGTCCTGTAAAGGATATGCTAAAAAAAAAAAAAAATGAAAACTGACACAAACAACGAAATACCTGACACAATGTTAAAATGACACAACGACAAACAGACACATTGACAAACTGACACAACAAAAGAAAACAAGACAGCCAAAAAGTAACAGACAATGTAAAATGACACAAATACCGAAAAGTGACACATCGGCAAAATGACCCAAACAACGAAGAGTTAAACAAACAATGAAAACTGTCATAACGAAAAACTGACACAACGACAAACTGACACAACCAAAGAAACCAAAAGATGCAAATGTAAATATCGAAATATAACAGATGCCATAGAGTTGGTGTGGATCAAAGACCACTCAGTGCAGGAGACCTAGAGTCTTTGCACATTTCAGTGACAGACGTGAAGATCGAATGGATTGTGAACCACTCTGCCTGAAAAAAACCTGAGCGAAGGTCAAGCACGGACTATAGGTCCGTGAGAGATCATTCATGTCGGGACAGCGTTAGAGGTCGGACGGAGAATGGCACATGGCAGAAGTCCTCTAGCCGCCACGTTTGTACAGATGGAACGTTGTGAATCTGTGGACGAATGTCGACGTCAGTGATTGTTCGAGCAATAGATGTACACGATAGAGATCGAGTGCAAGTATCATTATTTTAGTGACACTGATTTGACATTGAACATTGTTTTAGAGAAAGACGAATACATAGTGTGAAACTTCTGCAGTTGTTGTGTTGTGAAGAATTCATCATTAAAGTGATGAAGGCTGTCATGTGATATTTAGAGAAGGTAGAACGAGTTATATTATAATCTCAGGGCAAATACGAATCACTCCCAAATATGAACAGTTACAGGTGCCCTGATTCGCTAGCAACAGAGTAACATCATCTCATCGATCGGCAACACAAATAGCTCAATGGCAGTAGAATCGCCACTCGTAATCCATCCAGCAATACCTTATTGCCCACCCATTGGTAACTCATATTCACTTGTAGACAATTATTCACCGGGTGGCAATATTCATTTATTAACTTGCTGGCAACCCACCATGTACTCAGTGGCAACATTTGAAGCTCGGAGACATAAACCCTAGATAAAGAAAACTAGAATTGAAACAGAAGTTTATATGACCAGAAAATTATCCTCAAGATGAAAGAATCAAAGTCAAGATACTGTCTCCTTGGTATTGTAACAGGAAAAAAAAAAAACAAGAAAAAAAAAAACTGGCCATACAGAATACATAACAACGCAGAAAATTTACATCCGGCACCTCAAGTAAAAGAACATTATTCTATCAAGAAATAACACACTACCTATGGAAAAGCCAGTGTGTAGTTAAACAATTCGTTATAAGACTAGAAATCATTTGTTAAAGAAAGCAGTTTGATGTGATACAGTGGCGTGTAATCAAATGAAATTCAATTGTCTTGAAATTCTTCTTAATGAGAAATTGACACTAACAAGGTAACCAAGTTATAATATGGACATGAAACGTCTAAAGAACCAGCGAATCAGGAATAGGCGAATTTCTTCACAGGAGACCAAACTGTGTCAAATTTCATCGCACATTGAGTTCAACCTGCGGACAGATTGATGGTCAACATGAGACGGACACAATTAAACCATACACAGGGAAACCACGACAGGATTATGTCAACACAGGAACAACACGCGATGGACAATGTGAAACCGCAGCAAACCACATATTTCAACAGGACAGCGATTGAAAAGTCAACACAGAAACAATTTAAGCTTAGGAACAGACATTATGTGATTGGTAGAACTGTGAAAATTAATAACACTGAGAAACATTTGAGAAAATTAGAAATAACACAGGTGTTTATGGAAAATTTGATAGTGATTACAACATATTGTATTAAAGAACTATCTTCTTCTTCTTCTTCTTCTTCTTCAGCGTTCCGAGCCATTGAGGTTCTTTGCTGCAAATACAATCTGTCTCCATTCGTCTCTCTGGTGGACCTTCTCTTGCCAGTCGTTGATTCCAAGTGCTTGTAGGTCTGTATGTATATTATCTCTCCACCGCCTTCTTGGTCTACCTCGGGGTCTACGGTCATTTATTTCCTGAGTGTAAGCGAGTTTTGTTTCCCTATTATCTTCCATTCTTTCTATATGCCCCAGCCATTGTAGTCTATTAGCCTTCATGATACCAGTGATTAGCGGGGACTTAAACAAATCATAAATGTCTTTGTTACTTCTTCTTTTCCACTCTCCACTTTGTGTATCCCTAATGGGTCCAAAGATGCGTCTTAAAATTTTGTTCTCAAAGGTTTGTAACAAGGCTTCGTCTCCTTTCGTTGTACTCCAGGTTTCAGAGCCATACAGCACAACTGGTCTGATCAGTGTTTTGTATATTGTGATTTTGGTGTTACGAGATAGCGCCTTTGATTTTAGTAGATGTTGTAGTGCATAGTATATCTTATTTCCAGAGTTGATTCTAGTTTGTATTTCTTCCCTTATGATGTTGGAGCAGTTGAAGATTGTACCCAGGTATTTGTATGTTTCCGTTCTTTTAATGGTCATATTATCTATTTGTATGTGGCCAGAGTTTTTAGCCATTCCGTCTCTTGAAATTACCATATATTCTGTCTTATCTTGGTTGATAACCAGCCCCATCTGTTGGGCTTTTTCCTTTAAGTGAGTCAATATTTCTAATGTCTTTTGTTCACTTTGCCCTATAATATCTATATCATCTGCATAACCAAGCAGCTTGGATGTTCCTCCAATATCACATTCCTCCTTTACCTTCCTTACAACTTTCTCTAGAGCCAGATTGAAGAGTAGCGGCGATAGTGCATCACCCTGTTTCAAGCCAGATGTTATTTGGAAGGGGTCTGATTTCCTGCCTTTATATGTTACTATATTATAAGTATCTTCCATGCATAGTTTGGTCATGTTAATTAACTTCCTTGGTATTCCAAATTCCTGCATAACATTCCATAGACTATTCCTATGGACACTATCATAAGCCTTTTTAAAATCCACAAAAATGTTATGGAGATCTCTTTTATATTCCCAATTTTTCTCGGCTATTTGTCGTAAGATAAATATCTGATCTATTGTTGATCTGTTTTGTCTAAAACCCGCCTGGTAGTCACCTAATATGTCTTCTGAATATGGTTTTAGTCTATTTAGTAATACTGCGGATAGTATCTTATAGCTTGTGGACAGTAGTGATATTCCTCTATAATTTCCACATTGGAACTTGTCTCCTTTCTTAAAGATAGGTATCAATAATGACTCTTTCCAGTCATGGGGTAATTCTTCTGTCCTCCAGATTTTTATTATTAGTTCGTATAGCTTTAGATGTAATGCATGGCCACCTGCCTTTATAAATTCAGCAGCAATTCCATCAGTCCCAGTTGCCTTATTGTTTTTAAGTCGTGTGATTACATATAGGATTTCTTCAAATGTAGGTTCTTCAATTTGTGGTTCGCATGTTAGAACCTCTTCCTGTGGGAAAATGTTACTTGGAGCTTCACAATTTAGTAATTCAATAAAATATTCTTTCCATGTGTTGCACATTTCCTCATTGGTATTTATCATATTCCCATTTTTGTCTTTTAAACCATATGTGTTTTGTTGGTGCCCTCGTTTCATTGGCTTCAGTACTTTAAAAAATTTTCTGGATTCATTTTTCTGGTGATTAGTTTCCATATCTTTGATTATATTACTCATATATTCTCGCTTCTGCTGTCTGACTATTTTTGTAGCCTCTTTACATTCATTTCTATAATGCTCTTCCTTTTGGATGTTATTGATGTCATTTAACCATACATGTCTGGCATTCTTCTTCCTAGTGACTGCTTCTTCACATTTTTGATTGAACCATGTGTTCTTTCTATGCGTGGTTGACACACCGAGACATTCTTCTGCGGTAGATTGAATTGTATTCTTGATGTTCAACCAGGTTTGGTCAACGCTTTCCTCCAAAGGGTTTTGCAAAATTTCAAGTTTACATTTTATTTCATCTGTAAATTTCTCTTTGACTGTAATGTCTTGTAGTTTTTCTCTGTTATATGTTGGGTGTAATCTTTGTAATTTAGTATAGAAAGCTCTCTTAAGTTTTATTTTAAATTTTGCTCCAACGAGGAAATGGTCACTGTGGCACTCAGCTCCTCTATAACTTCTGACTTGCTGTATGTTTGATGCATTTCTGTTGTTAATTAAAATGTGATCTATTTGATTATAGGTTCTCTTGTCACATGATTTCCAAGTTTGTTTGTGTATATCCTTTCTTTGTAGTCTGGTACTGCTAATCTGCAGTCCTTTGGCTTCTGCCAGGTTGATGACTCTCCATCCATTATCATTTGAAGTTGTATGTAGGCTTTCCATACCGGCCACTTTTTTATTAGTTTGCT
>JACEFZ010017003.1:0-190000 GCA_014155875.1 Cepaea nemoralis | reverse complement strand
TATCGTTTCTGACGCTCGGATCCACAAAACAACATTATGTTCCGCCAGGAACCCGTCAAACGGATTAGTTTACTAAAGATATATATATGAAAAAACAATCGATAATTAAACCACCCCTCGCTCCTGTTGTACATCTCAAGAGATCACTGGACTACCTCTTACAACATCGCTCACTTTAATCACCACCATGTTACTACAGTACCCTCCCATAAATTTAAGGTGTCACTTGACCACCCCTTGACCACCCCTTGACCACTATGACCAACTCTTGACCACGCCATCGCTCACTTTAACTACCACCGTGTTACTACAGTACCCTTCCCTAAAATTTAGGGGTCACTTGACTATCCTTTGACCATTTGACCAAATCTTGCCCACGTCATCACTCACTTTAACACCACTATGCCACTACATGTACCCTCCCCTACAATTTAAGGGGACACTTGACCAGCCCTTGTCCTTTTGACCACCTCTTGACTACTTTTTGACCACGTCATCGCTCACTTTATCCACCACCGTATCACTACACGTACCCTCCCCTACAATTTACGGGGTCACTTGACCAAACTTTGACCACTTGACCACCTCTTGACTACCTCTTAACCACGTCATCGCTCATTTAACTCCATCGAGTCACTATATGTACCCTCCCGTACAATTTGCGGGGTCACTTGACCACTCCTTGACAACTTGACCACCTCTTGACCACTTCTTGACTACGTCATCGTTCACTTTAACCACCACCGTATCCCTAAAAGTATCCTCCACTACATTTTACTGGGTCACTTGACCACACTTGACCACTTGACCACCTCTTGACCACCTCTTGACCATGGTATCACTCACTGTAACCACCATTGCGTCACTACACGCACTCTCTCCTACAATTTAAGACGTCACTTGACCACACCTTGACCTCTTGACCACTTCTTGACCAACCCTTGACCACGTAATCTCTCTCTTAAACCACCACCACGTCACTAACTCTCTGAGGTGGAAGACACTACACCTACGAGAAGAATACGATAGAGTTTACAATCAGTGGTTCCCGTCTGAAGTCTGCCCTGTTCATATCCTTAGTACCACTAACTGTTAGGACTGTCAGGACATCAGAGCTTATGAAAAGAGAACACCAGGTCTTTTTAAACTAGAATACGAAGGGGTGGGATGGTCTCGTTATGCAGCAAGACATATCATTGTTTTGGCTCCTATCCCAAGACGAGCATCAAAGGTCTGACCAAAAAACCACAATGTATTGGACAATGACCAATTCTTGAATGTTCTCACCACCCAAGAGGCGGGTGGGGGAGCCAGTATGGGGCGGGACATCGCGCTTCCATATCATATTTGTCATAAAACGACATGTTCAACCTGATAATGTATCGACAAACATCTTCTCATTTAATTGTGTATCTATATATTTAAAATTGTTATATATCGTCTTTGAATTGTCTGTTTGTTATTTTGAATGTTTTATGTTTTATGTTGTATACCAGACGTACCTACATCTCGAGGGGGTCACTTGAATACCACTTGATCACTTGACCATCTCTTGACCACTAGATTACGCCTACTTTTTCAAAATACCAGGAGTTATCGCCCTTTGCGGATCAGGATCGATATATGATGGAAATATATTAGTTAGTTAGTTAGTTAGTTAGTTAGTCTTTCCTCTTGAGCCTAAGTCGGCGCATAGGGCAGAAGTCATGGCTCTCCATGTCTGGAGGTTCGCTGCTACCTGTTGTAGATCTTGGATGTTCACTTGGCCGTTGAATGAGCCTTCTCTGATGATGGTTCTACGCAGGGTCTCTCTTGGTCTTCCCCATTTTCTTTTCCCTACTAGTGACCATATGAGGGCTTGGTAGGGTTTGATTGATTGAATGATTGATTTAGGAACCGACATCACAGCATTCGGGACATTCCCATAAGCGCTCCGTCCCCATCCTCAGCAGTCAGCGAAGAGTTCCGACACTAATAGTTCCAGTAGCAATCTGATTATATGTCCGTCTCGCCTTTCCTCTGAGCGTCGATCGTCGGCCTGATCCATTTGCTCCTCCGAGGTGTACACGTGCTCCCACAAGGCCGCAACCACGTCTGTTTTGGTAGGGGAGTCTTGTCTTAAGACGGTTGCTCGACGGCTTGACAATCCGTCATCATAAAATTTCCCGTTGTTTTAGAATAAGTTTTCTGGCTCTAAATGTTAGACGCTTCACTCGAACTTGTTAAATATATAAGATCCGCAAAAAAGTAATGCAGTCGTAATGTAGTTCTACACTACTGAAGAAGAAGAAGAAGAAGAAGAAGAAGAAGAAGAAGAAGAAGACTTTAATCCCTAGCATGCTACTAATGGCTTTTGTAGCTCCGGCAATGAACTGCGCTCCCTTATCTGATAAGATATATAAAGGAAAACCAATTCTGGAGAAGATTAGAAGTAGAGCATCTATAATTACTGACGCTGTAATAGACTTTAATGCCACAGCTTCTGGCCAACGACTACATGTATCAATGGCCGTTAAAATATACCTATTACCTCTGTCTGTTATCGTATTTAATGGCCCCACAATATCAATCGCAATCTTTTCAAACGGGCGGGATGCCAAATCCGTCGGTTGCACGGGTGCCTTGGGGTGTCGGCCCTTCTGTAGCCATAGTTTGGCACACCTTACATGTCTGAACAGTATTTGCGAATGTCATTTGCAAACCCTGGCCAGTAAAAATTCGACAAAACTCTGGCCGATGTTCGTGCAACACCCATATGTCCTGCGAACGGAATGTCATGAGCTGTCTGTAAAATTTTCTGTCGAAACTGCAATGGCAGTACCGTCTGTTCTAACTGATGACCACCCTTATCGTATACTCGTTTTAGGATGTTGTTTCGCTTTATGAAATACCATTTACCTGTTTTTGAGCATTTTGGTGAATTGTCTAATTTAGCATAGCACTTTTTTAACGACTCATCCTTATCTTGTATCGAACCAAAATCTTCAGGTTTCTCCACAGTTGCTTTATTGTTTGCATTGGACCCAATGTGTCATTTTGATTTATCTGTTTCTCTTTATGTGTTTGTAACCTTGTTACAGCGTTTGCCACAATATGTGTTGCTTCCCATCTAGTTATGTCCTCTGGTGAGGCCTCATGCACCTCTGGGATATTGCCAAACAATACATCTGCACAGGGGTCTGGAAGTACCGCAACTTTTATCCTTCCGGTAAAATACGGGCAGTTAATTTCCGCCCACGCAATCTTGAACTTTTCCTTTCTTCCTTCAAAAGTCCTGCAAATCACCTGTTCTCCAGTATAGTCAGGTTCTGTTAATCAACCTTTATGTATCCCGACTATACTCGCTCCAGGAATCACGGACTAAGCTACAGTTCTTTCCATTAACCTTGGCCTGCTGTACAACCAATGATCCATTGGTAATATGGACTGCATTTGTCTCTTGTACAGGAATCAGGTGACCACACGTCAAACTACCATCTTTATGAAAGACCTGGCAGGTATTGCAAGTCGGGTCAATGGGAGAATACTCCACATCCACCGTATTTGCATGATTAGTATCGTCTGAGTCACTGTCGCTACTAGATGTCAACATACCTATGTTTGCCTCTTTATACAAACGTCTTAACGGACAGATAGCAAAAGTGTACCCAAAAGATTTACATTTGAAGCATTATGTCTGTCTTTGATACGTGTTGAATCTGTCCCTGTTTTTAACTGCCAATTTCTTGATGTACGTATAGAAATGTGGGTTTTTATCGCACATTTGTAAAGAGCCGTGGGCAAAGCCACAAAATTTACATGTTGTCCATACTCCTTTTTTTCTTGTTTAGAGTAAGGATGATACTTTGGTTGTTGTTGTTTTTCTCGTCTATGATATTGTCCACCAGACTGTTGCTGTACTTTATATCCCTGCATCCTTGATTTATGAGGAAATCTCTCGCACGCATTCGTCTCTACTAACGGGGACGAATTATTATTAAATATCTGCTTATGGGCATCGAAGAACGATTTCCCTTTTTCATCCATCTCCTGAATACTCGAACATTTCTGTTCCACAAGAAAAGTAGCCATAGAAGATGAAACTGCCGAAATAAGTTTGTCCCTAACAATTAAGTCACGTAGTTTCTTATAATCATTAGTAAAATTAGCTGAGCGAGCCCATTTGTCAAATGTCAACTGTGTTAAAGAAGAGAAGTCAAGGAACGTCTGCCCTGATTTAGGAACAAGATTTTTAAATGATGAACGTAAGCCAAATTCATCCAAACAAAAGTGAGATAATAATCTCTTCCGAATGTACGAGTAGTCACTACGTAACTCCTCTGGAATTAGTTCTACCACCTGTAAAGGCTCACCACTCTAAGTGTCTGTGTAACAACACTGCCCATTCGGACTCCACAACTCCATAGTGTTTCAAGATGAGCTCAAAATTAGTCAAATAAGCAGAGATGGAATCAGAGTTTGAATATGTCTTTACTATTCCATTGTATTTCTTTATAGCATCCGTGGAATGTGCCTCTATCTTATTCCTAGCAATCTGTTCATCCCTGTCCTTCTCATATTGTTTCATTTTAAAATTACTTTCTAACTCTTTTTCCTTCAGAAGTTTTTCTGTATTCAACTTCTCAAGATTAAAAGCCATCTCTTTTTCTCTTAACTGTGTCTCTCTATCCAAC
The DNA here is from genome assembly GCA_014155875.1 of Cepaea nemoralis. Lineage (NCBI taxonomy): Eukaryota > Metazoa > Mollusca > Gastropoda > Stylommatophora > Helicidae > Cepaea > Cepaea nemoralis. Next base: position 185,327 of record JACEFZ010017003.1, on the reverse strand, counting down.
TTTTCTTTATCAGCCGCCATTTGTAATGCCATCCTTTCTTTATCCGCGACCAATTGAGCTGCAATTCTGTCATTCTCCGCAGCCATCTTTTCCTTCTCAAATAATCTTTGTTTCTCTTGTTCCTCTAATCGATCTTTCTCCAACTGTCTCATTGCTGCCCTTTCATCCCTTTCATGGGCCTGAAAAATTGCAAATTGTTTCTCTGTCCACGCTATAAGATCCGGTCCTGTCAAACCTGCATCTTTCCCAATCGCAATAAAGTCCCGTAAAGACGACATGTTGTTATTTTCCACTAATATTCAATAATAGTCACCTGTAGGAACAGCAGAAAGAATTTCAATACCAAAAGTACACAGGCTTATAAATATTAGACACAACCATGAAACAGTATTATTCTATAATAATTATAGATCAGAAATGTAGACAGAAATTTCGCACGAAAGTCATGTAACTCACAAAATAAAAGTTCACGCCGACAAAGTCAAAGAACACAGCAAAAATTAGTTTGCTTGCACGCAAGAAATTGTCTACTAGAAAATAAATAACGCAAAGTTTGCAGAACTATTTATAGAAAATAAGATATGCAATTCAATGAAGACAAAAGAAACAGAGTTAACAATCTTTAAATAAATAAATGAATAAATAAATAGAATTTCGCACACCAAAATATTATGACTTATATAAACCCTAGAAACACCAAACACCAAAGAATTTAGCAAAGCAGAAAGACTTCTGCGCAAAAGTAATAAAGCCTATACATAATAAATTAAATAATGAAACCACAATTAAAAAATAGCAAGGACTAGTTGTAATAATTCCAAAGCAATAAATAAAAAGATAATATTGTTATAATAATTAAGAAAAGTAACTCAGCAAAGAGAATATAAGCAGAGTTAACGTTCTTTAACTACGTAAATTTAAGAATATAAAACATTATCCTGGTATACACATAAAATAATGCGCACGCAAAATTAAGAAAGTATAGCGCAATATCGCACTATATTATGTACCGCGCCTATGACGTAATGAAAGACATGAGCGAATAAGGAAAGAATAAAATTTGTGTAATATCACAATATTAATGACTGTCACTTAACTAAATGAAAGACCACAAACATTTACTTAGCTCAGAAAACACGGCGATTTCTCCCATCAACGTGTTAGACTGAAATGTCAGATAGTCCCGCTCGTATCTGATATGAATTGTAGACCAACACAATCGTCCTCAAACTCGACAAATATCAGAAACAATTCTTCGGCTTCATACTTCTGACATCTTGAGGATTCCAGCGTTGACCAATAAAATTTCTGTACATAACTGTTGTTGTCCAATAATCCTCTGCGTTGATTGAACTGTGATGAGGCGTCAACCCGTGAAGACTTCTCCGCTCAGGACACTGAGCTGGTGTATCAATGACAAAATAATCCTCAGCACCCAACAGATGTCTGCGAATCAACGAGCTGCTGGATTTGATACTTGAAACAGCTAGCGAAGCTACGATATTATAGACCTGAACAACACTAGGCCTCAGGAATCTTTGAAGAGATTAGTAGTCACACACAGTCCCTACTAATAGTGTAGCTCCCTAGGTAGAGCAAAGAATGGCGGCAACTTCAAAACCTACCAAATCATTCAACGTGACGACACTATGAGAAATGAAAGTTCTCTGGGTGTGGGATCAAATGGATCGACACCATATATATATATATATATATATATATATATATATATATATATATATATATATATATATATATATATATATATATATATATATATATATTACTATAAGCTTGCATTCTCAATCCTGTGTCAATTTACTGATGATCGAAGCTAGTATAGATCCTCTTTTCAGCAAGAAAAACTTCCTCTAGATGAAACTGCCTTTGCTGTTGACCAACGGACGAAAATTCGACGATCACAAATGATATACAAAACTAATGAGGATGCGCCATTTGGTCATGACCACCTTTGACCGGCATGATCCTCTACACAGAAATACGTAGACTGACTGTATCTATGTAGCGTATGTTTGGAGTATTGTATTTGTGCCTATAACTGTTGTCCTTGGCTCAATGACAAACTTCTCTTCTGCATCATCCAATGGCTTCCTTGGTTCAGAACTCTTCGGACGACGCTCCCATGTCACAGAGCTGGTGGCTGTACTGTGGTATCAGCTGTCTCTGCGCTCTGGCACGTTGTATGATTTATGAGTGAGCTGTACACTGAGTGTGTATGTACCTGCCTACATCAGACGATAACAAGACAACCATAACACTCAAAAGAACTTCAGTAAGCTCCGGTGCAGTGATGCGCAATAGTATATTGACCATTGGCAAGACATGAATGAAGTACTCACATGTTGATGATGCTTATGCCTTCAGGCCCTCACACCCGTCTAACATTCCTTCATCATTCCCACAACATGCACTGTCAACCGGGCTGCAGTCCGAAATGTCTAGGTTACTCTAATGTTACCTGGTGCAAGAAGCGTTCACACTATCCCACTCGTGTGTCTGAAGCTACAATCGATTCATGACACCTCGTCGGCCTGCATCCGTTATTCCAACCTCTGGGCGACCTGCCGATGCCCGAAGTGCTAGATTTCTTCACCGGCTAAATCCATCTTCGTTCGATGCCTGATCGTGTAAGGAGTTGCGATGTAACGTGCCGTGTCCTCATGTGAGTGGAGTGTGTGCGTGCGTTGAAGGTACAATGTTCAAATCTGCCTGCTACATGTGAGTCGTATCGTGGCTGGCCAACAACTGACTCACGACAACCGTTTGGTTGTCAATATACGCACTTCTGACGTCTCCTTTGTTCCGTCTAAGTGCTCTATCGTGCTCATTTCATTACCTTCTTCTAATTCCATGTTCTGGTGCACTTAGTCACTCTTTTAATTCTGTCTGGCTGTCATTCAAGCCATGACACCGCATGTGCCGAAGTTTCTACTCCACTACTCTCTGAATGTTCTTGAAGGCTTCTTTTTATGTTGACTTCGGGTCATTCAAATGTGCCTTGAGGAGAAGATGTTTCTCGGTCAGCAATTAGTTGATGTCTTCGTAATTTTCATCAAACCAGTCTTTATGATTTCGGGGGGTTTGACCCAGGATTACCACAGCAGTGTTGTAAATTATGTCCATTAGCGCTTTCCAATCTGTTTCTGTATCTGTTTAGCTGCAGCAATGGGCTTGAGGCAGTCCTCAAGCATATTTTCAAATGACAGCTGCATGTTTTGTGCTGTTTAGGCGGGTGACATTTATTTATTTATTTTTTTGTTGTTGCATTTTCACCCTCTGAGGACGCCTTGGTGGTTCGATGTGAATGTTTATTTTCGAGATAATGAGACGATGGTCTGTTCAACATTCGGCACCACACATGGATTTTGTCTGTCACTCCTCCTGACGATGACATAGTCAATTAGGTGCCAGTGTTTCGATTGAGGGTGCATCCACGATGTCCTGTTTCTCATGGGGAGACGGAAAATTGTGTTCGTAATCAGGAGATCGTGTTCAGCACATGTCGGAAGAAGGAGGAGTCCATTGCTGTTACAATTTCTGACTCCGTGCTTTTCAATAATGCCACTCCAAGAGGTGGTGTCCGTGCCTACTCTGGCATTGAAATCCCCAAGGAGTATAAGTTTGTCTCCTTTGGGGACAGATGTTAATACATTGTGCAGGTCCTCATAGAACTTATTCTTGACACCATCTTCATTGGTCATAGTTGGTGCGTAGACACTCACAATGGTTGCATGCTTCCTTCCATTCAGCAGGGGCAATTCAATGGTCACGAGCCTGTCGTTTATAGCCTTTGGAAATCCAGCTAATTTGCAGACCAGGGCCGACTTAATGGCAAATCCCACACCGGATTGGCGTCTTTCCTCGCTTTTCTTTCCACTCCAGAAAAATGTGTAGCCGGTACCTATTTCACAGATTTGGCCTTCTTCTGCAAGTCGTGTCTCGTTCAAGGCTGCAATGTCGATGTTGTACCTGCCCAGCTCTCTCCCAATCAGTGCTGTTCGTCTCTCTGGACCCGATGCGCCATCTCTGTCAAGTAGGGTGCGTACATTCCAAGTTCCGATTGTTAAGGGAATATGGTTTACTCTTTTAGCTTTACCTGTTTTCTCTTTGTTTGTATGTCGACTGCAGTTTAGGGTACCCACCAACCGCGGCTAGCTGGTTAGGTAGTGATTGAGCAGACAATGCTTAGGGCACCTTTTCTAGCCCCTTTCTCATGCTATGGAGGTGAGCAGTGTGTTCCTATAGAGGGCTGCTCAGTCGCTCAAGGGGCTGCCAAATCCCACTGCTGCTCCGGTCAGCAGACGACCATATGGCCTGAGCCACCTGTGTTCAGGTGTGACAAAACCGACCAGATCGCATGTCTTTACTCTGCATTAATTCCATTTGGTCGGAATTAGACGAGTCGTCTCCCGTCACATCTTAAAAATAGCTAGGGGATTCCCCTGCTAAAATAGTCCCTGACGGGAAACTTCAAGGTTATTCGAGAAAGTTAGAGGCAGAGTGCGTACGTGATGTTTGCAGTCACGTTGAACCCACAGTCACATCGGGTTGCACGTGATTCTGGACTTCTCCGTGACCCATGATATTCTCTGGGCCGAGATGAATTTGAAACTGCGCAATCAGCTCTGGGCTGTTAGTTGCCAGACAACTGTCACTAGAGACGGCCGCAATTTACTGACTGCTGTATGATGTCTTTTCAACCGTGTGCCAGAGCGGGACACCAAGGCAGCCAAGTAGTGTGGTGATTCGATGATCAAGGTAATACCTTAAGACATTATTACTTAGCATATATCCGTAAACAAAGCAGCGAACGCAGACATAATTGTCGAAGCGAATAATTTTCCGCCTGCCTGTCTGAAAACGTAATTAGCTGTATCGATCGGCTAGGAAATACTTAGGTCAGACGTCCACTGTGCGCGTCACAACACCAGGCGTGTGTAATTAGTCACATCTGATCAGCTGGGTAAAACTGACGTTATTGTAGAAGATAAACTTAAAGTTGTACTATTAGAATTATATTCACATTGTTAATGAAAGATTTACTATGAAGTTATCACTGCTACTTGTGAGTAGGTTTTGGGTAATTAACAGCTATGTGTAGCAAGTGTGTTAACAATCTTGTTCAGTGATTACATAGATAGAACGGTGAGGAATTTTGACACTAGTTGGACTGTATTATGCTAGAGGCATTACTAGTGATGAGTTATTAGCTTGAGCAAGCCAGTGATGTGTTATTTGCTTAGCTAGATAGTGCTGTAACTTATGCCTTACATAGGTGGTGTTTTATTAAATCCTGAAATCAAGGTGTTATTTCCATTAGGATGTGGAGGTAAGTATTTGCTAAGTGAGGATGCTAGTGCTATTCCACCTCTATTTAGAAATGTCTTGTATTTCCTTGATAGGGGTAGTTAGGAATTACCTGTGGATTTATGATGTCACTACTTGTTTATGTGCCTGCCCGACTGAGTGAATATGCCTGCTCGATCGTGCTTATTTTGTCTGCCCGACCGACTGTTTATTTGACCTGTCCGACCAAGGTGATTGTGCGTGACCGAGTGTTGATTTTGCATATCCGACCGAGAGCGATGCGACGCGCTGTAATCGATGTCGTTGCGGATTTACTAATCCGAACTACGAGCAGAACGTTGATGTATGACTCTACTGTTCTTCTCTTCTATAAACCTGACCCTATTAGTGTGATAACCTATCCACTAGTAAGTGGGAGTTACAAGAGAGGGCCATTTAGGGAACACTTGCGGGAGAACTGAAGATTTAGGGGATGAGGGGCTGGATGCCACTCTAAACATGACGACGTAGTCTAAATCGCCACGGAACCAATGTGTTCTTGTTCCACAGCTGATGGGGAGAGATTACTCGGTGGATTGCCACCATATATGTGACAGACCTGCACAGACTTGACCGTCAGGAGACAAGGTCAACTAAGAAACGTCAACCTTGTTCTGGGACAGAGATCCCAGGACAAAAGCATTTGCTTGGTTCATGATTTGTTAATAAGTTATTAACAAGTCATAATTTAGTAATGTGTTAATATTGGTATGTTAATGAATTATGATTTAGGTAATTTATTAATGATGTGTATTCATTAATGAATTATGTTTAATTAATTGATCAATGGGTTAAGTGATTAATTAATTGTTGAGTTATGTAGATGAGGAGGATATGTCCGGCTGGACACCTCCTAGATAATGAAACCTCTACACTGAAAGATAACTAGATGTATTCCATGGTTGTTGTTGGAAGGGAAACGGAGGAGTTGAATAACACCAGGTAGTAGGATACTATGACAGAGTCAAACAGTCTACTCTGGTGCTATCCAGTGAGATGTTGCCCAGACGAGTTACTTGACTATATACTAGCTTACTAATGCACCCTCATGCTGTACCGTTTAGTTAAGAGAGTTGATCTATTATGTTGATGATCTATTATATCATGTTATGATATATTAATCTGATGCATGTGTTGTGGTTGAGGTGTATGTTAGTCCTAGTTGTAGCTGAGTACTCACACCTACCTCCATGTTTCAGGATCTGTTTATATGATGGAGATTCAAAAGAGTTAGACCATAAACTCAATGGGATCAGCTCATTCCAGTGCCAGTCAAGATTATGTTTGAGGCAATACTGGGAGCGGTCAACTAAATCTGTCAGAGTCAACACATTTTGAGATCCATGAGTTTTAGAATGTCACGGTGAGTCTTAGCTAAGAGAGCCGCGACGAGTCCGACGAAGATTCAGTCAACAGATCCAGGTTGGGTCTGGGACTGATACGTCTCTTGATTCATGCCGGTAAGGTATTGGTGAAGTTCTATACCAACTCAAAGGTAACTCTTAGAACCATGTGTAGTTCCAATGACATTATTTATTTGAGTGAAGAAAGTGAACTCTGTGGAACAGTCACGACTTTGGCCAGTTTATATGTTTCAGGCCCGGCTGGGTCTTAATGAGTCCCAATGTATAATGATTCATTTAAACTACGGTGTGGATCTACATTTGTGATTCTTTATGAAACCTGAACTTGCTCAGTGACCCACAACAGAAGTCTACTATGTTTGTGAACACCTGAGAGACAGACTTGTTCGGGTAGGAAGCTACCCCATTCCTTGGTGGTGTTGAAGATTTATGACATTGCTAATTTGTGAAGTCATTAGATGCCTACAGAACCGTGTAGAATTGTGACTTTGTGAATATGTTGAATTCTTACATTCACATGTGGGATCATTAACTTGTGACAGAGTTAGTACATGGAACCAATGCACCAGTTATGTTTTGCTGAAAAGTTCATCCCAATAACTTGAGATGCCCGAGAGAAACCATGCTCTTATATTCTATTGTATTGTGCAGCAGTACTTATCATCAGAGGGGGACATCTAGAACTCTAGGGTCGACCCATAAGTCATCCCTAGATTGGAACTTGTGATTTATTTCGTCATCGAGGGATGACCAGCGAACATTCCTGAAGTGCCAGTCAGGTATCAGACACCTGACCAGTCCGAGAATGGAAGAGTGAACGACTTGGAGTTCTTTTGCACTGGAGGTTCATCGGGTGAGTCGTTATCCACGGCGGGACGATGGCAAGAACTGAAGTCATATGCTCCATGATGATGACTGATCATCTGTAGATCTTCTCGATGCTCTCATTCGATCGGTGTCTTCTATCCAGGCTTTTCAGCCATCCCTCTCTGAGTTTAGATTGACGTATTAAGAAATTAAATTTTGCTTTGTTGACCTTGGCTTTGAGTACTAGTATGACTGTTGTCTTGTCCGATCCCTCTGTGGGTAGGAATCCATAGGTGGGGAAGGAAGATCAGCTGTCCCGGCTTGTGTGGGGCCCTGTAGATGTAAAGTCCTATTGGGGTGGTCGGAGCAAAGGTTGGGGATATTAACTATAAGTAACATACCTGTCCAAGCCCCGTACCCACTCCTGTCGCTTCGCCGCTCCCCCATCGCCACAGGGCTTGAAGGTGATATATGACGTTGGATGAAAAATGACTTGCGCGATGAATTGGATTAAAGTGAAGAAGAGTTGCGCAATTCGTCGACTTCACTCTCTCGCCTGAGTCCATCTGAATCCAGTGGCAAGACAAGTCAAGACGTTTGGAGACGAATACAGGTGCAGTGGATGACCAGGGCGCTCTACGTGCCTTGCCATGCTCATTACGTTCCACAAAGCTTTGCAGGTAAACGCCGTCTTGCCCGTTGAATCAGGAATGATTTCTTCAGCAGGCTGCCGGATAAAACATTTCTTAGGCTCCAGGGGGAGTAAACTAATATATGCAACTATGAACATTATGCAATTTTACTAAACACACACTTTAAAAGATTGCTCTGAATCTAATTATGAAAGTAATTTCTTTACAATTTCGGCCGACAACACATCGGAACACGCTCGTACTATGACCTACATTCCCGTCGACTATCGATTATCGATCGCAAATTCATTATAAATTCAGAGGTTTCGCATAACTAATTAGCGGCCATACAGACTCGAATTCACTGTATTTACATGATGAAAATGTGTAAATATGTATTACGTGACAAGTTGAACCAACACCAGGTCAGCTCCAGTTAACTGTCTGGGCTATCAAAGCCTTATTGGACAGTACAAGCTGCAGATACAGGACGCCTGTCCTTTTCGAGATGTCGAAAGGGAATGACCACCACTATGGCGATTTCCCGTGATTGCACTATACTCTCTACGCATGTAGAAGTCATGGAACACGAATTCTCTCACGTTGCGCATGGAACACGATTTCTCCTGAGAATAGAATATTAACGTTCTACCACGGGACAATCGGAGTACATCTGGCGACCTTTTCCTATCAAATCTACTCAGTTCTCGAAAGTTCCCGATGCAAGTAAACAAGCCGACTTCCCCGACGTTAATTATAACTGGGGAATCTCCTATGACGTAACGGGTTACTCCAAGTTCCGAGCACAACAGACAGCTGACCTGGATGGTTTCGTCACAATGGGTACCAAGCACAGTCACCTCGCCTACGAGAATATTCTGTCCGTGTCATGGTGGGATGTGAGGCAACAAGTGAACAGATACAGCAGATGGAACACAAACGATGGAAATAGAAGGACATTTTGAAGATAGTCATGAACGACTCCTAGTTGAAAACAAAATACTAGATAAAAAACCCATTTTAAAATGTCTTTGCAAGTAAAGGCGGTGGGCGTTATATTGATCACATCACCCACTAGGTGGTCTACGCAAATATGGGTCTGGCACCATATGACGAATGCACCTCACGGCATGCAAAGTGGTCTTTTACCTGTTTGCAACCTATGTAAGGGTGCTGAAATGTGGATGTAAATGTGCTTCCAGCAAGCAGGAGTGCATGGGAAGATGAATCTGGAATGTTTACCGTGCATTATTGGAACTGATTAGCTTCTACATCAGCAACATTTGCCGAGAGATGCAACATATATTTATGTGCCCTGAGTACTTCCTGAACAATAGTTATATGAGACACAATATAATATAATATAATAACTGTGAATATACATAACAACAATTAAATACAATACACTGAACACTGGTGAAGGTTGACAAATAGATAATGTTTAATAAACACAATATGTGCTACAAAAAGTGCACTAGAATGACAAGCACTGCAGAACATGACAGTGTTCATGACGCTAAGAACTAGCAAAGACACCATGTACAGTACTAAGCAAAATACAGTTCATGATAAAAGAAAATAAACTCTGCCTGTAAATGATCATCACACATGTTTAGTAACGAATATCATATAAACAATCATTTACGTGTCATTAATAATTAGCAAATAGTTTGAACTGTAAATGTCATACAACTATATATATTGCATTGGCACCTTGCCGTCTTGACAGACGATAGTTTGGGCTTTAAAAAGGCATAATAACTTTTAACTATGGCGGTAGCGAGTGTGACTGATAAGGCCAATTTGCGCTGTAAATGTCCGTTCACAGTGGGTGCATCTGAACACGTGGTCATTTCCACCATCATGCACCATCTTACGTCTCAAACGCTTGGTGTGTGACTTTTCTGCAATAATTTTCTCCTTTGACTTTATTCCATTTCTGATATTTGCCCTCCATGCAACACGTTCAGCGGCGACTTGCTCCCAATGTGCATTATCAATGCCTGTATCAATCATGTCCCGCTTACACACATCTTTGTATCGTAGTAGAGGCCGACCCTGAGATCTCTTACCCATCTGTAATTCACCAAAAAAGATATCCTTTGGTATTCTACCATCATCCATCCTCCTAAGATGTCCTATCCATCTAGGTCTACGAAGACTGAGCATGGAATAAACTGTCACACAACCTGATCTTTCCAATACTTCAGTATTTGTGATTTTGTCTTGCCACTTAATACCAAGAATTCTTCGCAGACACCGCATATGAAAGCTGTTTAAATTGTTCTCTTGGTGTGAGTAAGTTGTCCAGGTTTCACTGCCATAGAGAAGTGTACTAAGGACACAGGCTTGATAGACAAGGCCTTTTGTTTTGGCAGTAAGCTTCCTGTTCTCCCAGACTCTTTTTCTTAACCTGTTCATTGTTGTTGCTGCCTTACCAATCCGGATGTTGATTTCCTGATCTAGGGATAATTTGCTATTTACCACTGATCCTAGATATGTAAAATGGTCTACTATCTCTAGTTCGGCGTCGTCAATAAAGATTGATGGTACCCCATGTGCACCTTGTGACATAATCTGTGTCTTCTTTTTGCTAATTGTTAAACCAAATTCAGAACAAGCATTGGAGAATGCAGATAGTAGACATTGCAATTCTTCCTCAGAGTGGGTCGTAACTGCAGCATCATCTGCAAAAAGCAACTCTCTGATCAGTACCCTCCTAATTTTGGTCTTAGCCTTCAATCTCTGAGCATTGTAGAGGCCGCCATCTGAGCGTGAGTGAATGTATATACCACCATCCTGATCACGAAATGCATATTTCAGTAGAAGTGAAAAGTATATTCCAAAGAGGGTGGGAGCTAGTACACAACCTTGCTTAACTCCACTCTTGATTTCAAATTCTTCAGAAGTTGCACCATCAAACTTGATTATACCCTTCATGCCTGTGTGGAACGATTCCACAATGGACAGAAGAGTTGGTGGGCAGCCAATCTTCTTTAGTGCCTTGAACAGACCCTCACGACTGACCAAATCAAATGCCTTTGTGAGGTCGATGAAGGCAATAAACAGTGGTTGATTCTGTTCACGGCATTTTTCTTGCATTTGTCGCAATGAGAATATCATATCTGTGGTAGACCGGTTCTGTCGAAAGCCACACTGTGATTCGGGGTAGACTTGATCTCCTAGGACTTGAAGTCTGCGCAGAACAATTCTGGCAAATACTTTTCCAACAATACACAGAAGTGAGATACCCCTATAGTTGTTGCAGTCGCTCCGATCGCCCTTGTTCTTGTACAGTGTTATGATGCTTGAATCTTTGAAATCCTGTGGGACTTGTCCTTCACGCCAGCATAGCTCTATTAGCTGGTGGATCTGTATAGTGCGTGTGTCTTGCCCACTCCTGATAACCTCTATTGGAATCCCATCCTTACCTGGAGCCTTGCCAGATGCAAGTTCATTTATAGCACACTTAACTTCTGTTATGGTGGGAAGTGTGTCCAGGTGGTCAAGAGTTGGTGGAGCCTCTATGGCGTTGAGGGCATCATCCGCTAGTTTGGTCTCACTTGAGTAAAGCTCCAAATAGTGCTCTACCCATCTGTCCATCTGCCGTTTCTTGTCAGTGATGATTTCTCCAGTCAAGGTTTTCAATGGTGCACTTCTTTTGATCACTGGACCACAGGCTTTCTTTATTCCTTCATACATGCTTCTTATGTCTCCCTTATCACTTGCGATTTGAATGGACTCACATAACTTGATCCAATAATCATTTGCACACTGCCTGGCAGCCTTTTGCACATCCTTCCTAGCTTGCCTTAGCTCACTCAGAGTGTTACGCGTTGGTCTTTCCTTGTTTCTTAAGAGAGCTTTCTTCTTCTTATCAATCAAGGGCTGCAGAGTCTCGCTGTTGGCCGCAAACCAGTCCTGCCTCTTATGATCCACAGTGCCGTAAACCCCTACGGCAGTTTTATAAAGAGTTTCCTTAATTTGACCCCACTTTTCATTTAGTGTACAATTTTCTGGTGTACCAGTGAAAGCGTCTTCAAGTTGCTGTTGAAACTGAAAGCACTTTTCAGGTTCATGAGTGTTAATAATATTAATCCTGGGGCTAGATTTGTGTTTAGCTGTGTAGATTCTCTTTGGTCTCAGTCTATCCCTTGCAACAACCAAAGAATAATCCGTATCACAGTCAGCACTGTGGTAACTACGAGTCAATGATATATGGTTCAGATGTTGTCTCCGTGTGATGATGAAGTCCAGCTGGTGCCAATGGCCGGATCTTGGATGTTTCCATGTGACCTTATGCATCTCTTTTGTTTTAAAAAAAGAGTTTGTAATACATAGGTCATTACTGGTGCAATGCTCCAGCAGCCTTTGCCCATTTTCATTCATGCGACCGATGTTGTATTTTCCAAGGCACACAGGCCATGAACTCGAGTCCTTGCCCACACGAGCATTGAAATCACCGAGCATATAAATGTAGTCAGATTTTGGAACTGCCTTGATCACGGAGTCTAACTCCTCATAGAACAAATCCTTCACATCATCAGAGGAATCGAGTGTAGGTGCATATGCAGTAATAATGGTGGCAAACCCACAAGAGGTTGCCAAGCGCAGGGTCAATAGTCTTTCATTTCCTCCTGCTGGAATTTCAATCATTCCCAGTAGCGAATTCTTCACTCACCGTGTTGCCTTTTTTCTGCCTGCCCTCTACCCTTCCAGAAAAAGGTGTAGTTGTTTTCCCTGAGTGACCCTTCCTCAGCGAGGCGAGTCTCCTGCAGGCCAGCAATATCAATGTTAAGACGATTGAGTTCGGCATCAATCACAGCCGTTTTTCTCACATCGTCAATATTGGTCAAGTCAGTGGAAAATCCTGGACACATGGTTCTCACGTTCCAGGTTGCAAGCCGTAGCTTGAGGTTTCTATTTTTATTTTTATTTGTACCTGGTGCATTGGTTTTACAGCCTGCGATTCAGATTTTGTCCTAGCCCCAAGCACCCATTGAAGCAGGCAGGCTGTGGCGGATCAGCACCCAATTGGCTGGGGGCTGCCCAGCTTGAGGCGGGCGGTAGCTGATCAGTGACACCTATAGGTGTCTCCCACCGTCAGAGGCAACATATATTTTAAATTCGCATATCCATTTACAGGACATCGCTGTCAACAGCAGCATCTTTCAGCTGTCTGTTGATTTCTTGGCAAGAATACGCTCAGTAGTTTGCCATTGCTTTCTGAGCGGCCGGCTCAGTTATCCCGCAAATCACCAGCAGGGGACGAACCGCTCCCAGTTCTCGCCCGCTACGAGACTGCGTGATAAACGGGATTACGGAGAAAGTGGTGTAACCTCTCGGCCAGAGAGACCGGCTATATATATATATATATATATATATATATATATATATATATATATATATATATATATATATATATATATATATATATTACACACATAATTTAATACTTATAATAAAAGCAACAACTGTCACTTACCTACCTAACTACAGTGTATGAAAACAACTACCACTGACGTTTTCACTGATTGCCAACCTGTGTTTATAATATACTCTCAATTCAGCTTTAACATATTTTGATGTCTCTGAATAACGAAGACAAATACAATAGAATTGCATGATTTATTGCCTGTTAGTGCTTTTTTTATTGCCTGATTTAGTGCCTGATTTATTGCTTATGATAGTGTCCATAGGAATTTGGAATACCAAGGAAGTTAATCAACATGACCAGACTATGCATGGAAGATACTTATAATATAGTAACATATAAAGACAAGAAATCAGACCCTTTCCAAATAACATCTGGCTTGAAACAGGGTAAAGCACTATTGCCGCTACTCTTCAATCTGGCTCTAGAGAAAGTTGTAAGGAAGGTAAAGGAGGAATGTGATATTGGAGGAACATCCAAGCTGCTTGGTTATGCAGATGATATAGATATTATAGGGCAAAGTGAACAAAAGACATTGGAAATATTGACTCACTTAAAGGAAAAAGCCCAACAGATGGGGCTGGTTATCAACCAAGATAAGACAGAATATATGGTAATTTCAAGAGACGGAATGGCTAAAAACTCTGGCCACATACAAATAGATAATATGACCATTAAAAGAACGGAAACATACAAATACCTGGGTACAATCTTCAACTGCTCCAACATCATAAGGGAAGAAATACAAACTAGAATCAATTCTGGAAATAAGATATACTATGCACTACAACATCTACTAAAATCAAATGCGCTATCTCGTAACACCAAAATCACAATATACAAAACACTGATCAGACCAGTTGTGCTGTATGGCTCTGAAACCTGGAGTGCAACGAAAGGAGACGAAGCCTTGTTACAAACCTATGAGATCAAAATTTTAAGACGCATCTTTGGACCCATTAGGGATACACAAAGTGGAGAGTGGAAAAGAAGAAGTAACAAAGACATTTATGATCTGTTTAAATCCCCGCTAATCACTGGTATCATGAAGGCTAATAGACTACAATGGATGGGGCATATAGAAAGAATGGAAGATAATAGGGAAACAAAACTCGCTTACACTCAGGAAATAAATGACCGCAGACCCCGAGGTAGACCAAGAAGGCGGTGGAGAGATAATACATATACAGACCTACAAGCACTTGGAATCAACGACTGGCAAGAGAAGGTCCACCAGAGAGACGAATGGAGACGGATTGTATCTGCAGCAAAGAACCTCAATGACTCGGAACGCTGAAGAAGAAGAAGAAGAAGAAGAAGAAGAAGAAGAAGAAGAAGAAGAAGAAGAAGAAGAAGAAGAAGAAGAAGAAGATATTTTGCTGCATCTTGTTAGGTTAGTTAGTTGCATATCCTTTACATGATGTCACAGTCATCCAAGCATTTTTTGGCTGTTTGTGGTTTCTTTGAAAGTTTACGTTCAGTAGTTTGCCATTTCTTTCTGGACGACAGGCACTCACACTATTGTATGAGAACCAACACAATGAGATCTGCTTCCAAACTGCCTGCAGCTATGTTTTGAATGTGGTATGTGGGATTAAGAAGTGTCTCTCTCATCAGGTACAAGCAGCAAAAACCACACAACATAAATTGAAGTAATTAGATAAGTCCCTCAAACTGAAATATACATATTCACACAGTAGTTTAAATTATCTACCACAGTAATTTTAAACTGACTATCTTGTCTTTCTGTCTGCACAAAGTTGGTTTCTGTAAATACATGGTGATTGCCTAAGCCAGCTTTAACATGCATCCATTGTGTGTGTTAAACAACACACATAACATATTGTCCCTTTCCATCACGTGACCGGTTTCCAAAATGTGCCATCCCTCAGGGGGAGAATTTTAGGGTTTCCACGGGGGTAATTAAGATGATTTCAAGATCGCGCTAATACAAGAACCGATTACTTGATATTGATTTTCCTGCCATTCGTTATGGTTCTGTACGTCTCGCCCTTCTGAAATTCATTTTATAACGTAAGTAGACTCGCAAATCACGTTTTATGTAGACGTCTAGACTTGTTCTTGTATGTGTTATTAAATTTAGCTTCCAATTTTACGTTTACTGTATAGAGGATGGGAGAAGTTAAAGGGAGGAAATACGAAAGGGGGTGGTGGGGGGGGGGGGGGGGGGGGGGGTGACATTCTGAACATATGATGAACGGGTGCACGAGCCAAAAAAGGTTCAGAACCACTGATGTAGAAGGTTTGTGGTGTGTATACATGGCCTAGTTTTCATATAGGCGAAATATCATCATCATCATCATCATCATCATCATCATATTCATCATCATTATCATCTTGTGCCATGCCGGTTAGCGTGGGCGGTCATGTCTCGCCATCTGATTCGATCAACAGAGTCGTGGATCAGCTCATTGTTCCTGTCTCGACTATGCAACATGGTCAAGCCATCCAGGTATTTACTTCTCTGCTTTCATCTTGCTCTCTGGCGAAATATGCCAGGTAATAAATCGTGAATATATGTTTTTGTGCTTTCTTTATTCAAATTCACTACTGGAAAACATCGTCTTGAATATCAATGTCTGCCTTAAATATAGATATAGCATTGCATATATAGTGAATCCTTATGGATCCCAAAAGACAAGTGTTACCGATTGAATCATTTAATGGCACGATGCATAAATTCCAAACTGCACTAAAGATATCTGGTTTTATCCAGTGTATCTGTTGCACTACAACTTGCTCCACAGCCAAGATTATAAGGGAAGGCGCCGGAACATCTTGGAGCTTGTCTGTTGTGCTTTGATGTTAATTCATAAATCAATCAGTTACAGAATGAAGTGATAAACTAAACATTAACTGATAACTGCAATGCATTTACCTGCAATCCCACAGAACTGCTTGATTTACTTATTGATTCGCCTTCGTTAACGTGTTCTACCCAGCTATGCACCGCTTTACCGGACAAACATTTGTCAGCATAAACAGAAAACCCACCTTGGCGAGAGACATTTAGCGAATGATGCCGAAGTTGAATGTGAAGTGAAAATGTGGTTTAGAAAAAAGACCACGCAGTTCTATGCAGCCGGTTTGGAAGGACTGATAAAATGATGGGATAAGTGCATCAATGTTAGTGGAAATTATGTTGAAAGATAAAGGGACAATGTATGTATAAAATTAAACTGGTTTCAAGTTGTTATCATCTTTAGTTATTTTTTCTACAGCCATTTGTAATTTACTTATTAACCTACCCTCGTACATAATCATGGAAGCCGCATCACTAGTAGATCGGTTTCAAATGTTGCTGTAAGTAGCCAGGGCGCAGTGTTGGGGTGAGCGCTCAACATTGCTTAAATACCCTAATGGCTCGTGAAAACATAACCTCTGCAGCAGAAAGTCCAACTCCTGGCCTTCACGTGGCGGAACTGTTTTTACTAACCGGAGAAGGGGTGACGGCGAGTTTCTGGCACCGAAAAATAACCAGTATGCTCTAGATGTGTATGCACTACATGCATGCGCAGACACGTGTGTGCGCGCGTACACATCTAAACTCGAGTGAGACCACAGTCTGCTCTAGCAAAGGAAAGATGTTGAAGACGGAGGCAACCAGCCAGGAGGCGCACCACAGAAATCAGGATGCCACGCAAAATGGAATATGTCGACTACTGCTAAATGTTATGATGCTCGCCCTGCTTTGGACCCCCAGGCAGGTTCAGTGCCGGGTCCTAGGTCTCAAAAGGGTCCAACCCCAACTACTGGAGGTCCTTCTCAGATGTCCTGTGAAGCCAGGGGACATGAGAATAGAACGGCTGGCCATACTAAACAATGCACTGGAATGCGGAGGGAGTCAGCAACAACAACAACAACAAAATAGAATTAGAAAACATTCTGGACCAAGAAAATGTAAGCGTATATTGCTTGCAAGAAACTCACCTGAACGAAAATATAGCCTTCAAAATCAGAGGCTACCAGTGTTACCGATCTGACCGAAAGGACACGGCGAAAAGGTGGGATACTGACCCTTGTAAAAAAAACACGTCACTGCTTCCCAAATCAAAGTCTACATGGAAGGGGCTGAGTATCAGACACTTAACCTTAAGACCGGCAATACAGACCTACATCTGATCAATTACTACTGTCCAAGTGACCGCCCACAGGCGCTGGACACACTACCATTAACATAAAAATTATTGTGTGTGTGTGGCGATTTCAACAGCCACTCGCAGAGCTGTGGCTATGATCACATGGACCAGAGAGGAGAGAGACTGAAAGACTGGCAGGATGAGAATAGATTCATCTTGATTAACAAGCCGTCCGACCCACATACTTTCTACTCGAGATCATGGCACACTACAACTACACCTGACCTGGTTTTTCATTCATCAGACCTGGAGTGGAACATTACACGAATTGTTGAGAAACAACTTGGTGGCGGTGACCATCGGCCAGTCTTTCTAACTGTAGAAAATGAGCTTGTAAGTGAAAGCAGCACCCTCTTGAGGTGGAACTACAAGAAAGCAGACTGGGCAATGTACAAGAATCGCACCAGCATACTGGTTAGAAACCTGAACACTGGGAAGGACATAGATAAAGTAGTTGAAGAGTTTAGGAAGTGCATACTACAGGCAGCGCGAGAAATAGTACCAAGAGGCGGCCGTAAACAATGATGTGGAAGTGTGTAGAAAGCAAGCAGAGGCCGCACCCAGCCAAGAGCACAACAATAAATTCCAGCACACAAAAGCCAAATTTCAAAGAGCCAAGCTAGACAGAAAAGCTGGCAGGAGAAAACGGAGTCTCTGAACTTTGAAAGAGACACAAGGAAATTGTGGAAGCTAATAAAACAAGTTAACAATGAGGGCACAGGGAGAAACTCCAAAAAATGCACTACATAAAGATGGAAATATCTTAACAAGAAAGCAAGCAGCTGACCATTTTGTGGACTAATTCGCACAAGATAACAATATCAAAAGTAGTCCAGAGAAACAACAAGAGATTCGAGAGAAACGGCAACATACAGGACAGAAGGAAATAGTACATGAGGTTCTGGAGGCACCCATCACAATCAACGAACTGGAGCTAGCCATATCAAAAGTTAAAATGAGAAAGTCACCAGGCGTTGATGGTATCTCCAATGAAATGATCAGGAGCCTAGGAACAGAGGCCAAAGCAAAGCTGTTGCATATCTTCAATAACAGTTGAACCTTATGCAGTGTTCCACAAGCCTAGAAAGAAGCAATCATGATACCCCTCCTAAAATCAGGGAAAGATAGTTCCATTGCCTCTAGCTACAGACCAATTAGCCTCACCAGCTGTCTCTGCAAAACAATGGAGCGCATCATCAATCACAGGCTGCAGTGGTACATTGAAAGTAAAAACATCCTTGTGCCACAGTAGGCTGGCTTTAGGCAGTGCTACTCTACGGAAGATTGATTGATTGATTGATTGTTTGAGGAACCGACATCACAGCATTTGGGACATTCCCATAAGCGCTGCGTCCCCATCCTCAGCTGCCAGCGAAGAGTTCCAACACTAATAGTTCCAGTAGGAATCTGATTATATGTCCGTCTCGCCTTTCCTCTGAGCGTCGATCGTCGGCCAGATCCCCTCGTCACACCTCGCTGCCTCATTCTTACCAGACTATGGTGATCCATTTGCTCCTCCGAGGTGTACACGTGCTCCCACAAGGCCGCAACCACGTCTGTTTTGTCATGCATCAATACTCCACCAAGTTTTGCCAAGCCAGCCAATCTGTCCGCCTGTTAATTCCCCAGCACACCGGCATGCCCAGGAGAAAAGATCCAGGTGATGCTTGCTACCCGTGACCTCCGAAGCGAAGCAAGCCACTCTGCACGAAGCTTGCCTGTTCTCACCCTCCTCAGCATGTTTTCTGAGTCAGTTACAATCACAATGTGTGTATGTATCGTGTTCTCTATCCAGCGGAAAGCTGCACTGACCGCCTCCACCTCCATTCTTAAGCTAGATGTTGTGTTATCATACGCCAGGCTCTTCTGCACCAAATGCCGACCATTAGCTTTTGCCAAGAACCCCCAGGCACTTCTCCTACCTCTCAACACCGACCCATCCGTGTAGATACTCACATAACCCGGGCGAGAATTATCCAGAATTAGTTGCTGAATTTCCACTTCTGTGGCCCCTTCTGGCCACTCCCTGCACTCCCGGCTCAATGAGATTATAACTCTGCACACGTCTGACTGCTCGGCTGGCACTCTGACCCACTCCTCTCCTCGCCTGATGTTCTCCAAGGGGCACACCTGTCTGATCGTATCCTCCGCATGAGCCATCCATGATTTCCCTCTTATCAGTCTCTGACCCTTAACTACGTCCAGCGCCTCATGCAACGGGTGATCTGTGTCTGCAGCTACTCTGAGGTATGCCGTCGCCTGCATCACCTTGTGCCTACCAGCAACAGTAGGCAGACCAAGGATGTAACGCTTACACACTACTGGAGTATCTCTGGTGCTTCCCAGAATGACCCGCATAGCTTCGTTCTGTATGCGCTCTAATTTCACCAGTTGAGGATCAGACAACCTACCTCTCTCAAGAAATTGAGGATGCATTCCAAGAGAAGAAGCTGGTGCTTGCGGCATGGATAGATCTGAAGAAAGCCTTTGACAAAGTCTGGAAAGAAGGTCTGATGAAGAAACTGAGAAGCTGCAAAGTCAATGGAAGAATGTGCAAATGGGTGAAAGTATACTTGCACAACAGAAGAGCCCGAGTACAGATAGACGGACTCAAGAGCAAGAAAGTACTACTGCGTCACGGTGTTTCCCAGGGCGGAGTCTTGTCCCCCACACTTTTTTATAATCTTCATCAATGATCTCGTTGCCAAACTATCGCATGGAATTAAAGCGGCAATGTACGCTGATGACCTGGTTCTATGGAGCACAAATCAACATGCATCAGTGGCCACCAGATTGCTACAAAGAGCTGTAGATGCATTTGTTGCATGGGCAAATAGATGATGTGTCAGCATAAACACTGACAAGTGCAGCACCATCCTATTTACCCTTTCTCTAAAACAAAAGGCAGGGATCATCCAGAACACCCCTAAGAGAAGATAAAAAACCAACAAATCTTGGAGTAACATTTGATGGCAGGCCGACATGGAGAAGGCACATCAACAAAACAGTAGCAAAAGCCACAAGGAAAATAGCCATCCTGAGAAAGCTAAGTTGAACCACATGGGGAGCCAGTGGGAAAATACTTAGCAAAGTTTATCAACAGAGCATACGATCACACCTGGAATACGGGTCAACTGCGTGGTGTTCGGCATCAAAAACAACACTACAAGAGCTGGACAAGGTGCAAAATCAAGCACATAGAGTCATCACAGGAGGGATGAGATCAACCCCTATAGTGGAAATGGAGAAGATGTTGAGGATACAAGCACTGAGAGAGCGCAGAGATACGAAAACCGCTAATACAAGCAGAAACGTTCCTCAGCTTGCCAGGCCACCCTATAAAGAACAGATTTGAAAACCTAGCTATGGGGCGGTTGAAAAGAAGTAGTTTTATCCACCAGGCCAAACGACTCTGCAGAGAAACCACCGATCTGCCCACAGTTGGTATCCCCCTAACAACTATTCCAGAGCGAACTCCATGGAAAGATGAACATAGACTATCATTACAAATCCAGACAAAAGTGAGAGGAATATTTGACAAGGAAGAACAGAACAGTGTAAAGCGCAGAACAGCCACTCTCAGCTTCCTTGATGAAGAATATCCACAGGACCTCTGGATCCGAGTCTATACAGATGGGTCAGCACAACATGCTATTCGAAATGGAGGAGCGGGAGTGTAAACAGACTACCCAAATAATACTAGGGAGACAGCCAGAGTACCGACAGGAAAGTACTATGATGCTGAAATTGAGGCAATCAAGATAGCAACAGAGAAATTACTAAATATCAGCAATGGTACACAACCTGTGGTGCTATTGACAGATGCAAAATCAGTACTCGAGGCGCTCCTGTCTGGAAAATTGCCAGTACTAAGGACACTACTTTCTGAACTTAGCAGTCAGCATAAGGTCACCGTACAGTGGATACCATCCCACTGTGGAGTACGCGGAAATGACAGAGCTGATCAATTGGCTAAGGAAGGTGCCAAAGAAGAACAGCCTGATGTGCCCGTTACATACCACCAAAAGAAAAGAATGATCAAATCAGTCAGAAAGCCACCAAAACCTGCTCACGATGATTACCACGTTATGGACAGACCAGAACAAGTCATTATTCTGCGCCTCAGAACAGGACACAATAGATTACGCAACCACATGTATACAAAATTCAAGATTTGTGAAACAGCCATGTGCACATGTGGATTGGCGTCGCAGACAGCAGAGTACATACTCCAAGACTGCCCAAAATATATGTAGGCAAACCTTCTAGCCTAGCGAGACGACAGTGGAAGATAAACTCTATGGACCGCTGTGTGAACTAAAAAAGACAGTTAAATTCATACAAGAGACAACATTGCAGTTATAGACATGTTTCAAGCGAACGAAAGAAGAACTAGTAGATCCAGACTATCAATGGTTAACTATGTTAACTATGTGTTGTACAATTACACTGAAGCTGATCACACAGACACAAGACTGCTGCACTACAGAGTTCAATAAATAATAGAAAGAACCACTTTACATAGGAGTACACGGCGGTTTACAATTAGGAACGAGGTTTGGTCATAGTCCATAACTTTAGGAAGGGAAAATCCCAACTGCACCTCCACGTGGTAGAGGATGGAAACACACCACGGTGTGGCTAACACAGCTCTGGGGACCGAGTATCCACCGGAATAAGTGGAAAACTCTGCAGCTGAGCAGAGCAGGGTACTCACTTGTCCTGACAGTCGGAAATTGCTGTCAAAGGCAGAGGTAAAAGACCACCATGTGAATGTGGAAGGCAAGGGGAAACCACCAAATTATCTTCCCAAGATTTCATGGCGACACACATTTCAGAAATAATGAACGACGTTAATGGCTGTCTTAGGACATCCTCGTCCGGTAGGGACAGTCATGAGCCACAGGTGACACCAGACCGTCATCCAGCTACTGGTGGCAAAACTAAAACTATAACTAAACTAAATAAATTTAGAGTAGGAACATGGAATGTTAGGACATTAAATGAGCTAGGAAAGTTAAACAATGTTCTAAGTGAAATGGAAAACATGAAAATGAATATACTAGGCATAAGTGAGATGAGATGGAAGGGATCTGGCAAAATTATAACTGACAAACACACAATAATTTATTCTGGAGGGGACAAACATGAAAAAGGTGTAGGAATAATATTAACGAGTTATAATAGTCAAAATCAAAGGCAAACCAATAGATATAAATATTATACAAGTATATGCACCAACAACAAGCAGTAGTGATGAAGAAATACAACACTTTTACGATGAAATAGAAATGGCAATAGCTCAAATTGTATCACAAGAAATAAAAATAATACTGGGAGATTTTAATGCAAAAGTAGGAAAGGGAAAAATAGAGGATGTAGTGAGGAATTACTGTTTAGGTACAAGAAATAAACGAGGAGAGAAACTAATAGAATGGGCAAATATTAATGATATGATAATTGGAAACACATGGTTTAAACACCATGAAAGACGACTATACACTTGGAAAAGCCCAGATATGAAAATGCGCAACCAAATTGACTACATACTTATTAATAAAAGATTTAGAAATGCATTAATCAATGTAAAGACAATGCCTGGTGCTGACGGTAATAGTGATCTTGTACCACTATGTGGACAAATAAAAGTAAGATTAAAGAGAGGTAAAAAAAAATGGTTAAGAACCTGAGACTTAATAAAGAGGTTCTGAAAGTAGATAAAGAAATTCAAGAACAATACAGAGTGACTGTGAAAAATAGGTACAATGCAATAGCTAAAATACAGAGTATAAATGAACAATGGGAAATGTTAAGAAACTCCATTCATCAAACTAGCAAAGAAATATTACCGGAGAGAAGCCAAAAAGCTAAGAAAAAATGGATGAATGAAGAAATCTTAATGCTGATGGACAAAAGGAAACAGAATAAACATGACAAACAAGAGTATGTTAAGATAAATAAAGAAATAGGAGATAAATGTGCGAAGTCAAAAGAAAGTTGGTTAAACGAACAATGCAAAAAAAGATCGAATTAAATTCCATTAAAGATAAAAAAAAGTATGCATATACAAATCAGTGAGCTCACAGGAAGAAAAATAAGAATAAATACAGGGTGTTTCAAATCAAAACCAGGAAAGACATTATTAGAGGAAGGTGCTATAATGAAGAGGTGGAATGAGTATATAAGAGAATTATACAAAGGAGAAAGGGAAGAATTAACAGAAGAAAGTAATTTAGAAGGCCCACCTATTATAAAAGAAGTATTCGCTGACGCTATGAAACATATGAAGAAAGGAAAAACAGCTGGGCCAGATGAAATCACAGTAGAAGTATTGGGAGAATTAGGGGTAGATATATTAACCAAAATGCTGAATGATATTTACAACAGTGGATATTTACCGAGCGATATGCTAAAATCTGTATTTATAGCAATACCAAAGAGACCAGGAGCAATTGAATGTGAAGATTTTCGTACAATTAACCTCATAAACCACGTCACTAAGCTTCTACTCAGAATTATAATGAGAAGAACAAGAAAGAAAATAAAAAATAAAAATGGAAATTAGTGAAGAACAGTATGCTTTTATGGAAGGAAAGGGTACAAACAATGCAATAGTAGTAGACACCTTGCAGTCTTGACAGACCAAAGTATGTGAGTGGAATGTGGCCAATATTCCATCACAATGTCTGGGCAGAGCTTCAGAGATCATGTGATGCCCAAACGACATGATCCCTCCCTCGGCCTAGTCTTGTGTATTCCAGAGGAATGGGTAACCAATACGTCTGGCACAAGGTAGGCTGCAGACGCTGGCGGCTCAGCGTCAATCCACCGAGACCTCACCACCACGAGCCGGTGGCGAGTTATGGCCAGACCCTGACACCCAAGGGACCCGGCTTAGAGGCGTTCAGCCATGTCCCACAGGTGAGGGCCCTGTACGAGCCCGGACCATGAGGGCGCGCACATCTGTCAACACAAGTGTCCGGACCTGTGTAAAGCGTGCACTAACGTCAGACTCCCCGCCTGACTTATAGCGGTCCCCGCGACCAGCGGGAATAGGCCCGCCATAGCTACCGCAGGAGATATTGCCTGTCTATTTGCAAGCAAATCTCACTTACTTCCACTGTGCGGATCTCGCGACCAGCGAGAATAGGCCCGCCGGAGATTATGCTCGTCTGCTGCGAACAAATCTCTACCGAGAGACTGACTGAATAAGTAAAGAAACGATAAAAGTAGTGGTATTTCAATTGCGCTTGCGCTCCCACCTATGCTACACCCTTCATGTGTCTTCACAAAGTCGGACTAGAGTCAAGCTCAACAGGGTCTTCTTTCCCCGCTGATTCTACCAAGCCCGTTCCCTTGGCTGTGGTTTCGCTAGATAGTAGATAGGGACAGTGGGAATCTCGTTAATCCATTCATGCGCGTCACTAATTAGATGACGAGGCATTTGGCTACCTTAAGAGAGTCATAGTCATATATATATATTCTTCTTCTTCTTCTTCAGCGTTCCGAGCCATTGAGGTTCTTTGCTGCAGATATAATCCGTCTCCATTCGTCTCTCTGGTGGACCTTCTCTTGCCAGTCGTTGATTCCAAGTGCTTGTAGGTCTGTATATGTACTATCTCTCCACGAACATAACGAACACTAATAGAAAGGTCAATAGAGAAATAGAGAGATATATATCTATGCTTCATAGATTATACTAAGGCATTTGATAAAGTAAAACATGATGAGTTGATTAAAATGTTGGAAGATATCAACATTGGTGGGAAAGATTTAAGAATAATAAAGAATATATACTGGAACCAAGTAGCAGCAATTAAAATGGGAAATAAAGAGGGTAGTTATGAACAAATAAAGCTAGGATTACAACTGGGGGGTGTCTTGTCATCCGATCTCTTCTCCCTATATAGCGAAGTAATAATGAGAGAGATCAAAGAGAAGCCAGGAATACTAATCGGAGGATATAATATAAATAATATACGCTATGCAGATGGTCTCTTGACACCGGTCTCTGTGGCTAAGGGCTTGCGAACGCGGTTTGTGAGCCCGTATACCCGGGTTCGAAACACGGCGGTGCTGGTTTTTTCGAAAAAGGTATAGGGGCCGGTCGTTCAGAAAGCAATGGCAAACTACTGAACGTAACACTTGCCTAGTACATCAACAGCAGCTGAAAATGATGGTGTTGACTGCAACGTCCCGTAAGGGATACGCAACAATTTTTTTTTTAAATGCAGATGACACAGTATTGGTGGAGGATAATGCAACAGACCTACAACAATTATTGGACATTGTAGTATCAGAGAGTGCACAGAAAGGACTCACCTTGAATATCAAGAAAACATTAACAATGGTGATATCAAAGAAAATGGGGACACCAAAATGTGACATAGAAATAGAAGGGAAAATTCTCAACCAAGTGGATAATTTTAAATACCTATGGGCACTTATAACATCAGATGGAAGATGTACACCAGATATTAAGAGCAGAATAGGGAAGACAAAAGCCGCATTTAAGAAAATGAAGAGTATCTTATGCAATAAGTCGCTATCAATGAATGTAAGAAAAGAGTGCTGAAATGCTATACAGAACCAGTTTTGCTGCATGGCAGCTAATCTTGGAATGTAAATGAACAAATTAGGAAGAACTTAGAAGCAACAGAGATGTGGTTTTTAAGACGAATGTTGCGAATTCCTTGGACTGCCAGAGTAACTAACAATGATTGCCTGAAAGAGGCTAATGAAACTAGAACACTATATGCATCAATAAGAGGGAGTCTCTGTGGCGAAGTGGTCAAGCCGTTTGACTCGTGCTCCGAAGGTTGTGGGTTCGATTCCGGGCCGCACCCTTCGGTTTACGAGTTAAATGTTTCGGAGACTCCTGTGGGTCGTCGCTAAAAGCTACGGAGTTCGTGCTTTGTGCGACGCTTTCCGCGCTGCGGAAAGAGACCGAGCCATATGGGATAAAACCCGGTGCGATGAAGTCGACCCTGTCGACTTTTAAGCGACTTTTTTATGCATCAATAAGAAAGAGACAAACAACTTTCTTTTGTCATGTGAAGAGAAGAGAGGCATTGGAGAACATCGTAACAACTGGAAAGATCGAGGGGAAGAGAGGCAGAGGCAGACCAAGAGAAATGATGCTGGACGGATTGAGACTGTGGCATGGAGGAATATCATCAGCAGAGATAATCCAGAACACCAAAGACCGAGATCTGTGGAGAGCCATGAACGCCTACGCCTGCCGGCACGGCATTGATGATGATGATATATATATATATATATATATATATATATATATATATATATATATATATATATATATATATATATATATATATACACACAAACATATAACGTACAAACATCAATTTTGAAGTAAGGGAGATCCTTGATTGAAGTGAGGATATATATAGATATAAACAGACACCTTGCCGTCTTGACAGACGATAGTATGTGCTTCAAAAAGGTATAATAACTAAAAC
Organism: Cepaea nemoralis; assembly: GCA_014155875.1. NCBI lineage: Eukaryota > Metazoa > Mollusca > Gastropoda > Stylommatophora > Helicidae > Cepaea > Cepaea nemoralis. The sequence goes on along the minus strand of JACEFZ010017003.1, from coordinate 158,081 downwards.
CCATGGCGGTAGCGAATGTGACTGATAAGGCCAATTCGCGTTGTAAATATTCGTCTACAGTGGATGCATGTGAACACATGGTCATTTCCACCATCATGCTCCATCTTACGTCTCACACGCTCAGTGTGTGACTTATTTGCAATAATTTTCTTCTTTGTCTTTATTCCATATTCGATATTTGCCCTCCATGCAATACGTTCATCGGGACTTGCTCCAAATGTGCCTTATCAATGACTGTATCAATCATGTCCCGCTTACACACATCTTTGTATCGTAGTAGAAGCCGGCCCTGAGATCTCTTACCCATCTGTAATTCACCAAAAATGATGTCCTTTGGTATTCTACCACCATCCACCCTCCTAACATGTCCTATCTCTATCTATCAGTCTACGAAGACTGAGCATGGAATAAACCGTCACACAACCTGATCTTTCCAATACTTCATTATTTGTAATTTTGTCTTGCCACTTAATACCAAGTATTCTTCGCAGACACCGCATATGAAAGCTGCTTCTCTTGGTGTAAGTTGTCCAGGCTTCACTGCCATAAAGAAGAGTACTAAGGACCAGGCTTGATAGACAACGACTTTTGTTTTGGCAGTTAGCTTCCGATCGCCAATATGGAGGTTAGGTTGTGAACAGTTAAGGCCTGTGGCGTGTTTATGCATTTTCCTTATGCAGGTCTGGTAGTACATGGTTCCGTCGCCTTGCTACTGAGTGAGTGCATGGGGTGACACTGTGAGCTGTGAAATTTGTGTGGAATGCTTTTACATCTGTCCTGTACAGTGACCTGCATGTTCGGAACAATGGCTACCGGCTATGTTGCTGAACTGACTGTTGCCTTTTCGGTTCACGAATGCATTTTTCGGGAGACTCCTGGGAGTCGGCGCTGAAGCTACGGAGTTCGTGCTTTATGCGACACTTTCGGCTGGTCGCCCTGCGGTAAAAGACCGAGCCATGTGAGAAAACCCGGGTCAATGAGGTCTTTATGGTGACTGCCAAGTCCATCGACGATGAACTGTGGTTTCCGCGGAGGCCTTTTGTGTTGGCATTCTGGCGGCGGCTCTATGCACAGTGTACCTGTGCGGGCTGTTGGATTGCCGAGACTCCTGTCTATTCCACTTTTCACATTGGACAGTGGGGAGCATTTTGTGTGATATTCACTGGCACAGAAATGAAGCATAATGGGGACGACCCGTTGCCGTGAAGTTGGAACCTCGACTAACTAACTAAATAGTAAGCTTCCTGTTCTCCCTGACTCTTTTTCTTAACCTGTTCATTGGTGTTGATGCCTTACCAATCCTGATGTTGATTTCCTGGTCTAGGGATAATTTGCTATTTACCTATGATCCTAGATATGTCAAATAGTCTACTATCTCTAGTTCGGCGTTATCAATAAAGATTGATGGTACCCCATGTGCACCTTGCAACATAATCTGTGTCTTGTTTTTGCTAATTGTTAACCCAAATTCAGAACAAGCATTGGAGAATGCAGATAGTAGACGTTGTAATTCTTCCTCAGAGTTGGTCGTAACTGCAGCATCATCCGCAAAAAGCAACTCTCTGATCCATCCATCCATCATGTGCCATGCCGGTAAGCGTGGGCGGTCATGTTCTGCCATCTCACTCGATCACCAGAGTCGTGGATCAGTTCCGTGTTTCTGTCTCGACCATGCCACAAGACCAAGCCATCCAGATACTTGCTTCTAGGTCTTCCCCATGGTCTGTTCCCCTCGATCTTACCAGTTGTCACCAAGTTCTCCAAATCATTTCTTCTCATAACATGCCCAAAATATTGTGACTGTCTACGTCTAATGTCTCTAATCAGTTTACGATCTTCATTTGTTTCTTGAAGGACTTGTTCATTGGTCTTTCTGGCTGTCCATGGAATTCTTTGCATTTTCCTCAGAAACCACATTTCTACAGCAATAAGAAGTTTTTCAGCCTGACTGCTCATTGTCCAAGCTTCACATCCATATAAAAGTACTCTCTGATCAGTACCCTCCAAATTGTGGTCTTGGCCTTCAATCTCTGAGCATTGTAGAAGCCGCCATCTGAGCGTAAGTTAATGTATATACCACCATCCTGATCACTAAAGCCATATTTAAGTAGAAGTGAAAAGTATATTCCAAAGAGGGTGGGAGCTAGTACACTCCACTCTTGATTTCAAACTCATCTGAAGTTGCACTATCAAACTTTATTATACCCTTCATGCCTGTGTGGAACGATTCCACAATGGACAGAAGAGTTGGTGGGCAGCCAATCTTCTTTAGTGCCTCGAACAGATCCTCACGACTGACCAAATCAAATGCCCTTGTGAGGTCGATGAAGGCAATAAACAGTGGTTGATTCTGTTCACGCGTTTTCTTGCATTTGTCGCAATGAGAATATCATATATATGGTAGGCTGGTTCTGTCGAACCCATTTCTCTGCCCATTTTCATTTATGTGACCGATGTTGTCACCGATGTTGTATTTTCCAAGGCACACTGGCCATGAACTCGAGTCCTTGCCCACACGAGCATTGAAATCACCGATCATATTAATGTAGTCGGATTTTGGAACTGCCTTGATCACAGAGTCTAACTCCTCATAGAACGAATCCTTCATGTAATCAGGGGAAGTGAGAGTCGGTGAATATGCAGTGATAATTGTGGCAAAACCACAAGTGCTTGCCAAGCGCAGTGATAATAGTATTTCATTTCCTCCAGCTGGAATTTAAATCATTCCCAGTAGCGAAGACCACACCATGTTGCCGTTTTTTCTACCTGCTCGCTACCCTTTAAAAAAAAGGTGTAATTGTTTTCCCTGAGTGACATTTCCTCAGCGAGGCGAGTCTCCTGTAGGCCAGCAATATCAATGTTAAGAAAATTGAGTTCGGCATCAATCATAGCCGTGTTTCTATATTCGTCAGGTCAGTGGAAAATCCTCGAAGTATGGTTCTTATGATGCAAGTTGCAAGCCGTAGCCTGAAGTTTCTATTTTTCTGTTTTTTTTTTTTTAAAGTAATACCTGGTGCATTGGTTTTACAGCCTGCGATTCAGATGTTGTCCTAGCCCCAAGCATCCATTGAAGCAGGCAGACTGGCGGATCAGTACCCAATTTGCCGGGGGCTGCCCAGCTTGAGGCGGGCGGTAGCTAATCAGTGACACCTGTAGGTGTCTCCCACCGTCAGAGGCAACCCCTTGGTGCCCATGTTTACGCCAATTGACAATGACTTATAACCCGTAAATGCTACCCCCCTCTTTGATTCCGAGACCGTTTAAGATCAGAGATGGAGTTATACCTTTCCACAGCACAAAGCCTAGGCTAAAATATAGAGACCATGTGTTGCCCATGCAGCATGATCCCTCTCTCGGCCTGCCTAGTTCACCCATGAGGAATGGTAACACCAATACATCTGGAACAAGACAAGTTGCAGAAGCTGCTGGATCAGCAAAGCAATGCTTTAACTGTCCACCTGTCGGAGCTTCGAACTTAGACCAGCTGCCAACCAAGGCTTAGGGCTTAGTGTGCCTTGCCATGACATTTTGCCTTTAGGTTGCATTTTCTCGCACCAGGATAAGGCTTTTACCCTCCCAATTGCACTCTTCCGCCCGAAGCCGTTTGCACAATGTGGGGTGTCGGGTTTGGTAAGCGCCGCCCAACGTTCGGCGCTAACAGAAAACATGTAGTCCCGCCTGCTGTCATTATGGTAGCGCAGTCATATCTGATGAAATCCGATCTGGTCGTCCTGTTGAGATTGCAACAGAAGCATCCATGCAGCGGGTGGAGGAGATGATTAGAGGTGACAGGCGAGTAACGATAGACTCTGTAGCATCTGCAGCAGGGTGCTCACATGGTTGAGCATATAGCATAATGCATGATCGATTGAAATTTCCAGGACTGATGACTAGAGGAGTGTTGCGTCTTTATGACAATGCCAGACCACATACGGCTCGATTAACCAATTAAGGTGGAAAGTTCTGGAACATCCACCTTACTTAGACTTAGCCCCTAGCGATTTCAACCTTTTTTGTCCACTGAAAGCCCATCTTGGTGGGAGACATTTCGCGACTGACGCCGAAGTTGAATGTGAAGTGAAAACATGGTTTAGAAAACAAAGTATGCAGTTCTATGCAGCCAATTTGGAACGACTGATAACACGATGGGATATGTGCATCAATGTTGGTGGCAATAATGTTAAGAAATAAAGGGACAATGTATGTATTAAAATAAACTGGTTTCACATTGTTATTACATTTAGTTATTTTTCTACAGCCATTTGTGACTTATTTATTGACTTCCTATCATATTCGTGTGTGTGTGTGTGTGTGTGTGTGTGTGTGTGTGTGTGTGTTTTTGTTTGTTGTTGATACAATGATGTGAATGCCGGTCGTTCGCAAATAAAAGGCAAACTACTGATGTAGGTGCTTATGTCTCTCCACAGATCTCTGTCTTTGGTCTTCTGGATCAACTCTGCTAAGTCCATCCAGCATCATTTCTCTTGGTCTGCTCCTACCTCTTTTGCCCTTGACCTTTCCAGTCATCATGGTGTCTTTCATTGCCTATATTTCTGTCACATGACCAACCCCCCCCCCCCCCTTCCCCCCCCCCCCAAAAAAAAAGAAAAGATGTTTCTCTTTTTCTTGACGTTGTAGTGTTCTGGTTTCATTAGCCATTTTCAGACAATCTTCTGAGTTACTCTGGCATGACAAGGGTTATGCAACATTCGTCTCAGGAACCACATCTTCTGTTGCATCCAAATTCTTCTCAATGTTCCATTTGCATTCCAAAATTCACTGCCATACAGCAAAACAGGTTCTACAAAGCAATTCGGCACTGTCTTACATTCAATGATAGTGACTTATTGCAAAATATACCTTTATTTTCTGAAATGCATCTTTATGCTTGCCGTATTCTGTTCTTCATCTCTGTTGCGCATCTTCCATCTGATGTTATAATATAGGTATTATAATTATCCACTTGGTTAAGAATTTTCCCTTCTTTGTTAGTGTCACATTTTTCTTTGATATCACTATTCTTACTATATATATATATATATATATATATATTATACAGTAGTTTAGTGGCTCGATGCTCGCCTGCCAGCCCTGTGTCAGGGGTTCGATCCGCACCAGGGAGGATTCAGGTTTGTGAAAATTTGCATGGGTTCCCAGGCTGACCTAGTCTAAAATGGGTTAAAATTAGTACCAAGACTGTCAGTAACCGAATGCCGATTGGTCTATAAAATTATACGTTTAGCATTGCATACGCGGTGCCATCAGATGTGTAAAATAGTCCTTTACTTTCACTGACCAGATATAAATAGTCGAGAAACCTACACAGAGTGGCTGACAATCTATGCACGAGGCTCAAGTACAATTAGCAGAAGCTGTCTTAGAAATGTACATAAATGTACAGTGATTTCCAGTTTCCTCAGTAATTCATGTGATAACAATAATTAATGTTGGTACTGTACATAACACCGATTCCAAAAGAAAATGATCTCATCCCTTGGCTAGTTTTGGGTTTGTAGTAGCCAGGCTCATTCCACTCATTTAGACTCATTCCACTCATATATATGGATTCATTCCACTCATATAGACTAATTTCACTCATTTAGACTCACTACACTTATATAGACTCATTCCACTCATATAGACTCATTCCACTCATTTAGACTAAATCAACTCATATAAAATCATTCCACTCATATAGACTCATTCCACTCATATAGACTAATTTCACTCATTTAGACTCATTCCACTCATATAGACTCATTCCACTCATTTAGACTAAATCAACTCATATAAAATCATTCCACTCATATAGACTCATTCCACTCATATAGACTAATTTCACTCATTTAGACTCATTACACTCATATAGACTCATTCCAGTCATATAGATATATGGAAAGGCAAGGGACATTTTACAACTGAAAATGGAAGTCTTTTCATTTATTCTGGTAGAGACGTTGGAGGCCAGGGTGGAGTGGTATTTTGTTTAGATAAAACAACTGCAGAAGCTTTACTGGGATATAACCCAGTTAGTGATAGAATCCTCACTATTAGACTTAAAGGCCGTCCAAAAAACACAACTCTCATACAAATATTTGCACCTACTTCAACAGCAGAGGAGGACGAAATTAAAGATTTTTACAACACACTGCAAGACACATTAAATAAGATTGGTCATAATGATATAGCAATAATAATGGCAGAATTTAATGCAAAAGTAGGTACAGGAAGAGCTGAAAATGAAAGACACTTTTTAGGAAATTTGAATTGGGAAATCGAAATGATGCGGGTGACAAATTAATTGAATTTTGCACAGAAAATGAATTAACGATAGCCAACACACTGTTTAAACAACACCCAAGAAGACTCTTCACATGAAAGTCCCCGGACAGTAAATTACCAAAAATCAGATAGATTATATTTTAATACAAAGAAGATGGAGATTAAGCATATCATCTGCAAAAACTCTACGAAGTACAGACTTTGATACAGATCATCAGTTATTAGAAGCAGATCTGAAATTAAAACTCAAAAAGCTTACCCGAGGACCAAGGCCACTTCGTTTTGATCTCACAAAAATACCAGATGCATACAACGTAGAAGTTAGGAATCGTTTTGGGGTCTTGATGTCTATACAAGAGGAAATTAAACCTGATGAACTGGCAGTATAAGCTAGATATGTCTTGATAACTGTAGCCAAAGATTTAATTCCGACCAAGAAAAAGCAACTTAAGCCATGGATTACATCAGACACGTTAGAATTAATAAGACAACGAAGGGAACTGAAACAGAAAGGAGGTGAATCCGATAACAGAAGGATGAAGTATAAATCTTTAGCTCGAGAAATAAGAAAGAACACAAGAAAGAACAAAAATCAATATATACAAGATTGTTGTACCAGAATAGAGCAATATCATAAGACTGGAAGAGATTACGAAATGTTCAAAGAAATGAAGTTATTGACAAGAAATGTTCAACCTCAATTGAATGTTATCTGTGACAAGATGGGAAATACCTTAACAGAATCTAGACAAATTATAGAAAGATGGCAGGAGTACTGCAGTGGAAGTATGATATGAGTGTCAGTTAGGACATGAATGAGATACATGAGCCAATGACAGCTGAGGCCTGAATCCTCATTAGATGAAATTGCATGGGTGTCAGCGTCTCACATCGCACACAGGCACTCTAGCTCCTTCATACGCACTCAAGAAAACATCAGTCGGTGCATAAGGTACTTCTATCATTTATTTCAGGCGAACCTGATATAATTACAAGGTATACACAGGCGGTGGCTTCATTTCATAAATATAAAAATGCCGCCTTACATACGCTTATAGCACACAGTCAATTACACATATCCTACACTCCCTATCTTGAAACTAGCACTCTCGCAAGCTAAGCATTTTCTCTCGAAAACACAAGCGTCCTATCCTTGAAACTGTCTGGGTCCCGTCTGGCGTTCCCAAGCTGGTTGGCTGGACTTGTCGTACTTGACCCCGTGCCGTCCGTAAACCCCGTGCTGTCTTAGCAGTCTCGTTGTACTGCAGTCCATCCGTGCTAAGCTGGGTTATTCAGTGTACTGACGTCTAGTCCGTTCAGGGCAGTGTCCCGTGAACTGGCATCCCCTCCTAACACCCGGTCTAGTCCTGCCGGTGTCCTGTCTATGACACGTCTGTGTCCCCACCTAAGTCCTGTCTCCACTTTATCTACTTTCCTGTAGATGTCCTGTCTTATGACCATTCTGTGTCCTAACTTGTGTCCTGTCTCTACCCTATCGGCTATACTGTAGATGCCCTTATCTATGTCCTGTATGTCGTTATCTCATTCGTTCTACCTCTATTCTGTCCCTTATCCTCTTTATGTCCTATCTCCACACTCTCAAAACTCTGACATTGTCCCATTCCCCCCCCCCCGGTATTGTGTCACCGAATTCATTCCAAAGGGTGTGACACAATGTCGTATATGCATATAACAAATTAGTCAGAACTAATTTGTCAGTGTGTTGTGGGAATTAGTCAACCACTCTATTTAGGTACCACTCTGATTCATATAGGTATGACACCCGTTGAAGTATCTACCCACTGGTCTATGATCAATGTAACATACTTGTAATGTTGCCAAGAGTCACTACTCCCCTACACTCCACTACTGGAAGCTGTTAACGACCCAAGGTCAGTTTGTCTTACAATTATGGTTAAGTCATAAAATGCAACCCTCTCAAACATCGAAAATTGATGCCCCGAAACAATTTGTTCCTTTTACGGAGACAAATCATGAATATATTATTCATGGCTTCCGTGAAATGTTATCTCAACATCTTTTACAAGCTCTGTGTCTGCTGATCTCTACCTGTCTAGCTTCCGCTTGTTGATAGATTTTACAACTGTGTACTCATAATTCATATTAATCTTTTGTGTCCCTGTAAAAGTGTGATCTCCCTTACTTCAAAATTGATGTTTGTACGTTATATGTTCGTATTCTGTTTGTTTGCGTGTTCTATTATTATTAGTGTATGTTTAAATTAGAAACATAGGTGTATGTTTATAATCTGTGTACTTTAGGTTTTCAAGTGTCACAGGTAGGTTTCTACATCTCACAAATGAAGGCCTATGCTCAATTTCTGAGATGAGTCGCCGAACTGGGATCCTTGAAAACATCACCATAGTTGCAATGTAATTATAATTTGAACACACATAAAATAACTGCACGCTCACATGTGTTACACAGAAGACGAAGACAAATCATTAAAAAAAAAACATGTGTGTAAAAAAAAAAAACGCACCACTATTCATCCTTTTTCATTTTAATGCATTCATTCCTTCTATCATACACTTTTCGCTCACTCAGTTACACAATGCATTATTAAAATTGTTTATCTTGATTGAAATAAAATACGCTCGTTTTAAACATGCCTAACGAGCTGATTTACATTTAATAGTGCATTATTTTAATAGCAATAAGTTCTATCGTACACTAATTTATTTATAAGATTGTTTGATTGCACTAGGCAATACTAAGGGAAAAACTGTAATTGCCTTTCTGTACTTTGGTTTAATGGGTGTTTTTAACCAAGGAAATATAATTTAACTAAACTAAATATCTATAGTAGAAATGTGTTAGCTCCCTTAAATCACAATGTTGTTACTTAATTAAACTAAAAATTTCTAACTGTATTTAATTCTAAATTAATGCAATTTATTGCATGATTAACTAATATTACTAGTATTTACCAAAGTAGTCTCGTTAGAGAAATGTAATTTGTAATATACTACTTTGTTGATATTACTTTAATTTATAAGGTAGCTAACTAATTTTGCATCTTTCTAAGTCTATGTTATTTAACTTATTGATAAATTTATGTGATTATACAAATTGGTATTATCGTCTAGCTAAAGGGAAAATTTATCTGATAGTGCAACTTCAATAAAAATAAGTTGAACTCGGTACATGTTATGTCTATCATAATATCAATAATGTAATCTAACTATGTACACTAACTAACTATGTAGTCGTTCCAGATGACGGCGATGATGTAGCGTCGTTCCTCTGCTCGACTGCGAAGTCTGAGGGTCTGGTCAGCAAATCAGCTAAAGTGTTTTTAGAACCTCTTATGTGCTTCACGGAAAACGAGTAGTTTTGCAGAATGAGGGCACAACGATAGATGTGATTGTTCTTCGGTTGTCCCTTCTCGATGACCGTTAACGCGGAATTGTCAGTTTCAACGGCGAAATGTGTTCCGGCAAGATACTTATTTAATTTAGTAATACAATACACAATTGCAAGAGCCTCTAGTTGAGACACTCCATACTTTGATTCCGCTGGAGTCAGCTTCCTGCTGGCGTACACTATTGGATGGAAAATATCGTTGTAGGCCTGAAGCAGCACCCCAGAGATGCTCGCGTCTGTTCTGAGGGTATAAGTTAGGTCTCTGTTAGGTAACCTCAAAATAGGGATGTTACTAAAATAATACTTTAGTTGTGACATTGCGTTATTTAAAGTAGCATCTTGTACATTGATTCTTGAATTAGTTTTTAACAACTTTGAAAATACACTGGTAATTTGTGCCAAATTTGATATGAACATGTTGTAACAGTTCACCAGGCCTAACAAGCTTCTCACTTGTTTCTTAGTTGTTGGCATCGTGAGGTTTAGAATCTTAGTCACGATCTTATCATCAGTACTCAAGTGGCCTTTAGATATTTTATGGCCTAGAAATTCAATTTCTTCAAATGCCAACTCTACCTTTGTTGGTTTCACAGTGAGTCCAAACAATTTTATCATGTCCAAATTATATTTCACATTTTGCATACAAATGAAAATTATGGATTGCTACATTATAGTAGGAATAAGATGACAAATTTACTTTCATTCACAATGTCATTCAAAAATGGTGGAAAATTATACCATATTTCAACATTCGCATGCCACATTAATATGGTAATCAATAGACACATGATTGGTGTTGGCTGCATTTGGTAAGCACACCATGCCGTCAATATAACCTTTAGTAACATCAGTGATATAATTGCAATGTAACTGATTGTGCGCCATATTAACAGGTTTGTGTTCTGCTTTCCCTCACTTTCATTATGTTCCTTGAAACTGATGTCACTGTGCAACGTGTTACTGTTCGTGTGTTCCAGATTGTATCGTCTGCTAGCACACGACTGTTGGATATCTGAATTTCGTTCTAAGTTTGGTGTCTGAATTGTCTTTTGTGTATCCTGTCTGTTTGTGTCAGTGTTGTCTTGTGATGTTGTTATACTAGTAGTGCAACTTTTTGTCGGTTTCCTAGTCTGGTTTCTAACAATTTTGTTTATAGCGTCACAATAATTTGCCTGAAAAGAATCTGTATTATGTAACCTTCCATGTTGTTTTGTCGTGTTCTGAACAGTCGCATCCCTTGAATGTGTACCTTTCAGTTGCTGTTCTTGGTTACTTAATTCTTTATTATTGATAGTCACTTTCATTACTGGTTTTCTTTTCATATACCTTTTCTCCCATGCAATAATCTCTTTGCGCGTGCAGTATTTTAAGTCCGGTAAACACCCTATAATTAGGTCTGTACAAGGGTTGTCCAGAATTGCACAATTAAATTTGCCTGTAAGAAAGGGTGTGCAAAAGCGAGCTGTGGCCAGTGGGTATTTCTCCACATTGCCTGAAAATGTTCGGCAATTAACAAACTCGCCTGTGTAATCTTCTGCGTCAGCGAACTCCTTTCTTAAACCAATTAACGTACAACCGGAATCAAGCACGACTTGACAAGGTCTATCGTTAACCATCCCCTGGTGGAAGGTTAATCTTCCTATGTCGAAAATTACTGCATTGGCATTTTCATTGGCAATTGGGATTGTATGCCCGCATTTCAAAATACCATCCTCGTGGAACTTATGACAATGTTTGACATCTATCATAGTTGAGGATATCAATTGCTGCAAGAGCGTTCTCTTCACATTCTTTCATTTCTTCTTCCTCATACTCGCTTTCAGAAGACAAGTCAATGAGTACTGCATTCACACTTCTCAATCTTGGCGACCCTGACATTTAGAACTATAATGCCCAGAAGCATTGCAAAAATAGTATTTAACAGCACGCCGGTACGTTTCTATTTTACCCTGCTGTTTTTTTTACCATCATATCCAGGTGAGCTGGATAACCTGGGTTTGCATCACACATTTGAAATTGAAAATGCGAGAATTTACAGTATGGACATTGTGGTGCATTGGATCTTTGTTTCTCTCTGTATTTAAATGGTTTCTGTGGTTTAGTGTTTGCTGCCGCTACTATATTATTTTCGTCGCTGTTAGCACTAAAGATATGTCTATTGGAAGCAAAATAAGCTGACCCTTTCTTTTCTAATTGTTCTAAAGATTCAACATTAGAATGTTGTAAAAATTTTGCAAAAGGGCTTGGAATTGTTGAAATAATTGTGTCCATAATCATTAAATCTCTTAGCTTTTCATAGCTCTTATTTATCTTTGCAGTGTTCAGCCACATATTATATATATCTTGTACGTAAGAAACGTAATCAATGAACGTCTGATTTGATTATTGGTTTTAGTTTGGAAAACTGTACCTGATACCCTGGTGCATCTAACAAAAAATGCTGTCATGATACGTTGGTGTATATAGTCATAATCATTACTTAGTTCTTGTGGAATAGACTCTATTACCTTCAAAGGCTCCCCTGAGAGATTTTTCATATAAATCATGGCCCAGTGTTCTCTCGGCACTTCTTGGTATTTTAATTGGAACTCGAAGTTCTCGGACCATGCAGAAATGGAGTCGCTTTGACAGAATGGTTTAACTATGCCTTTATACTTATTGTACTTGTTTTCCTCTTCCTTACTTTTCAATCTTCGTAGTCGCAATATGCACATGAGATTCGACATCCAGTTCTTTCATTTTTAACTGGGTCTGTGCTTCAATCTCTAATTGTTTTTCTTTCAACTTTGTTTCTTCTCATCTTTGCGCCAATTCTAATTCTGTAATTTTGGTAGCTTCAGCTAACTCTAGTTCTGTAAGTTTGGTCGCTTTAGCTGACTCTATATCTGCTAGTTCTTTTTTATGTAAGCGTTCCTGTGCTCTTTCTTCCCTCTCTGCAGCAGCTTTTCTATCTCTTTCTTCTTTCTCGATTGCAGCTTTTCTATCTCTTTCCTCTCTCTCAGCCGCCACAATTTTGTCAGTTCTTTGTACTTCTTCTCTGCCCATTGTTCTAATTTGTCTCCACTATACCCTAGATCTTTCCCTGCCTCAATACATCCTTTCAAAGTTGACATTGTTACAGGTTATGTTCAAAAATTACAATGTCTACCAATAATACAATGTATAACATGCAATACAATAATACAGGTGTTGATTTACAGCAATTGTAAAAAAAAAAAAGGTGCTATTTTAACACACACTGTCAAACAATGGGGTACTTATCTGATTTCTGTAATCTTCTTGCTTTTCACCCTGCACCCGAGGATAATTTTCTGCTCGAGTCTGTTACAGTATCTGGACTGTTGGCATCACCTTTACTCTCTACTTCTGGTGTGTAGAGAAGCATCAATTAGTAACGGAGCAAGCCACAAAAAAACCAAAATTTTCTGTCTGTCAAGTCCACTTTTCAAGGGGAGAGGACTTAGAATGCGTAATATATGTTTGTGAGTTTTGTCGGTCGTCCTGTCTTCTGTCGTGTAGTATTTATCGTAATCTTCAACAGCCGTGGAACATCAACTGAAACGTCACCCTGAAAACATGCTGCATATCGTTTTCATATCAATTCATTAAATGTACATATACTTTCAATTTCTGTCAATATTCACTCTCTCTTTCTCGTTTGTAATTGAGTCTTAAATTACGTTAAGTTACTTTACACACACACGCGGTGGATTCAGTCTTATTTTCAAATTCAGTTCATTTCTTCCACGCTCATGTAAGCAGTGGATTCCTTCACAAACTTCTGACACCAGTTACGTTCTTACTACTCACATTAAAGCTTTTGGATTCTTTCAATCGTACGATTGACCACTTTCTGACACCAGTGAAGATGTTACACACTCGCGCAGGCGATGGATTCATTCGCAAACTTCTGACACTTGTCGTACTTGACCCCGTGCCGTCCTTAAACCCCGTGCTGTCTTAGCAGTCTCGTTGTACTGCAGTCCGTCCGTGCTAAGCTGGGTTATTCAGTGCACTGACGTCTAGTCCGTTCATGGCAGTGTCTCGTGAACTGGCGTCCCCTCCTAACACCCGGTCTGGTCCTGTCTATGACACTTCTGTGTCCCCACCTAAGTCCTGTCTCCACTTTATCTACTGTCCTGTAGATACCATGTTTTATGACCATTCTGTGTCCTAACTTGTGTCCTGTCTCTACCCTATCGGCTAAACTGTAGATGTCCTTATCTATGTCCTGTATGTCGTTATCTCATTCGTTCTACCTCTATTCTCTCCCTTGTCCTCTCTATGTCCTATCTCCACACTCTCAACACTCTGACAATGGGCAATAAAGAACCTGAAGAATGGTAAATCACCTGGATGTGATGAGATACCAGCTAAACTAATTAAAGTGGGAGGAGAAGAAAAGATACAAATCTATCACGCATTATGTAAAACGATATGGAAATATGGTATATGGCCAAAAGATTGGAAGAGAGGTATCTTCATTCAAATACCAAAAAAGGGCAACCTGAAATTATGCATCAACTAAAGAAATGTTGCCCTGATCAGTCATGCAGGTAAAATTCTACTAAAAATCATAATGTTAAGACTTCGTAAGAAAATCTTCTTCTTCTTCAGCTTTCCGAGCCATTGAGGTTCTTTGCTGCAAATACAATCTGTCTACATTCGTCTCTCTGGTGGACCTTCTCTTGCCAGTCGTTGATTCCAAGTGCTTGTAGGTCTGTACATGTGTTATCTCTCCACCGCCTTCTTGGTCTACCTCGGGGTCTACGGTCATTTATTTCCTGAGTGTAAGCGAGTTTTGTTTCCCTATTATCTTCCATTCTTTCTATATGCCCCTGCCATTGTAGTCTATTAGCCTTCATGATACCAGTGATTAGCGGGGACTTAAACAAATCATAAATGTCTTTGTTACTTCTTCTTTTCCACTCTCCACTTTGTGTATCCCTAATGGGTCCAAAGATGCGTCTTAAAATTTTGTTCTCAAAGGCTTCGTCTCCTTTCGTTGTACTCCAGGTTTCAGAGCCATACAGCACAACTGGTCTGAACAGTGCTTTGTATATTGTACGTGGTTCAAGCTGGATTTAGACAAGGAAGAGGAACAAGAGACCACATTCTCGACATGCGTTTAATAATAGAGAAGTGCAGGGAAGTTAATGTAAACCTATTCTCATGTTTTGTGGATTATTCAAAGGCATTTGACTGTGTACAACATCAGAAACTTTGGGAAATCATGAGGAATATGGACTTGTCATCATCACATTTAATACAACTCATAAGAATGCTCTATCTAGACCAGGGGTCACCAAACTGCGGCCCGCGGGCCGCATCCGGCCCGCAACGTCATTTCATCCAGGCCCGCCGACGGTGCTCGAACTTGCTTGATATAACGTATGAAACACGAGACGTTGTGATACAATTTAAATGTGAATATGTTTAGAATAATAGGCGAACTTCACACGTGCGGAGACCTATCTACTCTAGACTGTTTATTTAGGCCAGCCCTATTTATATATTTTGCAAACCTTATTATGAGATATATTCTATTACCAAATGAAGCCACCTGCGGCGGCCCTAAAAGAGTATGGGGTAGCATATATTGTGATAGGGGTTTTAGTTTGTGGAGTGGGACAGATAGAACTACAAATATTAGATTTTTAAGAGCATGCATCTTTCCCATTGCAACGTACGCCTGTGAGACCTGGACACTTACTAAACAAGCTGAACAGAGCATAAATGCCTTTGACTATAAATGTTATAGACGAGTTCTAAGAATTTCTTGGATAAAGAAAAGAACAAATGCACCCATACTTTAAGAGCTGAATATTGAAGACGGTTGGCTAGTAAAGACGATAAAACAAAGAAAATTGAAATATTGTAGTCACTTGAAACATCACGAAAGTTTGGAGAGAACAATAATGGAAAGGTATATGCCTGGGAAGAGAGGAACAGGAAGGCCAAAGAGAAGATAGGTGCAGGATGTGGCGGGTGATCTCCAGATGGGTGTATCTCTTCTTCTTCTTTGCGTTAATTAGTATTTTTTTAGATGTGATTGCGGCGTGTCTCGTTAGGCACCCTTGGGTCGAAACCCTTAGGACAACACGTCCGACTTTTAACGTGCATTTTTGACCAGGTTAGCATTCCTGGGAGACTCTCACTTTTGTGGTACCGTCTACCTCCCAGCTGGTCAAGTTGGAACAGTCGAAGACTTCACGGTCATATCCCTCAAAGGAAGGCAGGGACAGTCCATAGCATTTTCAGACATCCTGGGTGGCTTCCATAATTGCAGAGCCGACACATAGCGCTCTGGTGCTGGGCTCACCGAGGGAATCGTCACGTCCTGCTCATGGCTGCTTTAATTCCTCACTTCAATGTATTGGGCATTTCCGTTCGCCCCGGGCCGTTCCTGCACAAAACCAAGACAAGTCTGCGGACGGTATCGACTCAGCGAGTTTTCGACTCGGACATGTGCTTGTCGTTGTGCCCGTCAGAGCTGTTCCAGGCACGACAGACATTCGGAAAACTACCTAGTCAGAGCTGTTCCGAACAAGAGCGGCATTCGGAAACTAGGTAGTCAGAGCTGTTCCTAGCACGAGAGACATTAGGACGAGACATTTCACTCGGACGTAAATGCGTAGTGCCAATTTTTATTTTGCCACCCGTAGGACGGCACTTCCGACTTCGGCGGGCATTTTTAATGAGGTTAGCCTTCCTCGGTTTCGAGGCACATTAGACTTATTGTTGTGATGTCGCCCACATCTCAGCTGGTCAAGACAGAACGGTCAAAGACATCACGGTCAACCCTCAAGGGAAGGCAGGGGCAGACCATGGGCATTCCCTCGCTATCCAAGGAGGCTTCCATAATTGCAGAGTCGGCACATATTGCTCTGAGACTGCGCTCACCCGTGGAGTTGCCACTTCCTGCTCATGGCTGCTTTAGTTCCTCACTTCCATGTGTTGGGCATCTCGCTTGCCACTGGTCGCTCAAGCACACTCCAGGAACGGTCAGTCTGCGGGCGACATCCACTCGGTAAGCTTTTGCTTTTGACTTCGGACTTCGGACCACGAAATTGATTCGCTAGCCGTGCGTTCCATTTCGTGTTATTGAGACGTTTTTCCACTTTTGTCTACACTCTCTGAGTTAGCTACAGACAGTTTTCGTAACCATCTCATTTGACTGGGGCATTTCTTCTACCTTTTAGTACTCGCTCACGAGGTAGGCTACATGTGCTGCCGGCTCAGCACCTTACCCCCGTGCAGCAGTGAGCGATAAACGGCCTGGCCCTCTCATCCGGGGATCCCTCATATCCCCCATCTGAGAGCCTTCGGACAAGTATCTTAACTGGGCATGTAGCATGCTCAGTATCTCACCTCCATTTTTCGGTAGGTGGGTATCGGCCCGGCTCTCACATCCGAGGATTAATGGCTTAGAGGCGTCCGGACCAAGAACTTCTGTCTTCGTGCGACTGATTTAAACTTTTGACTGCTATACTCAGTCTGCCTGCAGAGCAGCAGGTTATGTCTCGCTTAGTCTGGCCCCTATCCCATAAGCTGTCCGATATGAAGTTTTCATCCATCGACAAGCACATGGGGTCAATGGGACACGCAAGCTCACCCACCACAGCAAGCTGGAGACACATCGGGGGAAATGGGTGTATCTGAAGCGGGGCATCTTGCTTATTTATGATCGAGAGGTTTTCCGGAAGGTTGTTATGGGAGCGAGGTTCTGCAAAGGACATGCTATATATGGAATGATTGACCTTTGTTCCATCTTGTTGTCTGATAATTGCTATTGTTGTGTATCAGGCTACATTTACTGTGTTGGATGATTACCCATGGGGTGATGGAAGATCACTGGTACTGTATTGGATGATTACCCCTGTTGTGTATACGGGATTACGAACCGCATCCGTAAGACCTTCGCCACGGATACCAGCGCAAGTATTGTTTAGAATGACTAACCGGCCCGCGCTCGTAATTTTGTCAGTTATCCGGCCCGCCATGGAAAAAGTTTGGTGACCCCTGATCTAGACCAACAAGCAGCGGTTAGAATAGATGGCGAGACATCCGATTGGTTTGACATTAAGCAAGGAGTCCGTCAGGGATGTGTACTGTCCCCCTATTTGTTTAAACTGTACACAGAAAAATATAATGAGAAATGTAAGAGATGATATAAACGGAGCTATATGATGCCCTAAATATCGGTGGTCATGACATACCAGAGATTCGGTATGCTGATGATACAGTATTGCTATCCACAACACAGAATGGTATAGAAAACCTAATAGCCTCAACCCAATTGAATAGTGAAAATCACAACTTATATCTTAACATAGCAAAAACAAAGATAATGCATACAGATAAAACTACTATGGAGAAAGAAATATATGTTAATGAGGAAAAATTGGAGGTGGTGGAAATTTTGAATATCTTGGGTCATTGATTACCAACAACGGTGACACAATGAAAGAAATTAAACGACGACTATCAATTGCTCTTCAAAGACTAAAACAACTGAATAAATTATGGAGTGGGACAGACAGAACTACAAATATTAGATTTTTAAGAGCATGCATCTTTCCCATTGCAACATACGCCTGTGAGACCTGGACACTTACTAAACAAGCTGAACAGCGCATAAATGCCTTTGAATATAAATGTTATAGACGAGTTCTAAGAATATCTTGGGTAAAGAAAAGAACAAATGCATCCATACTTCAAGAGCTGAATATTGAAGAAGGTTGGCTATTAAAGACGATAAAACAAAGAAAATTGAAATATTTTGGTCACTTGAAACGTCACGAAAGTTTGGAGAGAACAATAATGGAGGGGTATATGCCTGGGAAGAGAGGAAGAGGAAGGCCAAAGAGAAGATGGGTGCAGGATGTGGCGGATGATCTCCAGATGGGTGTATCGGACGCAGGACATCTTGCTTATGATCGAGAGGTTTTCCGGAAAGTTGTTATGGGAGCGAGGTTCTGCAAAGGACATGCTACTTAATGAATGAATGAGACTCAAATAGACTCATTCCACTCATAAAGACTCATTCCACTCGTATAGACTCATTCCAGTCATATAGACTCATTCCACACATTTAGACTCATTCCACTCATATAGAATCATTCCATTCATATAGACTCATTCCACTCATCATCAATCATATAGATTAATTCCACTCATCTACACTCAATTTACTCGTATAGACTCATTTCACTCATATAGACTCATTTCACTAGTACAGACTCATTCCGCTCATATAGATTAATTTCACTCTGTACACTCATTGTACTTGTATAGATTCATTCTACTCATATAGACTCATTCCACTCATATAGACTTATTCTACTAATATACTCATTTTACTCTTATAGACTCATTCCACTCATAAAGACTCATTCCACTCATATAGACTAATTTCACTCATATAGACTAATTTCACTCATTTAGACTCATTACACACTTATAGACCCATTCCACTCATATAGACTCATTACACTCATATAGATTCATTCCACTCATTTAGACGTAGACTAATTCAACTCATATAAAATCATTCCACTCATATAGACTCTTTCCACTCATTTTGACTCATTCTACTCATTTAGACTCATTCTACTAATAGACTTATTCCACTCATATAGACTCATTCCACTCATATAGACTCATTCCCCTCATATAGACTCATTTCATTCATTTAGACTCATTACGCTCATTTAGTCTCATTCCACTCATATAGATTAATTTCACTCATGTACACACATTTTACTTGTATAGACTCATTCCACTAATGTACACTTTTGCTTGTCATCATCATCATCAAGTGCCGTGCCGGCTGGCGTAGGCGTTCATGGCTCTCCATAGATCTCGGTCTTTGGTTTTCTGGATCAACTCTGCTGCTGATATTCCTCCATGCCACCGTCTCAATCCATCCAGCATCACTTCTCTTGGTCTACCTCTGCCTCTCTTCCCCTCGATCTTTCCAGTTGTTACAATGTTCTCCAATGCCTCTCTTCTCATCACATGACCGAGGAAAGCTGTTTGTCTCTGTCTTATTGTTGTATATAATGTTCTAGTTTCATTAGCCTGTTTCAGGCAGTCGTCGTTAGTTACTCTGGCAGTCCAAGGAATTCGCAACATTCGTCTCAGGAACCACATCTCTGTTGCTTCTAATTTCTTCTTAATTTGTTCATTTACATTCCAAGATTCACTGCCATACAGCAAAACTGGTTCTACATAGCATTTCAGCACTCTCTTTCTTACATTCAGTGACAGTGACTTATTGCATAAGATACTCTTCATTTTATGAAATGCGGCTTTTGCCTGCCCTATTCTGCTCCTAATCTCTGTTGTACATCTTCCATCTGATGTTATAAATGCCCCTAGGTATCTAAAATTATCAACTTGGTTAAGGATTTTCCCTTCTATTTCTATGTCACATTTTGGTGTCACCATTTTCTTTGATATTACCATTGTTACTGTTTTCTTGATATTCAAGTTGAGTCCTTTCCTTGCACTCTCTGTTACTACAACGTCTAATAATTGTTGTAGGTCTGTTGAATTATCCGCCACCAATACTGTGTCATCTGCATAGCGTATATTATTTATATTATAACCTCCAACTAGTATTCCTGGCATCTCTTTGATCTCTCTCATTATTACTTCGCTATACAGGGAGAAAAGATCTGGTGACAAGACACACCCTTGTCGTACTCCTAGCTTTATCTGTTCGTAACTACCCTCTTTATTTCCCATTTTAATTGCTGCTACTTGGTTCCAGTAAATATTCTTTATTATTCTTAAATCTTTTCCATCAGTGTTGATATCTTCCAACATTTTAATCAGTTCATCATGTTTCACTTTATCAAATGCCTTAGTATAATCTATGAAGCACAAATATATGTCCCTCTGTTTCTCTATTGACCTTTCTATTAGTGTCCGCAATGTATAAATTGCATTGTTTGTGCCCTTTCCTTCCACAAATCCATACTGTTCTTCACTAATTTCCATTTTTATTTTCTTTTTGGTTCTTCTCATTATGATTCTGAGTAGAAGCTTAGTGATATGGTTTATAAGGTTAATTGTACGAAAATCTTCACAATCAATTGCTCCTGGTCTTTTTGGTATAGCTATAAATACAGATTTCAGCATATCACTGGGTAAATATCCACTGCTGTAAATATCATTCAACATTTTGGTTAATATATCTACTCCAAATTCTCCCAATACTTCTAATTCTTCTATTGTGATTTCATCTGGCCCAGCTGTTTTTCCTTTCTTCATACGTTTCATAGCGTCAGCGACTTCTTCTTTCAGAATAGGTGGACCTTCTAAGTTACTATCTTCTGTTAATTCTGCCCTTTCTCCTTCATATAATTCTCTTATATACTCATTCCACCTCTTCATTATAGCATCTTCCTCTAATATTATCTTTCCTGTTTTTGATTTCAAACACCCTGTATTTATTCTTATTTTTTTTCCTGTAAGCTCACTGATTTGTCTGTGCATATTTTTTGTATCTTTAATGGAATTTAATTCAATTTTTTTGCATTGCTCGTTTAACCAACTTTCTTTAGCCTTCCCACATTTATCTTTTATTTCTTTATTTATCTTAGCGAATTCTTGTTTGTTATTTTTATACTGTTTTCTTTTGTCCATCAGGTTTAAGATATCTTCATTCATCCATTTTTTCTTAGCTATTTTGCCTCTCTCTGGTAATACTTCTTTGCTAGTTTGATGAATGGAGTCCCTTAACATTTCCCATTGTTCATCTATACTCTGTATTTTAGTTATTGCATTGTACCTATTTTTCACAGTCACTCTGTATTGTTCTTGCATTTCTTTATCTATTTTTAGAACCTCTTTATTAAGTCTCATGTTCTTAACCATTTTTTTCCCTCTTTTTAATCTTACTTTTATTTGTCCACATAGTGGTACATGATCACTATTACAGTCAGCACCAGGCATTGTCTTTACATTAATTAAAGCATTTCTAAATCTTTTATTAATTAGTATGTAGTCAATTTGGTTGCGTATATTCTTATCAGGGCTTATCCATGTGTACAGTCGTCTTTTATGGTGTTTAAACCATGTGTTTCCAATTATCATATCATTGATATTTGCCCATTCTATTAGCTTTTCCCCTCTTTCATTTCTTGTACCTAAACCATAATTCCCCACTACATCCTCCATTTTTCCCTTTCCTACTTTTGCATTAAAATCACCAAGTATTATCTTTATTTCTTGTGATCCAATTTGAGCCATCGCCATTTCTATTTCGTCGTAAAAGTGTTGTATTTCTTCATCACTACTGCTTGCTGTTGGTGCATATACTTGTATAATATTTATGTCTATTGGTTTGCCTTTGATTTTTACCATAATAACTCTATCTGAAATACACCAGTATCCATTAATTGACTTGGCTGTTTTTTCATCTAATATTATTCCTACCCCTTTCTCCTGTGTCTCCCCTCCAGAATAAATTATTGTGTGATTGTCAGCTATAATTTTGCCCGATCCCTTCCATCTCATCTCACTAACGCCTAGTATATTCATTTTCATGCTATCCATCTCACTTAGAACATTGGTCAACTTTCCTAGCTCATTTAATGTCCTAACATTCCATGTTCCTACTCTAAATTTATTTATTTTAGTTAAGATTTTGCCATCAGTAGCTGGATGACGGTCTGGTGTCACCTGTGGCTCATGACTGTCCCTACCGGACGAGGATGCCCTAAGACAGCCATTAACGTCCTTCACTAACTTTGATTTATGTTTTGCCATGAAGTCTTGGGAAGATAATGTGGTGGTTTCCCCTTGCCTTCCACATTCACATGGTGGTCTTTTTACCTCTGCTTTTGACAGCCATTTCCGACTGTAAGGACAAGTGAGTGCCCTGCTCTGCTCAGCTGCAGAGTTGTCCACTTATTCCGGTGGATACTCGGTCCCCAGAGCTGTGTTAGCCACACCGTAGTGTGTTTCCATCCTCTACCGCGTGGAGGTGCAGTTGGGATTTTCCCTTCATAAAGTTATGGTCTCTGACCAAAACTCTCCAGTACTTTTAGTAGATGTAAAGACATATTTCCACACATATAGACTCATTCCACTCATATAGACTCATTTCACTCATTTAGACTCATTACACTCATATAGACTCATTCCATTCATATAGACTCATTGCACCCATATAGATTAATTTCACTCATGTACACACATTTTACTTGTATAGACTCATTCCACTCATTTAGACTAATTCAACTCATATAAAATCATTTCACTCATATAGAGTCTTTCCACTTATGTAGACATTCCACTCATATAGAATCATTCCAGTCATTTAGATTAATTTCACTCATGTACACTCATTTTGCTTGTATAGACTCATTCCACTCATTTAGACTAATTCAACTCATATAAAATCATTCCACTCATATAGACTCTTTCCACTTATGTAGACATTCCACTCATATAGACTCATTCCAGTCATTTAGATTAAGTTCACTCATGTACATTCATTTTGCTTGTATACACTCATTTTGCTTGTATACACTCATTTTGCTTGTATACACTCATTTTGCTTGTATAGACTCATTCCACTCATATAGACTCACTCCACTCATATAGACTAATTTCACTCATTTAGACTCATTCCACTCATATAGACTCATTGTACTAATATACTCATTTTACTCATATAGACTTATTCCACTCATATAGACTCATTCCACTCATATAGACTCATTTCATTCATTTAGACTCATTACGCTCATTTAGTCTCATTCCACTCATATAGATTAATTTCACTCATGTACACTTTTGCTTGTAAAGACATATTTCCACACATATAGACTCATTCCACTCATATAGACTCATTTCACTCATTTAGACTCATTACACTCATTCCATTCATATAGACTCTTTCCACTCATTTTGACTCATTCTACTCTTTTAGACTCATTCTACTAATAGACATATTCCACTCATATAGACTCATTCCAGTCATATAGATTAATTTCACTCATGTACACTCAGTTTGCTTGTACAGACTCATTCCACTCATATAGACTCATTCCACTCATTTAGAATAATTCAACTCATATAAAATAATTCCACTCATATAGACTCTTTCCACTCATGTAGACTCATTCCACTCATATAGACTCATTCCAATCATTTAGATTAATTTCACTCATGTACACACATTTTACTTGTATAGACTCATTCCACTCATGTACACTTTTGCTTGTAAAGACATATTTCCACACATATAGACTCATTCCACTCATATAGACCCATTTCACTCATTTAGACTCATTACACTCATATAGACTCATTCCATTCATATAGACTCATTGCACCCATATAGATTAATTTCACTCATGTACACACATTTTACTTGTATAGACTCATTCCATTCATTTAGACTAATTCAACTCATATAAAATCATTTCACTCATATAGAGTCTTTCCACTTATGTAGACATTCCACTCATATAGAATCATTCCAGTCATTTAGATTAATTTCACTCATGTACACTCAGTTTGCTTGTATAGACTCATTCCACTCATTAGACTAATTCAACTCATATAAATCATTTCACTCATATAGAGTCTTTCCACTTATGTAGACATTCCACTCATATAGAATCATTCCAGTCATTTAGATTAATTTCACTCATGTACACTCATTTTGCTTGTATAGACTCATTCCACTCATTTAGACTAATTCAACTCATATAAAATCATTCCACTCATATAGACTCTTTCCACTTATGTAGACATTCCACTCATATAGACTCATTCCAGTCATTTAGATTAAGTTCACTCATGTACATTCATTTTGCTTGTATACACTCATTTTGCTTGTATACACTCATTTTGCTTGTATAGACTCATTCCACTCATATAGACTCACTCCACTCATATAGACTAATTTCACTCATTTAGACTCATTCCACTCATATAGACTCATTGTACTAATATACTCATTTTACTCATATAGACTTATTCCACTCATATAGACTCATTCCACTCATATAGACTCATTCCCCTCATATAGACTCATTTCATTCATTTAGACTCATTACGCTCATTTAGTCTCATTCCACTCATATAGATTAATTTCACTCATGTACACTTTTGCTTGTAAAGACATATTTCCACACATATAGACTCATTCCACTCATATAGACTCATTTCACTCATTTAGACTCATTACACTCATTCCATTCATATAGACTCTTTCCACTCATTTTGACTCATTCTACTCATTTAGACTCATTCTACTAATAGACTTATTCCACTCATATAGACTCATTCCAGTCATATAGATTAATTTCACTCATGTACACTCAGTTTGCTTGTACAGACTCATTCCACTCATATAGACTCATTCCACTCATTTAGAATAATTCAACTCATATAAAATAATTCCACTCATATAGACTCTTTCCACTCATGTAGACTCATTCCACTCATATAGACTCATTCCAATCATTTAGATTAATTTCACTCATGTACACACATTTTACTTGTATAGACTCATTCCACTCATGTACACTTTTGCTTGTAAAGACATATTTCCACACATATAGACTCATTCCACTCATATAGACCCATTTCACTCATTTAGACTCATTACACTCATATAGACTCATTCCATTCATATAGACTCATTGCACCCATATAGATTAATTTCACTCATGTACACACATTTTACTTGTATAGACTCATTCCATTCATTTAGACTAATTCAACTCATATAAAATCATTTCACTCATATAGAGTCTTTCCACTTATGTAGACATTCCACTCATATAGAATCATTCCAGTCATTTAGATTAATTTCACTCATGTACACTCATTTTGCTTGTATAGACTCATTCCACTCATTTAGACTAATTCAACTCATATAAAATCATTCCACTCATATAGACTCTTTCCACTCATGTAGACATTCCACTCATATAGACTCATTCCAGTCATTTAGATTAATTTCACTCATGTACACTCATTTTGCTTGTATACACTCATTTTGCTTGTATAGACTCATTCCACTCATATAGACTAATTTCACTCATTTAGACTCATTCCACTCATATAGACTCATTGTACTAATATACTCATTTTACTCATATAGACTTATTCCACTCATATAGACTCATTCCACTCATATAGACTCATTCCCCTCATATAGACTCATTTCATTCATTTAGACTCATTACGCTCATTTAGACTCATTCCACTCATGTAGACTCATTCCACTCATATAGATTAATTTCACTCATGTACACTTTTGCTTGTAAAGACATATTTCCACACATATAGACTCATTCCACTCATATAGACTCATTTCACTCATTTAGA
This sequence comes from Cepaea nemoralis, assembly GCA_014155875.1. Lineage (NCBI taxonomy): Eukaryota > Metazoa > Mollusca > Gastropoda > Stylommatophora > Helicidae > Cepaea > Cepaea nemoralis. Next base: position 132,050 of record JACEFZ010017003.1, on the reverse strand, counting down.
CTCATTACACTCATATAGACTCATTCCATTCATATAGAGTCATTGCACCCATATAGATTAATTTCACTCATGTACAATCATTTTGCTTGTATAGACTCATTCCACTCATATAGACTAATTTCACTCATCTAGACTCATTACACTCATATAGACTCATTCCAGTCATATAGACTCATTCCACTCATATAGATTAATTCCACTCATTTTGCTTGTATAGACTCATTCCACTCATACAGAATCAAAGTGTGCTCAATCTGGACATGCCATCAGGTACTCAGACTCTCCTATAGCAAATGCTGTGAAACCCCACATGGACACATCTGTATAGGAGAGGACATATGCTACAAGCTATCATGCACAAACTGTAGCTTCCATGGTGATCATTGCACACTGGAGATGGCAGGCTATGCAATCATCAATGTCCATTTTGGCACTCAGACCCTTCATGGACTCATCTTAATGTTATGAAATGTAGAGTTTTCTCATGCTATTCACAAGCATATTCTCACAAGCAAAGAAAAGCATTTGAGATATGCTAACAGTTTTGCCTTGTCCATCAGCTCACGGATGGCCTGCAAATGTTTAGGATACTTTCTGATTTTTACTGCCATTAAACTTTGTAGGGAATTACTGTCTTGTTCCAGGTGTATCAGTTTACCTGATGACATTCCTTGCTGCTGATGTTATTTCTGATGCTATCATTCTATCAGAGCCCACTGTCTCTCAGTAGTCCTTGCTGCTGTAGCACATCTCTGATGTTATCATTCTATGAGTCCACTATGTCAAATTATTCCTTGTTGCTGTATTCAGATTCAGATTCAGCTCCTGAGATGAATGGCCCTGTTCAATCATCGACTATATCGATTTCGTTGTAGTGAGGGCCCTTATTCAGACTCCCTGGCCTAGGAGTTAACGTCTTTCTCCGTAATCCTGTATATTCTCATGAGTAACGTAACATGTACGAGAATCGGTAGCGGTTCTCGCCGCATTGGTAACTTACGGGGTATGTGAACCGGCCGCTCAGAAAGCAATGGCAAACTACTGATCGTAATCTTGCCTAGTACATCAACAGCAGCTGAAAAATGCTGATGTTGACTGTAACCTCCTGTAAGGGATATGCAAAAACAAAAAAGGGCCCATATAGTGTGTTCTTTCGTAAGTATATATGTGTATATCTGCTTCCTTGAAAAAGTCTGAATGGCTGCAATTGTGTTTGTTTCATCCGTGTGGTTTTACATGTTTGGACAGATCTGGTTAAGGCCAGGCGTAATTGTGTACACGCACCGTCGCATGGTGTTGTTTCCTTCAGGGATGATTACCAGTTGTCATCCTTCCTCGAGCTATGTCTTCATCTTGGTGGTCTGTTTTCATGTCTTCTGGGTCTTCTTTGACATGAATAAGGAGAACTGCAGTAAAGCTTAAAAAGCAATGAATCAATCACCGAAAACGAGAAGTAGATTGTGAGCTTTACTAGAGCACGACTACAAGAAACAAAATCGACGTTGCGGCCAAAGCCTTCGTCAGCACCGAATAAACAAACAAAAACAGACAAAAAATACACGAAAGACACTACATGAAAGTATTAAGGTTACTTATCTGTATCCTTGCTCGAGCGGCTACCCGTGGATGGAATAAACCGGATGTGGGTTAACAGGGTGAACTGACTAAAGGTCAATAAAGCAAGAAGTTAGGGGATTGGCTAAGACAACCGGTGAGGGAACACACTCTGGGGGGATGGGGGTGCGTCCAATGGAGCGAAAAGGAAAAATATGGATAGGTAGAGCACTGTGTGGCGATGTAACGGATGCAGTTCGCAATTCCGCACGCCAAGCTATAAACACTGCTGCGGGCGAATTGGATGCAGACCGCCCTGCGTTGGCCCTCATAAAATAGCACAAGTGCCGGCTGTTCAGAAAGCAATGAGAAGCAACTGAACGCAAACTACCAGGGAAGTCACAAAATGCAAAGATAATGCTGGCGTTAACTATGATGTCCTGTAAAGGACATGCAACTAACTAATTTATTGGTGGACTATACGAATGCGGGGATGGGAGAGGGTATGGACGTTAAGGACTTAAATAAAACTGTGTTGGACATAGAGGCCTGAGGGAAGAGTGAACCCAACTGGAAGATGGGACTGTTTTCCAATGTCTTGCGATCGCCTTCGTGAGATGTGCACGATTTGATCGCCGTGACCTGCATGTCGGCCATGCCACAGTGGTCAGAACTGTTGAAATGTAGGGGTACCGGTTTCTGGGCACCACTGTTGATATCAGAGAGTGTTGCCTAAATCTGTCCGCCAGACGAAGACCTCTCCTCCGACATATCTCATGTAACAACGTGTGCTAAAAGATAATGCTGGCGTTAACTACAACGTCCTTCCACACTGATGTTGGAGGCGCTTGTGTAGTGAGCATAGCTGGCTTGCTACTGCACTGTCTTTCTATTCTAGCAGTGACTTTATAGTGGTTTTTTTTTGTTTACTGCATCAATATAAAATTCAATATCTCAGTAACCAACTGAGGGAAAATGATGAGATTTAGTATTTAACCTTATCATTATGTCCACCCAACAAAAAAAAATCAATCTTTGTTCTGGAGATTTTACAGCAGATTTCAAAGTTTGTTTATATGCGGTATATAAATTACGACTTAAAGATTACGTCCATCATTTTAACAGTATTACAGCTTCACCAAGACACGTCCCCGCATTTTTTAAAATTTTCACGTGATTTTCGTTTTGAAACAAACAGCGCGAAGTTAAATGGGATTATTCAGAGGTGTCTCCAAATGGGGGTTCTTTCATGAAACGTGATTATATAAATAAACTAGCTGACAAGGCCCGGCTTCTGGCGGGGATCTATCTATCTATCTATCTATCTATCTATCTATCTAGCTACCTACCTATCTCCTGCCTGCCTGCCGGCCGGCCGGCCGACCGACTGACCCACCTACCTTTCTGCCTACCTACCTACCTACCTTTCTGCCTACCTACCTACCTACCTACTACCTACCTGTCTGTCCTGTCTGTCCGCGCTATTAAATATTGATAAAAGTTATCGGGGAAAAAATGTGAGGACCATGTGTTGAAAGAGGAAGAGGACTATTGGAGAAAGGATGGATTGAATTTTATGCAACCGAGAGCAATCATCAGCCTACTGGAATCGTCCGACACAGATTAATGTCTGAGCAGATCGCAGACCTTAATTTACGTACACACTTACTGGAATATTTTGCTCCAACTATTTAGACGAATTGCAGGCCCTAAATATTACAGCATCAGCATCAGCTGAAGAAACAAGAAGGAAATGAAAAATAAGGTAAGAAATATAGTCCTTCTACTTTCCTGTTAATTTACAAATTTTTACCCCGTGCCTCTGTAAATTCCTGTCTTTACTAATATTACACATTGCACCCTCTCGGGATTCTCCGTGGTGAAGTGGTCAAGCCGTCTGACTCGAGCTCCGAAGGTTGTATGTTCGATTCCGGGCTGCGTCCTTCATTTCACGAGTGCATTTTTTCGGAGACTCCTGAGGGTCGTTGCTGGAGCTACGGAGTTCGTGCTTTGTGCGACGCTTTCCGCGCTGCGGAAATAAACTGAGCCATCTGGGATAAAAACCTGGTGCAATGCAGCCGACCCTGTCGAATTTAAGCTACTTCTTTCATTGCACCCACTCCCATACGAATCCTGATACGCCTTTGTGTGTCATCTGAATTGGCAGGTCTCCAATTACTGTAACTTTGTTAGCGAGAAATCACTAGTTGTTCAGCAAAACATCAAAGGAATGTCGCCGCTTTTGATGATTTAAGCTGTTTTTGGACCTATCAAAGACATATTCCTTGGGTGGGGGTAAATATAAGACGGCTGGAAAAATTTCATAACGATGCAACAGACAGTTTTCAAAATAATTGATCGTGAATGAAGGCATTCAAATCGGAACATACTATAGTAACGGAGGCATACAGTAACATATAATGTTTACTATATATAATATTAACTATATGATATGTAAAGCTTTAAAAGGAATCAAGTGAAATCTGCCAGTTTGGACTTGTAGCCAGTGTTTTGCAGATTTAGATTTGAATATGACTATGAAGAGTTTCACATTAAGTTACTTGCTTATATACAAACCATCATCATAATCATTATAATTATCAGCATCATCATTATCATCTTTTGCCATGATGGGCTGTGCCAGGCAATGACACTCCTTTACAGTGACCTATTTACTGTATTCTTGAAAACTTTAAGTGCTGATCTTTATTTTTAAAAACCAGATAAAGCCGTGCACAACTCTGCCAAGAAATCTTGTAGTCACTCCCTTTGCTGATCTCTGCCATTAAGCAGCACCCCATTTAACACATCTGGTGACATATAAGGATTTACTGATAGCTCCAGTGATATCCTCATGTGACAGATCACCTGGCTTATTCACTGGACTGAAACATTCTCAGGAAAGAGAACAAAAAGGAAGACCACAAGTATGTTGAACATGTAACATTCAGCATTTGATAGAAACAACCATGGCAGAAATTGAAATACTGGTAATGGAAAGATGCGAGCTGAAAATCTCAATGTGGTGTCACAATGACTGCTGGGTTATGGAAAGGAATGACAACTAGAGGGGATGTATCTGAAATAGTTATCAACTACTTCATTCTTCCACCTTTCCATGTTACTGTTATCCATATTAGACAATACTGTCGGCATGTAATGGGTGCTTCATTGTGAATGTAATAATTATAACACATCATAATATAAATTGTCATGTTCATACATTTAATGTACTCACTTCAGCCATCTGTACATGCTCTTTCTGTCATATTAATACTTGTACTGAATCACACAATAACCCTCACTGTCATATCTGTGCTCGCAGCGAATCACACAATAACCCTCACTGTCATATCTGTGCTTGTAGTGAATCACACAATAACTCTCACTGTCATATCTGTGCTTGTACCGAATCACATAATAACCCTTACACTTCAGTGGAAACATGCATGTATATATGTTCCTGCTTGAAGCCAGGTTTACAATGTAACACACGATTCTCCATTCCAAAATAAACATAATACTCAATGTGAAAGCAGTAAAATATAAATAACCATGAAAATCACAGCACTGCTGTGCTCCAGTAAGCACACAAGCATCTACAAAATACATAGGATTAGAAACAAAATGGATGTTGGTGTTGAGAAAGTCACTGAGCGCTATGTGGATAATCACTGTACAGCTCTTCAGCTTGGCTGGCCAACTAATGAAAGCTGCAAATAAAGCAATGCCTAGAATTAGTAAATTATTTATATACTCAAACAAGGAATATAGAAATATGTTTACTTAGAGGTCTTACTGGTTTACTAATTTATCTTACTTCTTCTAGTCCATGTTGTACTTCATTGGCAATCATATTTAGCTACAATCTTCTGTTTTATCCCACACTGCCTATAATTTTCAATACAACTGTTTTTCCCTGTCATGATGTCAAGTTGTCTAGCATCTTCCCTCTAGGTATTGCCTTCCTTCAAACCTTTATGTTGTCATGACATTCTGTCATATCCAAAGAATGTGTGAATTGTCTATTTCTTACATGAGTAATCAGTTCTCTTCATATGTTGGATTGCTTCAAGACATTTTCATTACTATTTCACTCATCCAAGATGGACTTCTATATACTCATTCTTCTGTAAAACCACATCTCTGTAACCTCCAGCTAATCACCAATTGTCATTACCAACTTCCATGCATCAGAATTGACTCTACATAACCCTTAAGCCCTTGTTTGCTTCAATTGACAGATTTGATGCATAAACTATTCTTCAAATTGTGGCTTGCCACTTTGTCTTGACCCACATAGGCAGAATATTCAAAGAAGCAAGTCCTGACAAAATTGATTTAGGAAATGTTCAACTCTCTACGTTAGATGAAATAACAAACCCACGTGCAATTACTGAGCGTTTATTTTTGGCCTAAATAAAACACAGATGATAGAACAAGATGCTGGTGCGCCTCCGTCAATCAAAATTTCTAATTATGAATTGAAGGTCGTCCACGAGTTTGTGTATTTGGGGTCGACAATATCAGATAATCTTTCATTAGAGACAGAAATCGACAGACGCACTGGAAAGGCAGCCATAACATTATCCATGCTAACTAAAAGAGTTTGGGAGAATAATAGACTAACAGAGCGTACAAAAGTTCAAGTATATAAAGCTTGTGTTGTTAGTACACTACTCTATGGGTCTGAATCCTGGACACTGTACTCAAGACAGGAAAGAAAGTTGAATTCCTTCCATATGAGATGTCTGAGACGTATTCTGGGCATATCATGGAAAGATCACATAACAAACAAACATGTGCTTGAAAGAGCAGATATTACCACAGTGCACTCCTCCTCAAGCAGAGACGCCTCCGGTGGCTGGACCACGTATCTCGAATGGAGGATGAACGTATTCCCAAAGATCTTCTATACGGAAAACTAGCCACAGGAAAGAGGCCAACCGGAAGACCTCAATTGCGATATAGGGATGTGTGTAAACACGATATGAAAACCCTTGGCATAGATCCAGACACGTGGGAAAGAGTTGCAACAGACATATGTTCCTGGAGAAGATTGATTGATTGATTGATTGATTGATTTAGGAACCGACATCACAGCATTCGGGGCATTCCCATAAGCGCTCCGTCCCCATTCTCAGAAGCCAGCGAAGAGTTCCAACCCCAATAGTACCAGTAGCAATCTGATTATATGTGCGTCTCGCCTTTCCTCTAAGCGTCGAGCATCGGCCAGATCCCCTCGTCACTCCACGCTGTCGCATTCTTGCCAGACCATGGTGATCCATTTGCTCCTCCGAGGTGTACACGTGCTCCCACAAGGCCGCAACCACGTCTGCCTTATCATGCATCAATACTCCACCAAGTTTTGCAGAGCCAGCCAATCTGTCTGCCTGTTCATTCCCCAACACACTAGCATGCCCCGGAGAAAATATCCAGACGATGCTTGCCACCCGTGACTTCCGAAGCGAAGCAAGCCACTCGGCACGAAGCTTGCCAGTCCTCACCCTACTCAGCATGCTTTCTGAGTCAGTTACAATCACGATGTGTGTGTGTGTATCGTATTCTCCATCCAGCGGAAAGCTGCACTGACTGCCTCCACCTCCATTCTTAAGCTAGATGTTGTGGTATCATATGCCAGGCTCTCCTGCACCAAACGTCGACCATTAGCCTTTGCCAAGAAACCCCAGGCACTTCTACTACCTCTCAACACCGAACCATCTGTGTAGATAATCACATCACCCGGGCGAGCATTATCCTGAATTAGTTGCTGGATTTCCACTTCCGTGGCCCCTGCTGGCCACTTCCCTGCACTCCCGGCTCAATGTGATTATAACTCTGCACAAGTCTGACTGCTCCGCTGGCACTCTGACCCACTCCTCTCCTCGCCTAATGTTCTCCAAGGGGCACACCTGTCTGATCGTATCCTCCGCCTGAGCTATCCATGATTTCCCTCTTATCAGTCGCTGGCCCTTAACTGCGTCCAGCGCCTCATGCAACGGGTGATCTGTGTCAGCAGCTATCTTCGCCTGCATCACCTTGAGCCTACCAGCAACAGACGGCAAACCAAGGATGTAACGCATACACACCACTGGGGTGTATCTGCTGCATCCCAAAATGACACGCATAGCTTCGTTATGTATGCGCTCCAATCTCACCAGCTGACTCTTTGAGACAGTGAGCAGTCCTAGTCCATAATCAATCACTGAGAGAATCAAGTGCTTGTATAGTCTGAAAAGCATTCTCTGCTTTATGTCCATTGCAGCCATAGTTTTAAGTGCGTTGAGTCCCTTTTGAGATCTTATCATGACCGTCTCCACATGATCATTGAAGGACAGGCTCCTTTCAAATGTGATTCCCAGATATTTCAGTTTGTTCTCTCTGTTGACGCTTCCACCATCTATCGTGAGGCTTGGAACATCAGCTCTCACAACCCTGTTGTCCAAAGAGCACCACAAAACAGTTGCCTTTTCCGGGTGGATGACAGCACCCATTTCAGTGCACCAGTCAATCACTTTGTCCACTGTCGCTTGTAGCTCCTGTGCTATTTTCTCCCTATCTCTCCCCTGCCTATATGCAAGAATATCATCTGCAAATGTTAGTAACCTTCCAACCCCTGGTGCTTCTAGGTTTGCAATTTTGCTCGTTAAAGAGCACCGGTGAGATTGCGGATCCCTGTGGCAGTCCCGGGGTTAAAATATGTGGCTCTGAGGTCCATGCACCAAGACGGAGAGCAATCAGACGAGAATGTAGGACGGCCGCTATCCAGTTCACTAACCAGGGATTGACCCCCTTCTCCATCAGTGCGGTCATCAAAATATCATATCGAACTCTACTGTACGCATCCTCGAGATCAAGCGCTGCCGGCATCGTTTCTTGTCTACTCTGGAACCCCTCATAAACGTCAAAGACAAAAGTGGCTGCATTTGACCAGGTATCTTTTCCTGGCCTGTAGCTCCCCACGCCTCTTGGAAGAAGCTTCCCCTTTCCAAAAATTCTTGCAGCTTGACAGCGACTAGCTTCTCTAAAACCTTCCCAAATGTATTTTGAAGGGTGATGATCCTAAAGCCGCTAAGCTTTGAATGATCCTTGAACGGTTTTGGGAGAGGGATGAGATAACTGTGTACCCAATCCTGCGGTACTGATGCTGTCCTAATGCTCTGGTTAAAGCAGTCGGTCATCTCCTTCAGGTCTACATCGCTCAAAGCCTTCACGTGGCCATACCTGACCCCATCAGCCCCTGGTGCCGTGTCTTTTGCCTTTTTCAAAATATATTTAACATCTTCAAACCGTATGATGTCTTCATAAGGCATATTCTTTATGGTGCCAGATAACTCCTCTCTAACTGCATCCCTGGTGTCCACATCATCATGATTGGTCTGGTCTAAAAATCTCTGGAGAAACGCCTCCCCTTTCTCTGTGTCTGTTGTCACGCGCACACCATCATCTCTGTAAATTGTTCCCACTGTCATAGGCCGGTCTTTTCTTTGTATTTGTCTGTGCAGTTTTCAGAACATTCAGTGTTTTATCACCTGCAATCTCATTCATGAAACATTCCCATTTTGCCTTTTTGGCCTCTGCAGCAGAGCGCTTGAAATCCTCAACCTTGTCTTTCTTGACATTTTCCGCCGTGTCCACTTCCCCTCGTGAGCTTCTGAGTGTCTGTCGCACTTTCCTTAGCTGCTTCACTGCAGCTCTCTTTGCTTTCCTGGTCTACTTCTGGGGTCCACCATGGGGACTGCAAAAAAGGATTTTTAACAGCCCTGTTGCATGCCCCTTGTCTGAGGCGTCCAAGAAGGCTGTAGGTCCACTCATACCGGAAGGCCTTGCGCGCTCGCCCAGCCTTAACTTTCCTGGATTTAGAGATCAGAACTGAGCATGGCATGTGATCACTCCCATGGTCATTCAAAACAGTCCACTTTACGTGAAGGACTGATGACTGGGAGACAAGTGCCAAGTCAATAGCTGTGTCCGCATCGCCAGGCCTCATTGCCATTCTAGTCGGTCTACCATCATTTATGCATACCACATCTGAGTCCACAATGGCATCCGCAAGGACAATTCCCTGTCGGTTTTCTCCACTGCTGTCCCAATCTCTGTCCCTCGCATTGAAGTCTCCACATATGAGTAGCCTATCACCCGGTAATTCCTTCAACTTTGGGGTTTATAATCGGAGTTTTCCATCTCCTAGATTGGCTGCTGTAATAGCTAACGGGCCCAATCTACCTGGGGGAAAGAGATTCCAGCACCTCATTTATGGCGAGCACATTAGATACATGTGTACGGGAAACACAACCAATGCCATACACTTCCTATCACATAGATTGTTTGCACAATGATGAATTTTACTTCGGGTTGGGGGAAGGGTGAGGGGGTGAAGATTAAGACCACGTACCTTTTGTTTACACATTGTTACATAATAGATCCTACAGGTCATATATCGTTTTTCTACACATTGATAAATTTTATATAAGGGATCATACAAGTCATATATCACTTGTCTACACATTGATGAATGTTACATAAAGGATCATACAAATCATATGTCACATGTCTACACATTGATCAAAGTTACGTAAATGATCATACAGATCATATGTCACATGTCTACACATTGATGAATGTTACATAATGGATCATACCGATCATATATCACTTGTCTACACATTGATCAGTGTTACATAAAGGATCATACAGGTCATATATCACTTGGTTACACATTGATCAATGTTACATAAAGATCATATGTCACTTGTCTACACATTAATGAATGTTACTCCGGAGATGATGAAGACTATGTAGTACTGACATTGCCGTAGACATCATTCCTTTCGTTGAAGACATTCAGTACTTGGTACAAACGTCTGTACTGATCCAGAGATGGAACTATCTGAGGTTTAATAGCCTTGACTGTCCGACTACAAGAGGTACATAACCTTGTTGGTCATTGTCCATATGGTCCTGCAAGAGTGACAATGTGCACACCAGCCCGCTCCACTCAGCGCCGTTTCTGCATGTAAACAACGTTCTTTCTTCCCCAGCTGGTTTCATTGCCCGAATTTTTCCGAGCAAGGATCAGCAGAGTTTCAGGGTCAAGGTCTTTGCTTTTCCATGACAGGTGTGAAAGACTGTATTTACCTTGAACGAAACGTTTATCGACTTCGGCGTGTTTTCTTCATTGACGATGACTGAACCTCCCAGGCACCACACAAATCTAGCCATGAAGTCTTGATGTTGAACAATGAGCATCTTTTTTGTATCTGCCTCCCCTTCAGGTAAATGGGGACCAATTGTCACGTCTTCAGTGCTCAAATCACGCTCGAATGCCACTAACAAAGACACCATGTACTGGGTCACAAGCCGCCAGAAATCAATGACTGTTGTCGGTAAAGGCCACTGGGTTAGAATTTGGTGGTCATGTTTCTTACAGCTCGGAATGAGTACTGCAGTGATATACGAGTTCTCAACATCTCCAGTTTTACACGAACAAAACAGGTCGGTAGTGTTTCTTTGGTAGGACCTTATGCAAGTCAGTTAGACAGCATTAGACTGTTACAGTATGTGTAGTTTTCTTGACCTTCTCCTTCCTCTTCTTCGTTACATCCATCATCAGCGCATACCAGACATGCAGACTTGAATTCCTTTTCCCACGCAGAGTCGTAAAACATACTCATTGCCACGATCTTGTATTTGACAAAGGCATGAAAGTTATCATCGTCCAGCCCAACCACTTTCTGACCGTCAAAGAAAACATCATTGGATAGGACCGGATCTTTCTAGAGTTGAGTAACCTAGAACTGATTGTTGACCTGGACTTAAATGTTCATCGTAGAAAAATTGTTCATCACCACGTTTGTCTAGAGCTTGGAGGAGTTGAAGGAGTGGCCATAGCGTCGTATGCGTATTCATCGACCGCTGCATTGCCGCTCAAGTTCCCATATATCGAGCTACTTTAGTTTTTTAAGTTTTTAGTCGTTGGATCAACATCACGGCACACGGTTTAACCCATAAGTGCTCCGTTTTCCTCCTAACTCAAACCTGAGTCTGGAGAAACTCAGCTCAATGCACGAACTCCGTTGCATCGGCGAGGATCCTGAAATACTTTGGGTAGATTTTTAACTCGAAATTTTGCCCGGGCAGCGCCGTTAGGCTACTCTTTTTCGATTTCCAACTGCCAAGGGATTTTTTACGTGCGCAACAATACACACGGGCGTCCGATCTCACTACCCAGAGACCAGGGGAAATTTTATTACTGGAAGTCCAGGTGGATTTTATAAATAAATCCCGGTCCTCACCGGGGCCTGAACCCGGGACCTGCAGCACTCGAGGCGCACACCATACCTCGAGACCACTCAGCCCCTTTCTGGGTTGGAGTGTCTTACGGGTGGTAAATCCACATGTACGCTGCCTCGAGATTCTGAAGCCGAAGTCCGTGTGCCGAGATAGTTCGAGTAAATGCTCTCGTCAGGGTCTGGCTTAGGGGTTCCTGGGGAAGGCATGTTGTGGGTATGCGCCTAGCGTCGGTTTGAGAGCTTCTGGTGGTTATTTAAAGGGGAAACTCTCACAGATGTGGTGTTGTTGTGACTAAATTTCAGACACATAATTGTTCAACACGTAATTGAGGAGACCCAGGAGCTCATGGGGAGTCTAGCAGCTCGTCGTGAATGTGTGGTGGCTTTAACTACTTGTTTCACGCAGGATGGCAAACGTCTGGCCGCAACTGACCGACCAAAGGAGTAGAAGGTGGGCGTTCTATGAAAACTCTGGAATTTTGGTGACGACTCTAAAGTCCCCTTGGAAAGAATCACATCTTCTTGGTTTACAGATCTTCTAGCACTTCATAAGGATTTGCTGGTGAGACTTGTGCAGCACCGTAAGCTTCGGTCCCCATGTATAATTGATCCACAGACATCACGCTTTGTGAATCAGTAAACTACTGGTGTGTAGATGATCTTTGTCTGTGCGAAAACAGCTGTTGATAGCGATTGATCACTGAAACCGATATGCGATTGTGACCATGGGAATGCTTGGCTTGAGAACTGTAGCTCGCGATAACTAGCTGGGAATCTCAGGTTTACTTACTAGGCAACATTACCTTTTGAGCTGAGCTCTGATACAGCACTCCACGACAGAACTGGCGCCACAACAGAAATACGTTGATCTCTTGAATCTGTTGAGGCATTCCACTGCCGGAACACAACAAACTAACAGAAAAAACCTGGAGAAGAGATGTACGAAACGGACTGGTGCTCTTTGAGCGTAATCTGATCCAACAAACTGAGGATAGGCGGCACAGGCTCAAAACGCAGTCACTTACTGCGGGACCTGCCCCGTCTTACAGAGATCGTCACTCTCGCATCGGACTATACAGTCACCAGCGGTGCTGTGAGGTACCTCCCCAGCGGCACAACTCTATAGTCCTTCAGGACAGAAAGAGGCCTACTACTATTTTTGGACAATCAATGCCTGTTTTCTAGTGACACAGGCAGACTACACAATCATATTAATAAGCTGAGTTCAACGTGCAGAAGATACAATATGAATATCTTCTTATTCTGCGTTCATCCTGAGTTCCCCCCCCCCCGGACGTGATTGCCTTGTGCCTGTTTACAGCAGAGCTGCGTTTTTGCGCCGTTAGGCCGACACATCCGACTTCTGCGGGCATTTGTTGACCGGGTTAACCTTCCCTGGGGTTTCTTAGGACGTTTAACTTTCACTGTTGTGGTATTATCCCCCATCCCAGCTGGCCCATATAGAACAGCCAAAGACATCCTGGTCAGCCCTCGAGGGAAGGCAGGGGCAGACCATGGGCATTCCCCGCCATCCAAGGAGGCTTCCATACTTGCAGAGCCGTCACACCGCGCTCTGGTACTGGGCTCACTCAAGGAATCGTCACGTCCTGCACATGGCTGCTTAGCCTCACTTCCGTATATTGGGCCTTTCAGTCACAACAGGCTGTTTATCCGGAAACCAGAAGAATGCAGTCTGCAGATGACATCCACACAGTGAGCTTTCGATTCGAACTTTCCACGTTATGGATTTGCTATTCAAGCAATATTCCATTTCGTGCCACTAGGACACTTTTTCATCTTTTATGAAGCCCACACAGTGAGCTTTGGATTCAGACTTTCCACGTAATGGATTTGCTATCCAAGCAATATTCCATTTCGTGCCACTAGGACACTGTTTCCACCTTTTATGAAGCTTAGCTTACACAGTGAGCTTTCGATTCGGACTTTCCACGTAATGGATTTTCTATTCAAGCAATATTCCATTCCATGCCTCTGGGACGCTTTTGTAACCGACATACCTGTGGTATGGAGTGTGGCAATCTAAATACTTCTTCGTATACCTTTAGATGTCAACCTGAATGTAGTTAAAGTAAGCTGCAGTCAACCTGAGCTTGTTGATATCTCCTTAGAGCTTGTCCTCAAATTAAGCAGGTGTGGGCCAACATATCTTTCTCTGTTCTGCATGTATTGGGCACTCCTGCAGCTAATGTTTAGCTGTCAATTTACCAGTTCCACAATTACATTCATCGGTATCTCCTATCTTTAGTTTATTGAAAAAGTGGTATTTCAGCCTGTTATGTCCTGTGCGGAGTCTGAAGATTGCTACTTGTTCTCTTCGGTCATGTTTGTAATATGCATCATCCTTCTGGTGGCCTGGATGCTCCGATTCCCATAAGTTCTATAAGTGCTTGTTATAAACCTCTTTGCCTCATTATAGGTTATGTCTATGTCAGGCTGTGGTAGTCGTCCGCCCTCTTTTGCTAGTCTGTCAGCCTCTTCATTTCCAGGTATACTGCAATGTGATGGGATCCACTGTATTGCAAATTTTTTGGATTTCTGGCATAGACCATGGAGTGCTGTTCTTAGGCCAGCTAGTTCTGTGCTGTTTTTGCTCTTCAGTACTGAGACAGCTGACTTTGCATCTGTGAAGATAGCTATTTGCTTCTCTTTATTTTCCTCCATCAAGAGCATTTCTGCTGCTGTTTTCAAAGCCTCTACCTCCGCTTTGAAGTTACTTGAAAATTTTCTAGTTGCCACTGAATGTGTTTTTTTTAAACTCCATTTTTTAAATTAAGGAGAATTCCTCCTCCTCCATTTTCTATTGAATTTTTGGCTGATCCATCTGTGTATGCATGGGTCCAATTGCTGCTTGGGTAATGTTCTTTTATGTAGTTTAGGGTTTCTTTATTCGGTTTCATTCTGAGTGTTCTTTTCCTCAATACCAGGAATGTTTTCTATCATCTCAAGCAGTTGCTGATGTCTCCAAACTGGGAACTTGTGTGCATTGTAAATGGGATTGACTGTTGATATGTTAGGAACAGGATCTGCATTAATCTTTCGTTTTGCAGTTTCTACAAAGTTGCTACGCTTCAGTCTTCCCTTTCCAAAACCATTAAACCTGTTATACATAGGTTGGTCTGTCAATCTTCTAAATTTTTCTGCTTGTTGCTGGGCTCTGCTATCTCTTCTATCCTTCACTGGTTGTAAACAAGTGATCTTTTCTAGTTCATTAATAGGCGTTGTCTTCAGGCTTCCAGTTATGATTCGCATTCCTTGATTTATTTTGTTCTTGACTTAGCTGCTATTGCCCAAACTGCAATGCTTTATTCCAGTACTGGCCTCACCCGTCCAGTATATAACTTCTTGAGAACTTTCTCATCTGCTCCCCACGTTATATCAGCAAGCTTTTTCATGATTGCCATTCTATGCTTTGCTCATGTTCGATTTTTCTCAACCTGTGTCTTCCATGTCAGGTCAAAGGTGACTCCTAGATAGTTTGGATTTTCTTCATGGAGCAATATTTTTTTCCATTCAATACCAGCTTAGATTGCTGAGATTTATTTGAGAGGGAGAACACTGTGCATGTTGTTTTCTCCTCACTTATCTTTACTAGCCATGATTTTGACCAGTCCTCTAGCGCTAATAAGGCTTGCTGTATTCTGCTGTTAGCTGTACTAATATATTCTTCAGATGTCCATATGGCTAGGTCATCTCCAAATGAGGATGTGTGTACTCTGGCTGGGAAATGTTCCGTGATGTCATTTATATATGCTAAGAATAATGTTGGTGAAAGAACTTCTCCTTGGGGGACACCTTGCTCCAACAGCATCATTTTGCTGGTTTGTCCTTGTACTTTTGTCCTGGAAGTTCTGTTCTCAAGGTAGTGGCTGATCCATTTGTACATTTTCCCACAAACATGCAGTTTTTGCAGTTTTACTTTCAGTCCTTCCTTCCATACTTTATCAAATGCTTTTTCTAAATCTATCCAGACCGCTAGTGTGTGCTTTTTATCTTGGAAGGCATCCTCTTTTTCCTGAGCTATATAGGTTATTTAATCTTCAGTGGATCTGTACTTTCTGAATCCTGCTTGGCGTGGTGTTAAAAGTTTGTTTTCTTCCAGATGCCATGTTAGCCTGCCATTGATAATGCGTTCCATTAATTTTCCTACACAGCTAAGTAGACTGATAGGTCGATAGCCATTTGGTTCTTGCAGGTCTTTTCCTTTCTTTGGGACTGGTATTAGTATAGCTTCCTTCCATGCCTGCGGGACTATTCCTCTCTTCCAACTGTAATTTAGGATTGCTAATAGTTTCTTATTTGCCTTAGTGCCTAGTCCTATTAGCATTTAATTTGTGATTCCATCCTTTCCTGGTGATTTCTTCTTTTTTAGGGTATTCATTGCCTGTTCCATTTCTTCCATTGTTAGATTTGCCATCATATATTCTGCTGCTGTCTCTGTATTACTATGATGTATCCGTTTATCTTTGATTGCTTTCTTCTGTTCGATTGTAATATCAATGTGGTTTGCACTGGCATAGTGTTCCATTAGTGCATTTGCAGCCTTTTCCCATGTAAGCAAGGCATTTCCTTGTTTAATTGTTATTTGTTTGTTTCTAGGTCCTCCATTGTTCATGGCTTTCACTAGTTTCCATAGTTTGTTTCCATCCTTGTCAAAATTCAGGTTTTCTGTTTTTTTCCTCCAACAATCACTTGTTGTGTGATTTACTGTTCTTTTATATTTTGCTGAGATGGCTTTGAGAGAGATGTTCGCTTCAGTTGTTTGTTCTCTCTCTGCTGTCTTCCTGGCATCTTCAACTTTGTCCTCCAAAATTTGTAGTTCTTCAGTCCAGTATGGTTTGTAATTTTTCCTCGCTCCTCTTGGAATAGACTCAGTGGCCTCATGTATTATTGCTCTGTTAGACTTTCCAACATTTGCTTCATGTTGCCATATCGTGTATTTATGTTTTCACAATATTTGTCTGTTAGTATGGCAAATCTGTCCCAATCTGCTAGTTTGTAATTCCAGCGGGGCAAAGGCTTAGGCTCCTGTGGAACATATTCCATATTCATTACAAGCTTGATTGGTCTGTGGTCACTACCTGCTAATTCTTCAAGCACATGGCGATCGATTTTGTGGAGGATGTCTCCTGTGCAGAAAGCTAAGTCTGGAGTAGAAGTGGTAAACCATCTTCTGGAGTAGAAGCTCGGTGTGACATCCGCTTTGTTGAGTAGATGGAGATTTGAGTCTATTTCCCAGCCTCCACTTCATCTCCTCTTTTGTCCCCATCTTTCTGAACGGCTATTAAAGTCTCCGACAATAATGCAGTTTGTGTCAGTTATTTTCATGTTTGAGAGTGTAAGCCACCGGGCTATACAGATTGTAAATTCTTATTTCCACGTCCTTTATCATTTTATCAACACCTATAATTTTTGTTTGGTTGTCAGAGATTACAGATACTTCGCTGCAAGGTATTGTATTTCGTGTAAGTATTAGAACTCCTCCTTTGTGTCCTTCGCGGTCGAAACGTGTGGCCTGATATCCTCTGAGAATTTGCGATTGGCGTTGAGGTGTGTCTCTTGAATGCATGCCACATCTATTCTATCTTTATGAAGACGCTTTGTTAGGGAGACTTTCTTGTTATAAACTCCTTCGGCATTCCACTGTAGTATGCTGAGTGTCCGGGGTGTTTGGTCAATAGCTCTTAACCTACTCCTCTGTGCCTTGACTCCACAGCACAGGGGAAGGTGACCACCAGTAGTCATAGGTGAACCCCCTCGAGGCAGGGGGCCCGGAGCTATCACCGCCTGATGGGACTTCACGGGATTAGCAGCATAACGATTAATTTTCATCTGTGGCATCATGAATTGATTAAGTTACGTTGCACTACTTTGTCAAGTCTGTGGCTCAGTACGTCCGATTTCGACAAGCATTTTTCGGGGTGCTTTCCCTAGCCTTTGACTGTCCCCAGTCTACCTACAAGGCAGTAGGTTTGTGTGTCTCTTCGTCTGGTTCCTCTCCCTTGACCTGTCCGACATGGGTGACCCTACCAGTAGTTGTGCTACCGTCGGCATAGCTCTTGGGGTCATTGGAACTCGCAAGCCCCTATACCTCGTCACGGTGGACACACAGCAGAGGGGCAATATGAATATGAATTCAAGCAAAATGAAAGTAATACAGGCAAGCAGATCTCCTGGTCCACTAAATGGATAGATAAATAGTAAATCTCTGAAGCAAATTACATAATCTAAATATCTAAGAAGTATGATCACAGAGGATTGCAGAAAAGCTAGTGTTAAATATCAATTATCCCTCAAACTGAAACATCCAAATATATCTATGTCCTCAAAAAGACAGATAATAAATAGCAACCCAAATGCTCCATCCATCATCCATCATGTGTCATGCCGGAAAGCGTGGGCGGTCATGACTCACCATTTCACTCGATCACCAGAGTCGTGGATAAGCTCAGTATTCCTGCCTCGACCATGCCATATGGCCAAGCCATAGAGGTATTTACTTCTCAGGTCGTCCCCTTGGTCTGTTCCCTTTCGATCTTGCCAGTTGTCACCAAGTTCTCCAATTAATTTCTTCTCATAACTATGTCCAAAAAGTTTGACTGTCTACGTCTAATTTCTCTAATCAATTTACGATTTTCATTTGTTTCCTGTAATACTTGGTCATTGGTTTTTCTGTCTGTCCATGGCATTCTTTGCATTCTCCTCAGAAACCACATTTCTAGAACCATCAGATGTTTTTCAGCCTGACTGCTCATTGTCCAAGTTTCACATCCATACAACAGTACAGGCTCTATGTAGCACCTGAACACTCTTTTTCTCGTTTCAATTGACATCTTTTTATTGGTCAAAATGTTTTTCATCTTGCTAAACGCTACTTTCGCCATAGCGATTCTTGTTCTAATCTCTTCAAGCCATCTCCCATCAGATGTTATGACTGTTCTCAGATAAATGTACCGATTCACTTGTTGAAGAATATGTCCATTTACTTGTATATTACATTGAGGTATTTCTTTCTTTATAGTGATGACCAAACACTCTGTCTTTTTACAATTTAATTCTAACCCCAATTGTTCATTGTGTGCAATAACAGCATCTACTAATTGTTGCAGATCCTGCTCGTTGTCTGCAATAAATAATGTGTCATCTGCATATCTAATGTTATTGATGTTTCGTCCTCCAATGATGATTCCATTTATATCTTCTCCATTTCTGAAAATATGTTCACTGTATAGGGAAAAAAAGATCTGGAGACATTACACATCCCTGTCTGACACCTCTCCTAATAGGCTGATATTGTCCCACTTCATTATCAATCCTTATTGCAGCTTGCTGTTTCCAATATATGTGTTTTATAAGTCTAATGTCTTTCCCATCAATTTATAGATCTGCAAGCATATCTAAGATGTTTACATGTCTTACTCTATCGAAAGCCTTTGTGTAGTCAATAAAGCAAAGATATATATCTTTGTTTAGTTCTATAGAACATTCAATAACTGATCGCAGCATATACACAGCATTTACTGTACCCTTTCCTTCTACATGGATAAAGAAATATACATTAATGGGGAAAATTGGAGGTGGTGGAAAATGTTGAATATCTTGGGTCATTGATTACCAACAACGGTGACACAATTAAAGAAATTAAACGACGATTATCCATTGCTCTTCAAAGACTAAAACAGCTGAATAAATTATGGAGTAGGACAGACAGAACTACAAAAATTATATTTTTAAGAGCATGCATCTTTCCCATCGCAACATACGCCTGTGAGACATGGACACTTACTAAACAAGCTGAACAGCGCATAAACGCCTTTGAATATAAATGTTTTAGACGAGTTCTAAGAATATCTTGGGTAAAGAAATGAATAAATGCATCCATACTTCAAGAGTTGAATATTGAGAAGGGTTGGCTATTAAAGACGATAAAACAAAGAAAATTGAAGTATTTTGGTCACTTGAAACGTCACGAAAGTTTGGAGAGAACAATAATGGAAGGGTATATGCCTGGGAAGAGAGGAAGAGGAAGGCCAAAGAGAAGATGGGTGCAGGATGTGGCGGATGATCTCCAGATGGGTGTATCAGACGCGGGACATCTTGTTTATGATCTAGAGGTTTTCCGGAAGGTTGTTATATGAGCGAGGCTCTGCAAAGGACATGCTACTGAATGAATGAAATCCTTCTACAAATCCACATTGTTCTTCCCCTATTTCAGGTTG
This sequence comes from Cepaea nemoralis, assembly GCA_014155875.1. Classification (NCBI taxonomy): domain Eukaryota; kingdom Metazoa; phylum Mollusca; class Gastropoda; order Stylommatophora; family Helicidae; genus Cepaea; species Cepaea nemoralis. Next base: position 111,967 of record JACEFZ010017003.1, on the reverse strand, counting down.
TATTTTCTTCCTCACTCTTTGCATGATAATTCGTAGCGAAATCTTCGTGATGTTACTCATTACACTAATTGTTCTAGGTTGACCACATTCCAATGCTCCTGATTTCTTTGGGATTGCAATAAATACAGAATTACATAATTCAGAAGGTATATCTCCGGTATCATATAATGTGTTCAGCAGTTTGGTGACTTGATCTATTCCATATTCTTCTAAAGCTTTAATCATTTCTGTTGTGATGTTATCTGAACCGGGGATCTTGCCAGCTTTCATATGTTTAAGAACATTCCGAACCCCCATCATCAAAATTGGTGGTCCTTTATTATTAAATCGAATATCATACCGTTCATCTCTGTTATCATCATAAAGGTTTTTCACACAATCTGATCATACATGTAGAATCTGATCTTTTTTCTATTATGATTTGCCATCTTTAGATTTTAGACAGCCTGCTGATGTACTTATTCTTTTATTAGTAAGCTCCTGAATTCTTGTGTGCACTAATTTGGTATTTTGTCTGTTGTATTGATTTTCAATGTCTATGCAATTTTTCTCAAGCCATGCTTCTTGTGCCTCCTTACATAATATTCTGACTTATCTGTGAATTTCTTCATATTTGGCAGGGTTATTTTTGTGAGTAGGAGCGGCTGGTCGAGTGGCTAGAACGCCGGATTCTCCTTCAGGAGACCCGGGTTCGAATCCTCTGTAAGGTGTGGGATTTTTTTCTGTCGGGGACAAAACGAAAATCCTAACCTGCACAGTTCGCGGCGACTGCACTAGCCAGGCGGCCTTAATTCCTCAGGCTCAAGGACCCCCCCCCCCCCCTGCCATACACCGCAAGGTACTATATTGGTAGTAAATGACAGCTGTTTTTTTTTGTTATTTTTTAAATTAAATTTTTGTTGAGTATTTTTGTTTCCAACAGTTGTAAAATTCCTTCAGTATCCTTTTCTTACGACCCACCTTCTTTAATTTCTAAATAGTTGTTTCTGCAGCCAAACTGATTGAATTATTCAACATTTCCCATTGATCATCCACATCTTGAAGTAGGATCTCTAGATCATGCTATGTATCAAATCTTTCTGTACTTTTATGTTGAATTTGTTTTATATTTCCTTGTCATTTCTCAATGTACACAGATCATATTTAGTGTTTCTTGTTATATACTTGACTTTCTTTAACTTTACCCTCAATGTACCTGTAAGTAATCTGTGGTCACTATAACAATCAGCACTGGGAACTGTTTTTGCAATTGTTAACGCATTTCGAAACCTTCTGCTAATCAGAATGTAATCAGAATGTAATCAGAATGTGCAGTCTGGTTTCTAATGCTGTTATCAGGACTCCTCCAAGTCCATAATCTTCTAGGGCATTGTTTAAGTATAGGTGTTTCCTACAATCATTTGCTTGTCTTTTGCTACTCTGCAAGTCTGTATCCTCTTTCGTTTCTTTCTCCCAAACCATGGTTTCCTACTGTGTATCCATCACCTATATTTCCTACGTTTGCATTGAAGTCACCTATTTCAATGTTTATTTCTGAATTTTACATTTCTTTAAAGCACTCTATGTCAATATAGAATTCTTCTACATTATCTGCACTGGATTCTAATGTTGGGGCATATACCTGAATAATGTTTATGCTCAAAGGTCTGCCGCTTAATTTAACTAGTAGAACTCCTGACACAGCCCAATATCCTTGAACAGATTTTGATGTTTGCCCATAATCTAAGATAATTGCTACTCCCCTTTGTCGACCTTCTCCTCCAGAATAAATAATCTTAAAATCTTCATATATCTTAATGTCTGTTCCTGTCCATCTCGTTTCGCACATCCCTAAAATATTAATGTTCTCTCTTTTTATTTCATGTTTGATGTTATCTAATTTTTCATCGTCGTTTAACGTCCTAGCATTCCATGTTGCTAACTTTAATGTCTCTGCCTTTGTCTTGCGATGGTCGGTAATTAGGCGAATCATAATAACTAGGCACTTTTAAAGAAGGTGTTTGCCGTTGCTTTCCTTCCTTGGCAGTGACCATACTGGTCGGTGACGCCAGCCACTGTCTCGTGAAAGTGATCTTCTGCCTACCGTCGCAAAAGTTGAGACCATAACCAATAACTATCTGTCGGTTGCCCTCAAAATTTCATCCACCACCTGCCTTCCGTGGCTTCTTGTGAACACTTCTAATAAACGAATACAAAATAAACACCACATAATCCACAGAAAAACACTAAAAACAGCGTCTCCAGAAGAATGAACGTTAGGTTGTCGCCATTTTTACCGGAAGTCCCAAATGCTACCAATGTCAAACGTGGACATTTTCCAAATCACATGTACGCACAAACAACACATGTGAGATGAAATACCTGAGTATAGCTGTAAACGTAACTATCCCAGACCAAGTAAGAAATTATGTTATCAGACAGTTGGATCAGCACAAATATTGAAATAAAGAAAATCAAATGGTTCGGCTATCTCAGTAGAATATGAATCACTATTAATTACCAGCAGTGGTGCTGCACAAAAGAAGATCTTATATGAGAGGAAGAGGGCACCTGAGAACAAAATGGATTGACATCAAAGACATTGTGTTGTTGTTTGTCCATCAAGAATGATGATTACCATTCATTTCATCCAGTGGGGTTGAAAGCCCCAATATTCTAAAATGGCTGATAAGGCCTATTTTGGCTCGAAATGTTCTTTGACAATGTGGACAAAGAATGCTTGGCTTTTATGGAGGAGGATTTCCTGCAGTGGTTTTTCTGTCCTGCCTTTTCTTCACCGCTCTTGCAGTCCTGGTTGCCTCACAAGTGACTGCACCCTTGCGTAATATGCACGCCACGAATTTCGGTCTCGGGCTGCAGTCTCCCAGGTGTCATGACGAACTCTAAAAGCATTCAGTGAGATTTTCAGTGTCTTTAAAGCGTTTCCACTGGCCGCCCTGGGAGCGTTTACCACAACACAACTCGACGTAAAAAATTCGTTTAGGGAGCCTGTTATCTGGCATGCGAGTTAAGTGACCAGCCCAGCGAACCTGATTATTCATTAGTTTAGTGTGGATGCTGGGCATGGACGCTCTTTATAGGACTTCAGTGTCTGGGATCTTGTACTTGCCATTTAATCTTCAGTAGCTTCCTAGGGCAGACTGTGTGGAAGTGGTTTAATTTCCTAGCGTGTCGCTGATAAACAGTCCAGGTTTCACAAGCATATAGCAGTGTGGATAGGCAATACAACTGCTTTGTAGACTTTCAGCTTTGTTTGCAGGCTTGTTCCATTTCTGTCCCATACATTCTTGTACAGTCTGCCAAAGGACCGCGCTGGCCTTGGAGATTCTTGCATTCACTTCGTCATCAATTGTGGCAGCTTGTGACACAGTGCTGCCAAGATAGGCACAACACTTCCACAACACTTAGTCTATGACCATTCACTTTGATATTCGGCACAGTGTGATTATTCCCTGGAGCTGGCTGGTACATAACTACAGTCTTCTCCAAGTTAATATTGAGCCCAAAGTTGGCACAGGCTTGTGAGAAAGCTGAAACATTGTGTTGCATGTCGGCCTCTGAGTTGGCATATAGAGCGCAATCATCAGCAAACAGGAGCTCTCTGACGGTGTCGCTGTTAATTTTTGTTTTAGCTTTCAACCTTCTGAGATTGAATAACTTTCCTTCCATGCGGTAGTTGATGTCTATTCCAATGTAGTTGTTCTCGAAGGCATTCGTCAACATAGCTGAAAACATGAGGCTGAACAGTGTTGGTGCCAGGACACATCCTTGCTTCACCCCATTGGTGACAAGAAAGGACTCAGACAGTTCACCATTTTCCTGTACTCTTGATTGCATACCATCATGAAATAGCCGCACTATCTGAATAAACTTTCGTGGGCAGCCTTTTTTTTTTGGCCATAATCTTCCAGTCCTTCTCTGCTGACTGTATCAAAAGCATATATGTAAGGTCAATGAAAGTGGAGAACATTTCGCAGTTCTGTTCCTGACATTTCTCTTGCAGCTTCCTTGCAGCGAAATTCATGTCAACAATTCCTCGTTCGTTTCTGAAGCCACATTGACTCTCAGGAAGAAGACCTTGATTTGAGATGGGCCATGAGGCGATTGAGAAGAATTCTTGCGAGTATCTTCCCTGCAATTAAAAGCAAGGAGATGCCTCGGTGATTGTCACAGGATTGGCGGTTTCCTTTACGTTTGTGAAGGTGGACTATTGACGCGTCCTTGAAATCATGTGGCATGGTCTCGTTCACCCATATGAACTTGGTGAAGCTGCTGTGTTAGGACCGGCCCACGAGCATTGTATATCTCTGCTGGGATGGATTCAGGACGAGGTGCCTTACCACTGGAGAGTTGCTGTATGGCTTTGTTTACTTTCACTATGGTTGGCAGATCATCAAGTGTATCATTAGTGGGAACTTGAGGAAGGCAGTTGATGGTTTCATCATCGAAGAAGGAAGTTGCATTTAAGATGTTGCTGAAATGCTCTGCCCTGCGTTGAAGGATTTCTTTCTTATCGGTGACCAATGTTCCCCCATATGCACTGAGGAGGGGACTATGCCTGGTGATGTAAGACCATAGACCGCTTTCAGTGAGTCGTAGTCATGATAAATATTAATAAATTCCTGGGGAACCCTTGAGGTAATTACAACAGCATGAGCAATAAATGTACTTCCATGTTCAACCCAGCCAGCATCCTTGTCATTGTGTGATCACAAGTCAGATCTAACATCAAATCTACAACCATGAAGCATGGACGGAATTCACATAAAGCCATATTTATCGCATAGTATTTCTCCAAAATATATACTAATCAAGAATAGGTTGAATCTCTTGACAATGAAAATCTCAGGCCATTAGTTAGTTGTGTTTGGTAGTGCACTTGTTTTTTCAGTGATGTGCTGTCATAATTTGCAGGCTGCAGGTTCAAAACCTGGTGTGGCTATAGCTTTATATTTTCTAGACTGACCTCTAATCTGTACTTGTTCCCTTTACATCTGTGAGTGTTAATCAATATGTGTCAATTTATTGATCACATCATTTTGGGTCACTTCATGGGTTACCCACTGATTGATCTTTTTCTTTGTATTATCAACAAACACATCAGCAGATTTCATAGAGTAATCCTGGAAATAGAAATATCTTGAAAAAGGACTAAAATTGCAAGTTTCCAAATTACTTCTCTGTCAAGCTACATTTCATTACAAATAAAATAAATATATAGTGGAAATAAACAATTGGCATTTGTAACTTACTGTTGGGAGTTGATCTTTTTTATTGGAAGTCCATTAGGTCTAACAGCCTTGACACTCCCAAGCAGATGGCTTGTTCCATCGTCTTTGTCTACATTCTCATGTGATAAAATGGCAGCACTAACTGATCTGACATTGGCAGTGCTGAGAGTTTCTGTTGAGACTGAAGATGAACTTCCTGATGTCACGTTGCTACCACTGGTAGAGCCTGTTTTGTTGTCTGTATTACTGGACAACATGTTATATTTAAGTACAATCTTGGAGCTACTTGGCTGGTTCACTTTTGGATTAGTGACTATACCATTTCTTTTCCTTTTTGTGTCTGGACTCTTGCTGCCCAGGGATTTCCTGCCCATAATGATCCTGGATGGGGAATCTGATGAGGGAGAACTGAAGTATGGTTGCTGATGACTGGAGTAGTCAAACTGTGAGTCGCCACTACTGACATCACAACTGACAACAGATGAACCGACAGTTTGATTATTGACCGGATGGGCGGGATTTCTTTGCCACACTGGTTCTTCCACTGAACTCATCATATCCACGTGTGGATTTGTGATTATGTTTATGGCGGCTGATATTTTCTCTTGCTTGAATGATCCACTTTTGATTGGTGATGGGATCATAATGTTGATATTATGCTCAACATTTGTTGTTATTTCATTAACAGGGGTAATGCATGGTGAATGAAGTGGACTCTGAGGCTCACTGACTGGAGACAGAACCCTGCTGATCGGTCTCGAGCGGTTCTTGCTGACAGAGCACTGCTGGAGTTGCTGTGTGAAAGTCAGACACTCTCTATCCAACCTTGAAAGGTTACCCACTCCACTTTGGCTGCTCCAGTTTGTTGAAGAAGTCAGACTTCCTGATGATTTAGAAGAGTTGTTTGAATGATAGGATTTATGATGGTCAGATGTGGACTCTGGCGAAGCTGAAGACAAAGACTGAACCACAACAGTTGTGACTTTAATTCCCACACTCCCTGATGATTCTGTTGTTGTTTCTTGCGAGGTAGATGATGCAGTATTCATTTTAATATCACTGCTAGATGTTAATGAAATGCTTTGAGCTTTCGCCCCATTTGGAATGATTGCCCCAAAGTCTTCCAGGATTTTACAAATGCTGCTGTGGTTACTTTTTAATGCAACTCTGTATGGTGTTCTCCCAAATTGGTCAGCATGGTTGGGGTTTGCATGAAAACTCAGCAACGTTCTGACTACATCTTCGTGACCCTCCTGGGCTGCGATACAAAGAGCTGTAGCACCTTGCATGCATGTATGGTCCACTCTAGCCCCAGCTTCTAGCAGCAGTCTGACCACTTGTTCATGGCCCTGCCAGGAAGCTGACTGTACGGCTGTACGATGATCATTGTCTATAGAATTCACCTTAGCTCCATGTCCTACTAAGGTCTTGACCACATCTAAATTCCCTTGCCAAGCTGCAACATGCAGAGCTGTCCGCCCTTCAACATCAACAGCCTCAAGATCTGCACCATGATCAACAAGCATCTCCGTCATCTCTGAATTACCATCAAGTGCAATTACATATAGTGTTGTCCTGCCATCAGCATCTTTATAATTGATATCTGCACCCATTGATAGCAGATACTCCAATACCTGTAGTGAAAAGAGTGACAGCTTAATACATGATTTTGGTAATGTTCTACTGTTGTTCCTGTTTACACTAATCTTTACGTTTAACAATAATCTATTTAAAACTCTAGAACCAGCTGCATATTACCTAACATCTCTGGAAGCATCCATCTATTTTGTACGTGTGAATTTATAGTTATGTTTACTGTAAACATATTTGAATGATGGTGAAAAGAGGCATTGGAAAACATCATGACACCTGGAGAGATCACTGGTAGAAGAGTCAGAGAAAGTCTGAGAAATGATGCTGGATGGACTCTGACAGTGGCATGGAAAAATATCATCACCAGAGTTGATCCACAACTCCTGCAACAGAGATTTGTCAAGATGTATGAACGTCTATGTCAGTTGGAAAGGAAAATGATGATGATCATATTTGAATATAACTTCCAAGCTTTCACACTTGACTACAATCATGAAAACTGTTATCTGTTATTCTGTGTTCAAACAATAGTCATTATGACTGCAAGAAAATGTAAACTGTCATGCTACCATCACAAGTGTCATTATGACAGCAAGAAAATGTAAACAGTCATGCTGTCATCATACAAGTGTCATTATGACAGTTTTTTTTTTTTTTGTTCGCATATCCTTTACAGGACATCACTGTCAACATCTTTCAGATGATTGTTGATATCTTGGCAAGATAACGCTCAGTAGTTTGTCATTGCTTTCTGAGTGACAGGCTCACATACCCCGTATGTTACTGACGTGGAAAGAACAGCTATCAATTCTCGCGCATGTCACGTTACTCACGAGAGTATACAAGATTACGGTGAAAGTCGTGTAAATACTAAACCAGGAAGTCCGGCATTATGACAGTAAGAAAATATAAACTGCCATGCTACCATCACAAGTGTCACTATGACAGTAGGAAAATACAAATTGCCATGCTAAAATCACAAGTGTCATTATGACAGTAAGAAAATGTAAACTACCATGCTACGACCACAAGAGTCATTATGACAGCAAGAAAATGTAAACTGCCTTGCTACCATCATCCTAGTGTCATTATAAGAGCAAGAAAATGTGAACTCAAATTCTGCTATCATACAAGTGTCATTATGACAGCAACAAAATGTAAACTGTCATGCTGTCATCATACAAGTGTCATTATGACAGTAATAAAATATAAACTGCCATGCTACCATCATACAAGTGTCATTATGACTGTAAGTAAATGTAAACTGCCATGCTACCATCATAAGTGTCATTATGACAGTAAGAAAATGTAAACTATTATGCTAAAATCATACAAGTGTAATTATGATAGCAAGAAAATGTAAACTGTCATGGTGCCATCATACACATGTCATTATGACAGCAAGAAAATGTAAACTGTCATGCTACCATCACAAGTGTCATTATGACAGTAAGAACATGTAAAAAGTCATGCTGTCATCATACTAGTGTCATTATGACAGTAAGAACATATAAATTGCCATGCTATGATCATAAGTGTCATTATGACATTAAGAAATATAAACTGGCATGCTACCATCACAAGCATCATTATGACGAGCAAGAAAATGTAAACTGTCATGCTGCCATCACACAAGTGTCATTATGACAGCAAGAATATGTAAACTATCATGCTGTCATCATACAAGTGTCATTATGACAGCAAGGAAATATAAACTGCCATGCTACCATAATACGTGTCATTGTGACAGTAAGAAAATGTAAATTGTCATGCTGCCATCATCTAAGTGTCACCATGACAGCAAGACAATGTAAACTGTCATGGCGTCATCATAAGTGTCATTATGACAGTAAGGAAATATAAACTGCCATGCTACTATCATAAGTGTCATTAAGACAGCAAGAAAATGTAAACTGTCTTGCTACCATCATCCAAGTGTCATTATGACAGCAAGAAAATATAAACTGCCATGCTACCATTACAAGTGTCATTATGGCAGCAAAAAAATGTAAATTTCATGCTGCCATCATACAAGATTCATTATGACTGTAAGAAAATATAAACTGTCATGCTACCATCACACGTGTCATTATGAAAGTAAGAATATGTAAACTGCCATGCTACCATCATCCAAGTGTTATTATGACTGCAAGGAAATGTAAACTGTTATGCTGTCATCATACAAGTGTCATTATGACAGTAAGGAAATATAAACTGGCATGGTACCATCACAAGTGCCATTATGACAACAAGAAAATGTAAACTGTAATGCTACCATCATCCAAGTGACATTATGACAGCAAGAAAATGTAAGCTGTCATGCCACCATCAAAAGTGTCATTACCACAGCAAGAAAATGTAAACTGTCATGCTACCATCACAAGTGTTATTATGACACTAAGAAAATGTAAACTGTTATGCTACCATCACAAGTGTTATTATGGCAGCAAGAAAATGTAAACTGCCATGCTGCCATCATCTAAGTGTCAAAATGACAGCAAGAAAATGTAAAGTGTCATGCTGTCATCATACAAGTGTCATTATGACAGTATGAAAATATAAACTGTCATGCTACCATTACAAGTGCCATTATGACAGCAAGAAAATGTAAACGGCCATGCTTTCATCATTCAAATGTAATTATGAAAACCAAAAAAATGTAAACTAGCATGCTAACATTATAAGTGTCATTATTAAAGCAAGAAAGTGTAAACTGCCATGCTACCATTATCCAAGTGTTATTACGATAGCAAGGAAATGTAAACTGTTATGCTGTCATCATACAAGTGTCATTATGACAGTAAGGAAATATAAACTGGCATGCTACCATCACAAGTGCCATTATGACAACAAGAAAATGTAAACTGTAATGCTACCATCATCCAAGTGACATTATGACAGCAAGAAAATGTAAGCTGTCATGCCACCATCAAAAGCGTCATTACCACAGCAAGAAAATGTAAACTGTCATGCTACCATCAAAAGTGACATTATGACAGTAAGAGAACATAAGCAGTCATGCTGTTATTATACTAGTGTCATTATGACAGAAAAAAAATAAAATAAACTGTCATGCTACCATCCAAGTATCATTATGACAGTAAGAAAATGTAACCTGTCATTCTACCATCATACAAGTGTCATTATGACCGTCAGAAAATATAAACTGGCAGCCTACCATCACAAGTGCCATTATGACAAACAAGAAAATGTAAATTGTCATGCTACCATCATCCAAGTGTCATTATGACAGCAAGCAAATGTAATCTGTCTTGCTATCATCATCCAAGTGTCATTATGACAGCAAGAAAATTTAAACTGTCATGCTGTTATCATAGAAGTGTCAATATGACTGTAAGAAAATGTAAACTGTCGTGCTACCATCTCAAGTATCATTATGGCATTAAGAAAATGTAAACTGTCATACTGCCATCATAAGTGTCATTATAACAGTAAGAAAATGTAAACTGTTATGCTAAACTCACAAGAGTTATTACAACAGTAATAAATTGTAAACTGTCATGCTGCCATCATACACGTTTCATTATGACTGTAAGAAAATATACACTTCCATGCTACCATCACACGTGTCATTATGACAGAAAGAAAATGTAAACTGCCATGCTAACTTCATCCAAGTGTTATTATGAGAGCAAGGAAATGTAAACTGTCATGCTGTCATCATACAAGTGTTATTATGACAGTAAGAAAATGTAAACTGCCACGCTACCATCACAATTGTCATTATGACAACAAGAAAATGTACACTGTCATGCTACAATCATCCAATTGTCATTATAATAGCAAGAAAATGTAAAGTTTCATGCTACCATCAACAGTGTCATTACAACAGCAAGAAAATGTAAACTATCATGGTGCCACCATACAAGTGTCATTATGACAGTAAGAACATGTAAACTGTCATGCTATCATTATACAAATGTCATTATGACAGTAAAAAAATATAAACTGCCATGCTACCATTATACAAGTGTCATTATGACTGTGAGTAAATTTAAACTGTCATGCTACCACCACAAGTGTCATTATGACAGTAAGAAATTGTAAACTGTCATGCTAAAATCATACAAGTGTCATTATGACAACAAGAAAACATAAACTGTCATGCCACCTTCACAAGTGTCATTATGGCAGCAAGAAAATGTAAACTGTCATGCTGTTATCATACAAGTGTCATTATGGCAGCAAGAAAATTTAAACTACCATGCTACCATCACATGTCATTATGAAAGCAAGAAAATGTAAACTGTTATGCTACAATCATCCAAGTGTCATTATGACAACAAGGAAATGTAAATTGTCATGCTGTCATCATAGAAGTGTCATTATGACTGTAAGAAAATTTAAACTGTCGTGTTACCATCACAATTATCATTTTGACATGCTACCATCACAAGTGATATTATGAAAGCAAGAAATTGTAAATTGCCATGCTGTCATCATACAAGTGTCATTATGACGGCAAGAAAATGTAAACAGTCTTGCTACCATTATCCATGTGTCATTATTAAAAATAAGAAAATGTAAACTGTCATGCTACCATCACAATTGTTATTATGACAGTAAGAAAATGTAAACTGTTATGCTACCATCAGAAGTGTTATTATGGCAGCAAGAAAATGTAAACTGTCAGGCTACCATAATACAAGTGTTATTATGATAGTAAGAATATGTAACCTGTAAGCTACCACCATCCAAGTGTCATTATGACAGCAAGGAAATGTAAACTGGCATGCTGCCATTATACAAGTGTTATTATGACTGCAAGAAAATTGTAACTGTCGTGCTGTCATCATACAAGTGTTATTATGAGTGCAAGAAAATGTAAACTGTCATGCTGTCATCATACAACTGCCATTATGACAGCAAGAAAATGTAAATAGTCTTGCTTTCATCATCCAAGTGTCACTACTAAAGGAACAAAATGTAAAATATCATTCTGTCATCATACAAGTGTCATTATGAAAGTAAGAAAATATAAACTGCCATGCTGTCATCATACAATTGTCATTATGACAGAAAGAAAATATAAACTGTCATGCTACCATCATCCTAGCGTCAATATGAGAGCAAGAAAGTGTAAACTGTTATTCTGCCATCATACAAGTCTCATTATGACAGCAATAAACTGGAAACTGTCATGCTGTCTTCATACAAGTGTCATTATGACAGTAAGAAAATGTAACCTGTCATGCTAAATTAATACAAGAGTCATTATAACAGCAAGAAAATGTAAACTGTCATGCTGTCTTCATACAAGTGTCATTACGACTGTAAGAAATTATAACCTGCCATACTACCATCACATGTGTCATAATGACAGTAAGAAAATGTAAACTGTCATGATGCCATCATCTAAGTGTCACCATGACAGCAAAAAATGTACACTGTCATGCTGTCATCATACAAGTGTAAATATGACAGTAAAGTAAGAAAATATAAACTGGCATGCTGCCATCACGAGTGTCATTATGACAGCAAGAAAATGTAAACTGGCATGCTGCTATCATACAAGTGCCATTATGACAGCAAGAAAATGTAAACAGTTTTGCTACCATCATCCAAGTGTCATTATAAAAGCAAGAAAATGTAAACTATCATGCTGTCATCATACAAGTGTCATTATGACAGTAAGAAAATATAAACTAGCATGCTATCCATCACAAGTGCCATTATGACAGCAAGAAAATGTAAACTGTCATGCTACCATCATCCAAGTGTCATTATAAGGGCAAGAAAATGTAAACTGTCATTATACAAGTGTCATTATGACAGCAATAAAATGTAAACTGTTATGCTAAAATCATACAAGTGTGATTATGACAGCAAGAAAATATAAACTGTCATGCTACCATCACAAGTGTCATTATGAGAGTAAGGTCATGTAAACTGTCATGCTACAATCACAAGTGTCATTTTGATAGCAAGAAAATGTAAACTGTCATGCTGCCATTACACAAGTGTCATTATTTTATTCCCCCTGCATTTCCATCCTGTTTCAGAATATTGCGGTCAACACCAGCATCTTTCAGCTGTATGTTGATTTATTACAGTGTAGCGAAGTGGTGAAGTTAGAAACAACATAACTCCAGCAGTCTCCCGATGTATGACGTTTAATTGTAGTTGCTTCAAGTTTACAGACTCTTATAAATATCGTAGACAAATAATAGAGGTCTAGCTATCTCAACAATTCTTGATGGTGACTTAAATGCGACCTCTCTCTAAGACTGCTGGCTAATCACTAACTCCGTTGCTATTCTTACGTCAACGCGTGAGCATCCCTAAGTAATTTCCATTTCCCCGGGGTGCTCCCGCGTGCACTGAAGTTTCGGCCCTTTTTCTCTTGCACGCCGACTTAGATTCCCTTAACAGAGACAGACACTCTGTTATATTCCTTTCTACCCTCAACGAGACTTTTCCCCGAAAAGTCTTAACCCAAAACTTATCTACCTCCATTTACAACCCTTCTTTATAGTAACTTCGAGATAACTATCCTCTATTTCTATATCCCTAACTCCCTTGCACCAAATGATCGTAATATTTATAGCCAACCGCTATTCTCCTAAATTTTACCAATTCCCCCTTTCGTACAATCTATTACTTCTTCTTCCTTAAAAGCTCGCCCATTTTACAAAAATCATTTAAATGTACCTCGTATATAGCAAATCACACCCACTCTTCTGGTCATTAGTCTTCACAACCTTCATGTGGTCAATTACTATTACTTCTTCTTCTCTTCAGTAAGACCACTGCAATCCGCTTGCATTATTTCATAGTTAAAAATAGAGTGGTATGTCCATCCAAATTGTTGGTATATAAACAAAAATTGAAGATTATCATGCATTATGAAATACACATATCATACTCTCGCGGACTTCAAGGAGGCTACACAGGATTGACAGAGGAACGGTTGGTGCGCACCAAAAAAAAAAAAAAAAAAAAAAAAAAGACAGTAAGAGGTAGTCACATTTATCCTCCCTTGCACTCACAAAACTTTATACAAAATAAAGTTTTAAAAAAAAAAAAAAAAAAACTATCATATAATCCATGAAAATGTACTTCATTTTTTTTCCCTAATAAATAATTAAATTCCTAATTAAAATTGACAATGTTCATGGACATACTTACTTTCCAAATACTTAACTGACATAGTTTAGAGCTGATAACCCCAGCCCCTCACAATCCAACCATGGCTTTTAATCCATGTGTTTCTATTAACGCTGACAACCCAGCACCTATTACAACCCCCCATATTTCTTACTTCCCATGACTTTTGCTGCTATTCACAGCCTTATTTCCAACTATCTTCCAGTTACACCCCATTATCCCATGTGTTTCTATTCTTAAATATCTCTGAGATTCATCGTTCATTTATTATGAACGTATCTAATTTATTTCTGAACAATTATAATATGTACTGACATCCCCCAGCTCCATCTATCGCCATCTACTAAGCTTTCAAACATGGCCCTCACTCCATGTTTTTCTAAACTTACTACTACTAAGAATGCAAATATGTCTCTCTTTATAGTCTAAAGTCGTTTGCTTATCATTTTCTGAACGAAGGATCCTATTCAACATTTAATCAGATCTAAATCAACTCTGTACTCAGAACAAAATAATAACAGTTTTTCAAACAAGTCTCAACTTAATATACCAATTTAAACAAGTCAAAATAACTGAAACTACAAATTTTGGGTCATTAAAAACCAAACATTTCAAAACGAAACTCTCTCCCCGCCCAATTTGACATATATGGTTTTATCCCCGACATAATATACATAATAATCAATTTAAATCAAGACAAACAATACAGGTCTCTTTTACGGACCGGTATTTTACACTTAAAAGAAGGAAAACACAACAAGTCATACCCTAAAATTAAATGGAACTAAACAATATGCATTCCCGTTAACAACGGTATCCCCTTAATGCAAAAAATCACCCCACAGATCTCTATTTACTATAGAGTTCCGTAATATGTATTGATACCCATATCCTATCCCCTAACCTTCATTAAAATATTTTAACATACATGATGCATCGAAAAATCATATTTAATTAAAACCTATCCACGAGTTATTGAGATAAGTCACCTTTTTGGACTTACAACCAATTGTCTATTCGCTAAAAAAAAACACAACAAATCTCAACCAGGCCATTCAGCAACCTGCTCTAATTACTACCTTCATGTAATTTACCGCTACTGTATTTCGTCAAAGAATGACTTGTCGTCTAACCTCAATATATAGGTCTCACATTTTAAACCATCCAAAAATAAAAAAAATTTCTCTCCTGCTATCTGCAGAATATTTTATCAATCTATTTGCCATATCTCCACTTTTTATAGATAAGCTTAACCCAGCCTATCTGTTTTCTCACTTGCAACTAGTCTTCTCTGGACTATCACAACTTACGTCTCATTCTCCCGCATTACTATATTCAATCTCCTTAACAACATTCCATTCTGACAAACGAATACCCACATATTTACCCATCTTCTTGCACAATCTTTTGTTCATAACCGTCTCACTCTTAACTAGTTATTTACACAGACTTCTCTATTCTTCCAAACAATCTCCATCAACTTCTCATCTCTCGTCTGACACATCAACTCCCTCTTAACTTCGTTCAAGCATACAACGTTGGTGGCTATATTTCTCATATCTCTCGGACTACGTTCGAATCAACCAACAACCAGAAACACATCCGGCCAAGAATCATTTCAGCACACATAATCTAGCAAACTATATCTCTTTTACACACTAATCATAACTATCAACGATCTCTCACAACAAACCTCATTCCGATGAGCCACTAACCTCGTAACCATCATTCCATACTTCTCCACACAACAACTTTCTCAGATTTAGCCGCCTCTTCTTTCTCCGCAGCCATCACGTAATTACTTCATCCCCCTCACCAAGAACTCGCATTCTTCAAGCATCAGCTTCCACAGTCTTCTACTCTTAATACTCTCTCACGCTCAGCTGGCTATTTTACACAGGATACTCAATTCCTCCTCAATCTACATCTCCTCATCAGACACGCTCGGTTCATCTTACCTCTGCCAATGCTACTATATTTGCTTCTCAAACCAACAAGTGAAACTTTAATTCTATCTCCGACATCACGTCATATCATTTTCATACTCCAGTTACTCTTCTAAAAGCTCTGAGTCAAACCATCTCAAACAACGCGTCAACTCTAGTTCGAGCATTCATAATTAGTTTATCTCTCTCCGTGCAAATTCTGTGCTGAGTCTACCCTACTTTAATCACACCAGTTATACATCACTCAACATGATCAACCCACTCCATCCGGCCATTCCGGACAAGGGACATTTCATTTTATACATTGTCTATTCTCCCCGCACCACAACCAAACACAAGATATTCTTTATAGCGTACCCACGTAGAATATTCCACCACTCACCAGCTTTAAAATTATCAATCACTTGCTGTGACTCTCTACCCAAAATAACACCTGCACCATATATTGTGATACTACATCAAAAAAATTCATCTGCCTATTTTAGACAGACACGTATGTATATGCTCAAATCGCAATTCATCTCGTGAGCCAAAACAATGCAATATGCTATTCATCATCCTCAGAATTCTAACAGCTATAGAGCGTATCTAACCCAAATAGTTCATTGTCTCCTACTACTAGTGTGTGCCTCTCTTCATCTATCTCATCTTCAGTACCTATAACTGTCAGACTGTCATTAAAGTATTCAGGTCTTATGGTCATATATTCTCTGATCTTTCTTATGTCATCTTCCGCAGTCGAGTAAATTTCTGCTATCTGTCTATTACTATTCTTCTTCTTAAGTGCTTTCTTTTTATTTCCTTTATTTGCTATTCTTGTTTGTACCGCGTCGGTCTGCTCACTATTTTCAGTATACGTCAGATATATTTTATATCTTCCTCCCTCGTCCTCTGAATAATCACTGTATATGGTCGTTCCCCCAACCTGTTGATTATATGTTGTAGAAGAGGAAGCAACATCTCTGTAGTCGGAACTCCTACAACCAATATTCTTTTTATTTATACCGTTACCTTTCATGTCACAGTCAGGGAGAAACTCAATGTCTCCATCGGAGGCATCTGCTACTATGCCAGTCGTACCTACATTTACTAGCAAACTTGCAGATCTGGCTTTAACACTTTTTCTAACTTTCTGTCTGGTGTTTCTTGGTTTTAACGGCTTACATACATTCTCTTTAATTTTGACTGGCGCAACCTTTTCAATTTTTACTTGTGCTGGTTCTGTAAGTTCTACCGTCTTAATAGTTTGTGTTCCCCTTCCTATCTTTTTAGTCGGTTGTACCGTGTCTACCTGAGTCTGCGTATTATTGTCTATCATATTACCTGTCTGCATCTGTGTCTGTGTCGCTCTTTCTTGTCTACTTCTAACAACTGAAAACACCTGTCGATCATCAGCTAAGGTTCTATTAGTCTGATGCTGATTTTCTCTTTTGTTTGCTTTTGTGAGTGCATATCTCAACCTTCTGATCTCAAACCATTGACTTCGCAATGTTCTCAGCTCTTCATTCTTAGACGGCCAGTTCCAGTTCCATCTTTTCTTATAAAAATTCTGTCTCTGCCAACCATTGACTTCTGGCCTGCTATGTTGTCTCTCTTCATATCTTCTTGTTCTCGTCACGTCGTTTACCTCCCGTCTGCGGTAGTTTCTGTCGTTGTTATAAAGCAGGTTGTCTTCTAAAGCAGGTTGAACTTTGACGTGGCCTTAGCGTAATGGCGTAATGGTAAGTACTGACCATTCGATTGGAAACCTCGACTACGTTGTCTTCTATAATTTCTTACCAGTGTCAGTATTTCTGCGCTGGTCTGATTAACTCCACGTCTTCTTTGCATTTCTCCAAAATTCCTATTTCTGTACACAAACCTGAGCACGTCTGTTGCCACAAAATCTAAAAGTGTGTCCCATCTGTCCACAATTCCAACAGACCATATCTGTATTAGCTACTGTCTCTCTTATAGGATTTCTCATTTGTCTTCCTCTATCTTGATTACTTTCATTATTTCCCTGCAATGTCTGTATTTCTCCTCCTCTTCTTCCATCCATACCTTGCTTGTTCTAACGAAAGGTCCTGAAATTCCATTGCAAATTTGTACAAAACAATTCAATATGATAATAATATGTTAATATAATAATATGTTAATTAAACTTATCAAGTCCTATAATCTTCTAATATCTACAATACTAAATTTATACTTTACAAATGTTGGCTGTCAACGATTAGGGTCCCTGCCTGTAGTTAGACACTCGTCGAAAACTGCATATTAATGATTCTCAGGTTTCAGTCTTGTATGCTGAGAGGCACGGTTAAATGTATCTGGCACCCAAGGACTCGAACAAGGATCGACAAGGCGGGCTTCACCACCCCGTAAGGATCGATAAGGCGGGCTTCACCACCCCGTAAGGATCGATAAGGCGGGCTTCACCACCCCGTAAGGATCGATAAGGCGGGCTTCATCACCCCGTAAGGATCTTGAAACTGATTCAGCAAAGCGGGCTTCACAACCGCATAAAGATATTGAAACTGATTCAGCGAAGCGGGCTTCACAACCGCATAAAGATATTGAAACTGATTCAGCAAAGCGGGCTTCACAACCGCATAAAGATATTGAAACTGATTCAGCGAAGCGGGCTTCACAACCCCGTAAAGATCTTAAGGTTGATCTGTTCCACTGCCAGTTAAGGTCGGCATTTTGGAAACCTTCTTGAAGTCGTTCAGCAGAAGTCCGATAACGTGCCAGTGTGTCAGAGGCACCGCATTTTCCCAACAAGCGCAGTATGAAGTAGTGGCTGTATTAAATATAGTGGCCCAGTACCTCCGTTATGTACCGCGACAAATGAAGTTGTTTAGACTGGTCCACGGCACCATTTCGCTTATGTGACAGTGTAGCGAAGTGGTGAAGTCAGAAACAACATAACTCCAGCAGTCTCCCGATGTATGACGTTTAATTGTAGTTGCTTCAAGTTTACAGACTCTTATAAATATCGTAGACAAATAACAGAGGTCCAGCTATCTCAACAATACTTGATGGTGACTTAAATGCGACCTCTCTCTAAGACTGCTGGCTAATCACTAACTCCGTTGCTATTCTTTACGTCAACGCGTGAGCATCCCTAGTAATTTACATTTCCCAGGGTGCTCCCGCGTGCACTGAAGTTTCGACCCTTTTTCTCTTGCACGCCGACTTAGATTCCCTTAACAGAGACAGACACTCTGTTATAGATTCCTAGGCTAGATTACGCTCATCAGCACGCCACGACTTTCGGAGCGACCGGCTCCATACTCTCATAAGTCACTGAGGTGACTCGAACCACTTCTAATTCTTGTGCGCTCACGTCAGCCACGAGAGCATTTGAGGTTAATCGAGAAAGCTGCTAACTCCTCGGCAAAGGAGCACGGCAAGTGTTATTATGGCAGCCCGAAAATGTAAACCGTCAGGCTACCATAATACAAGTGTCATTATGACAGTAAGAAAATGTAACCTGTCATGCTACCATCATACAAGTGTCATTATGACAGCAAAAAAATTTAAACTGTCATGCTGTCATCATACAAGTGCCATTATAACAGTAAGGAGATATAAACTGCCATTCTACCATCACAAGTGTCATTATGACAACAACAAAATTTAAACTGTCTTGCTTCCATCATCCATGTGTCATTACTAAAGGAAGAAAATGTAAAATGTCATTCTGTCATCATACAAGTGTCATTATGACAGCAAGAAAATGTAAACTGTCATGATGTCATCATACAAGTGTCATTATGACAGTAAGAAAATATCAACTGCCATGCTACCATCATACAAGTGTCATTATGGCTGTAAGGAAATATAAACTGCTATGCTAACATCACACGTGTCATTATGACAGTAAGAAAAGGTAAACTGTCATGCTGCCATCATCTAAGTGCCACCATGACAGCAACAAAATGTAAACTGTCATGCTGTCATCATACAATTGTCATTATGACAGTAAGAGAATGTAAACTGTCACGCTGTCTTCATACAAGTGTCATTATGACAGTAAGAAAATGAAACCTGTGATGCTACAATCATAAAAGTGTCATTATGACAGCAAGAAAATGTAAACTGTCATGATGGCATCATCTAAGTGTCACCATGACAGCAAGAAAATGTATGATGTCATGCTGTCATCATGCAAGTGTCATTATGACAGTTAGAAAATATAAACTGGCATGCTACCATCACAAGTGTCATTATGACAGCACGAAAATGTAAACTGTCATGCTTCTATTATACAAGTGTCATTATGACAACAACAAAATGTAAACTGTCTTGCATCCATCATTCATGTGTCATTACTAAAGGAAGAAAATGTAAAATTTCATTCTGTCATCATACAAGTGTCATTATGACAGCAAGAAAATGTAAACTGTCATGCTGTCATCATACAAGTGTCATTATGACAGTAAGAAAATATCAACTGCCATGCTACCATCATACAAGTGTCATTATGGCTGTAAAGAAATATAAACTGCTATGCTAACATCACACGTGTCATTATGACAGTAAGAAAAGGCAAACTGTCATGCTGCCATCATCTAAGTGCCACCATGACAGCAACAAAATGTAAACTGTCATGCTGTCATCATACAATTGTCATTATGACAGTAAGAGAATGTAAACTGTCATGCTGTCTTCATACAAGTGTCATTATGACAGTAAGAAAATGAAACCTGTAATGCTACAATCATAAAAGTGTCATTATGACAGCAAGAAAATGTAAACTGTCATGATGCCATCATCTAAGTGTCACCATGACAGCAAGAAAATGTATGCTGTCATGCTGTCATCATGCAAGTGTCATTATGACAGTTAGAAAATATAAACTGGCATGCTACCATCACAAGTGTCATTATGACAGCACGAAAATGTAAACTGTCATGCTGCTATTATACAAGTGTCATTATGACAGCAAGAAAATGTAAACAGTCTTGCTACCATCATCCAAGTGTCATTATAAAGCAAGAAAATGTAATCTGTCATGCTGTTATCATACAAGTGTCATTATGACAGTAAGAAAATATACACTAGCATGCTACCATCACAAGTGTCATTATGACAGCAAGAAAATGTAAACTGTCATGCCGCCATCACACAAGTGTCATTATTTTTTTTTTCCTGCGTTTCCATCCTGTTTCAGGATATTGCGGTAAAAACCAGCATCTTTCAGCTGTATGTTGATTCCTAGGCTAGATTACGCTCATCAGCACGCCATGACTTTCTGTGCGACCGGCTCCAAACTCTCATAAGTCACTGGTGCCACTCGAACCACTTATAATTCTCGTGCGCTCATGTCAGCCACAAGAGTATTCGGGGTTAACGGACAAAGCTGCTAACCCCTCAGCCAGGGAGCACGGCAAGTGTCATTATGGCAGCCTGAAAATGTAAACTGTCAGGCTGCCATAATACAAGTGTCATTATGACAGTAAGACAATGTAACCTGTCATGCTACCATCATACAAGTGTCATTATGACAGCAAGAAAATACAAACTGCCTAGCTACTATCACATGTGTCATTATGACACTAAGAAAATGTAAACTGTCATGCTGCCATCATCTAAGTGTCACCATGACAGAAAGAAAATGTAACCTGTCATGCTGTCATCATACAAATGTCATTATGTCTGTAAGAAAATACAAACTGCCTAGCTACCATCACATGTGTCATTATGACAGTAAGAAAATGTAAACTGTCATGCTGCCATCATCTAAGTGTCACCATGACAGAAAGAAAATGTAACCTGTCATGCTGTCATCATACAAGTGTCATTATGACAGTAAGAAAATATTAACTGGCATGCTACCATCACAAGTGTCATTATGACAGCAAGAAATAGTAAACTGTCATGCTGCTATCATACAAGTGCCACTATGACAGCAAGAAAATGTAAACAGTCTTGCTACCATCATCCAATGTCATTATAAAGCAAGAAAATGTAAACTGTCATGCTACCATCAACATGTGTCATTATAAGAGCACTAAAATGTAAACTGTCATGCTACCATCACAAGTGTCATTTTGATAGCAAGAAAATGTAAACTGTCATGCTGCCATCACACAAGTGTCATTATTTTTTTCTTCCTGCATTTCCATCCTGTTTCAGGATACTTCGGTCAACACCAGCATCTTTCAGCTGTATGTTGATTCCTAGGCTAGATTACACTCATCAGCATGCCACGACTTTCTGAGCGACCGGCTCCATACTCTCATAAGTCACTGGTGTGACTAGAACCACTTAGAATTCTTGTGCGCTAACGTCAGCCACGAGAGCATTCGAGGTTAACGGAGAAAGCTGCTAACCCCTCGGCCAGGGAGCGCAGCAAGTGTCATTATGGCAGCGTGAAAATGTAAACTGTCAGGCTACCATAATACAAGTGTTATTATGACAGTAAGAAAATGTAACCTGTAAGCTACCATCATACAAGTGTCATTATGACAGCATGAAAATGTAAACTGTCATGCTACCACCATCCAAGTGTCATTATGACAGCAAGAAAAAGTAAACTGGCATGCTGCCATTATACAAGTGTTATTATGACAGCAAGAAAATTTTAACTGTCATGCTGTCATCATACAAGTGTCATTATGAGTGCAAGAAAATGTAAACTGTCATGCTGTCATCATACAACTGCCATTATGACAGCAAGAAAAATGTAAACAGTCTTGCTACCATCATCCAAGTGTCATTATTAAAGGAAGAAAATGTAAACTGTCATTCTGTCATCATACAAGTGTCATTATGACAGTATGAACAAATAAACTGTCATACTACCATAACAAGCGTCATTATGACAACAACAAAATTTAAACAGTCTTGCTTCCATCATCCGAGTGTCACTACTAAAGGAAGTAAATGTAAAATATCATTCTGTCATCATACAAGTGTCATTATGACAGTAAGAAAATATAAACTGTCATTGTGTCATCATACAAGTGTCATTATGACTGTAAGCAAATATTTACTGCCATGCTACTATCACAAGTGTCATTATGACTATAAGCAAATATAAACTACCATGCCAACATCACATGTGTCATTATGACAGTAACAAAAGGTAAACTGTCATGCTGCCATCATCTAAGTGCCACCATGACAGCAACAAAATGTAAACTGTCATGCTGTCATCATACAATTGTCATTGTGACAGAAAGAAAATATAAACTGTCATGCTACCATCATCCTAGCGTCAATATGAGAGCAAGATAGTGTAAACTGTTATTCTGCCATCATACAAGTCTCATTATGACAGCAATAAAATGGAAACTGTCATGCTGTCTTCATACAAGTGTCATTATGACAGTAAGAAAATGTAACCTGTCATGCTACAATAATACAAGAGTCATTATAACAGCAAGAAAATGTAAACTGTCATGATGCCATCATCTAAGTGTCACCATGACAGCAAGAAAATGTACACTGTCATGCTGTCATCATACAAGTAGTAAGAAAACATAAACTGGCATGCTACCATCACAAGTGTCATTATGACAGCAAGAAAATGTAAACTGTCATGCTACCATAATCCATGTGTCATTATAAGAGCAAGAAAATGTAAACTGTCATGCTGCCATCACAAAAGTGTCATTATTTTCCCCCCTGCTTTTCCATCCTGTTTCAGAATATTGCGGTCAACACCAGCATCTTTCAGCTGTATGTTGATTCCTAGGCTAGATTACGCTCATCAGCACGCCATGACTTTCTGAGCGGCCGGCTCCATACTCTCATAAGTCACTGGAGTGACTCGAACCACTTCTAATTCTTGTGCGCTCACGTCAACCACGAGAGCATTTGAGGTTAACGGAGAAAGCTGCTAACTCCTCGGCCAAGGAGCGTGGCAAGTGTCATTATGGCAGCCCGAAAATGTAAACTGTCATGCTGTCATCATACAAATGCCATTATAACAATAAGGAAATATAAACTGCCATTCTACCATTCATACAAGTGTCATTTTGACAGCAAGAAAATGTAAACTGTCATGCTGTCTTCATACAAGTGTCATTATGACTGTAAGAAAATATAACCTGCCATAC
Source organism: Cepaea nemoralis (assembly GCA_014155875.1). Classification (NCBI taxonomy): domain Eukaryota; kingdom Metazoa; phylum Mollusca; class Gastropoda; order Stylommatophora; family Helicidae; genus Cepaea; species Cepaea nemoralis. The sequence continues at coordinate 88,015 of JACEFZ010017003.1, read as the reverse complement.
TACCATCACAAGTGTCATTATGACAACAACAAAACATAAACTGTCTTGCGTCCATCATCCATGTGTCATTACTAAAGGAAGAAAATGTAAAATGTAATTCTGTCATCATACAAGTGTCATTATGACAGCAAGAAAATGTAAACTGTCATACTGTCATCATACAAGTGTCATTATGACAGTAAGAAAATATCAACTGCCATGCTACCATCATACAAGTGTCATTACGACTGTAAGGAAATATAAACTGCCATGCTAACATCACACGTGTCATTATGACAGTAAGAAAAGGTAAACTATCATGCTGCCATCATCTAAGTGCCACCATGACAGCAACAGAATGTAAACTGTCATGCTGTCATCATACTATTGTCATTATGGCAGTAAGAAAATGTAAACTGTCATGCTGTCTTCATACAAGTGTCATTATGGCAACAAGAAAATGTAAACTGTCATGCTACCATCATAAAGTGTCATTATGACAGTAAGACAATGTAACCTGTCATGCTACCATCATACAAGTGTCATTATGACAGCAAGAAAATTTAAACTGTCATGCTGTCATCATACAAATGTCATTATGTCTGTAAGAAAATACAAACTGCCTAGCTACCATCACATGTGTCATTATGACAGTAAGAAAATGTAAACTGTCATGCTGCCATCATCTAAGTGTCACCATGACAGCAAGAAAATGTAACCTGTCATGCTGTCATCATACAAGTGTCATTATGACAGTAAGAAAATATAAACTGGCATGCTACCATCACAAGTGTCATTATGACAGCAAGAAATAGTAAACTGTCATGCTGCTATCATACAAGTGCCACTATGACAGCAAGAAAATGTAAACAGTCTTGCTACCATCATCCAATGTCATTATAAAGCAAGAAAATGTAAACTGTCATGCTACCATCAACATGTGTCATTATAAGAGCACTAAAATGTAAACTGTCATGCTACCATCACAAGTGTCATTTTGATAGCAAGAAAATGTAAACTGTCATGCTGCCATCACACAAGTGTCATTATTTTTTTCTTCCTGCATTTCCATCCTGTTTCAGGATACTTCGGTCAACACCAGCATCTTTCAGCTATATGTTGATTCCTAGGCTAGATTACACTCATCAGCATGCCACGACTTTCTGAGCGACCGGCTCCATACTCTCATAAGTCACTGGTGTGACTAGAACCACTTCAAATTCTTGTGTGCTAACGTCAGCCACAAGAGCATTCGAGGTTAACGGAGAAAGCTGCTAACCCCTCGGCCAGGGAGCGCAGCAAGTGTCATTATGGCAGCGTGAAAATGTAAACTGTCAGGCTACCATAATACAAGTGTTATTATGACAGTAAGAAAATGTAACCTGTAAGCTACCATCATACAAGTGTCATTATGACAGCATGAAAATGTAAACTGTCATGCTACCACCATCCAAGTGTCATTATGACAGCAAGAAAAAGTAAACTGGCATGCTGCCATTATACAAGTGTTATTATGACAGCAAGAAAATTTTCAACTGTCATGCTGTCATCATACAAGTGTCATTATGAGTGCAAGAAAATGTAAACTGTCATGCTGTCATCATACAACTGCCATTATGACAGCAAGAAAAATGTAAACAGTCTTGCTACCATCATCCAAGTGTCATTATTAAAGGAAGAAAATGTAAACTGTCATTCTGTCATCATACAAGTGTCATTATGACAGCAAGAAATAGTAAACTGTCATGCTGCTATCATACAAGTGCCACTATGACAGCAAGAAAATGTAAACAGTCTTGCTACCATCATCCAATGTCATTATAAAGCAAGAAAATGTAAACTGTCATGCTACCATCAACATGTGTCATTATAAGAGCACTAAAATGTAAACTGTCATGCTACCATCACAAGTGTCATTTTGATAGCAAGAAAATGTAAACTGTCATGCTGCCATCACACAAGTGTCATTATTTTTTTCTTCCTGCATTTCCATCCTGTTTCAGGATACTTCGGTCAACACCAGCATCTTTCAGCTGTATGTTGATTCCTAGGCTAGATTACGCTCATCAGCACGCCATGACTTTCTGAGCGGCCGGCTCCATACTCTCATAAGTCACTGGAGTGACTCGAACCACTTCTAATTCTTGTGCGCTCACGTCAGCCACGAGAGCATTTGAGGTTAACGGAGAAAGCTGCTAACTCCTCGGCCAAGGAGCGTGGCAAGTGTCATTATGGCAGCCCGAAAATGTAAACTGTCATGCTGTCATCATACAAATGCCATTATAACAATAAGGAAATATAAACTGTCATGCTGTCTTCATACAAGTGTCATTATGACTGTAAGAAAATATAACCTGCCATACTACCATCACAAGTGTCATTATGACAACAACAAAACATAAACTGTCTTGCTTCCATCATCCATGTGTCATTACTAAAGGAAGAAAATGTAAAATGTAATTCTGTCATCATACAAGTGTCATTATGACAGCAAGAAAATGTAAACTGTCATACTGTCATCATACAAGTGTCATTATGACAGTAAGAAAAATATCAACTGCCATGCTACCATCATACAAGTGTCATTACGACTGTAAGGAAATATAAACTGCCATGCTAACATCACACGTGTCATTATGACAGTAAGAAAAGGTAAACTATCATGCTGCCATCATCTAAGTGCCACCATGACAGCAACAGAATGTAAACTGTCATGCTGTCATCATACTATTGTCATTATGGCAGTAAGAAAATGTAAACTGTCATGCTGTCTTCATACAAGTGTCATTATGGCAACAAGAAAATGTAAACTGTCATGCTACCATCATAAAGTGTCATTATGACAGTAAGACAATGTAACCTGTCATGCTACCATCATACAAGTGTCATTATGACAGCAAGAAAATTTAAACTGTCATGCTGTCATCATACAAATGTCATTATGTCTGTAAGAAAATACAAACTGCCTAGCTACCATCACATGTGTCATTATGACAGTAAGAAAATGTAAACTGTCATGCTGCCATCATCTAAGTGTCACCATGACAGCAAGAAAATGTAACCTGTCATGCTGTCATCATACAAGTGTCATTATGACAGTAAGAAAATATAAACTGGCATGCTACCATCACAAGTGTCATTATGACAGCAAGAAATAGTAAACTGTCATGCTGCTATCATACAAGTGCCACTATGACAGCAAGAAAATGTAAACAGTCTTGCTACCATCATCCAATGTCATTATAAAGCAAGAAAATGTAAACTGTCATGCTACCATCAACATGTGTCATTATAAGAGCACTAAAATGTAAACTGTCATGCTACCATCACAAGTGTCATTTTGATAGCAAGAAAATGTAAACTGTCATGCTGCCATCACACAAGTGTCATTATTTTTTTCTTCCTGCATTTCCATCCTGTTTCAGGATACTTCGGTCAACACCAGCATCTTTCAGCTGTATGTTGATTCCTAGGCTAGATTACACTCATCAGCATGCCACGACTTTCTGAGCGACCGGCTCCATACTCTCATAAGTCACTGGTGTGACTAGAACCACTTCGAATTCTTGTGCGCTAACGTCAGCCACGAGAGCATTCGAGGTTAACGGAGAAAGCTGCTAACCCCTCGGCCAGGGAGCGCAGCAAGTGTCATTATGGCAGCGTGAAAATGTAAACTGTCAGGCTACCATAATACAAGTGTTATTATGACAGTAAGAAAATGTAACCTGTAAGCTACCATCATACAAGTGTCATTATGACAGCATGAAAATGTAAACTGTCATGCTACCACCATCCAAGTGTCATTATGACAGCAAGAAAAAGTAAACTGGCATGCTGCCATTATACAAGTGTTATTATGACAGCAAGAAAATTTTAACTGTCATGCTGTCATCATACAAGTGTCATTATGAGTGCAAGAAAATGTAAACTGTCATGCTGTCATCATACAACTGCCATTATGACAGCAAGAAAAATGTAAACAGTCTTGCTACCATCATCCAAGTGTCATTATTAAAGGAAGAAAATGTAAACTGTCATTCTGTCATCATACAAGTGTCATTATGACAGTATGAACAAATAAACTGTCATACTACCATAACAAGCGTCATTATGACAACAACAAAATTTAAACAGTCTTGCTTCCATCATCCGAGTGTCACTACTAAAGGAAGTAAATGTAAAATATCATTCTGTCATCATACAAGTGTCATTATGACAGTAAGAAAATATAAACTGTCATTGTGTCATCATACAAGTGTCATTATGACTGTAAGCAAATATTTACTGCCATGCTACTATCACAAGTGTCATTATGACTATAAGCAAATATAAACTACCATGCCAACATCACATGTGTCATTATGACAGTAACAAAAGGTAAACTGTCATGCTGCCATCATCTAAGTGCCACCATGACAGCAACAAAATGTAAACTGTCATGCTGTCATCATACAATTGTCATTGTGACAGAAAGAAAATATAAACTGTCATGCTACCATCATCCTAGCGTCAATATGAGAGCAAGATAGTGTAAACTGTTATTCTGCCATCATACAAGTCTCATTATGACAGCAATAAAATGGAAACTGTCATGCTGTCTTCATACAAGTGTCATTATGACAGTAAGAAAATGTAACCTGTCATGCTACAATAATACAAGAGTCATTATAACAGCAAGAAAATGTAAACTGTCATGATGCCATCATCTAAGTGTCACCATGACAGCAAGAAAATGTACACTGTCATGCTGTCATCATACAAGTAGTAAGAAAACATAAACTGGCATGCTACCATCACAAGTGTCATTATGACAGCAAGAAAATGTAAACTGTCATGCTACCATAATCCATGTGTCATTATAAGAGCAAGAAAATGTAAACTGTCATGCTGCCATCACAAAAGTGTCATTATTTTCCCCCCTGCTTTTCCATCCTGTTTCAGAATATTGCGGTCAACACCAGCATCTTTCAGCTGTATGTTGATTCCTAGGCTAGATTACGCTCATCAGCACGCCATGACTTTCTGAGCGGCCGGCTCCATACTCTCATAAGTCACTGGAGTGACTCGAACCACTTCTAATTCTTGTGCGCTCACGTCAACCACGAGAGCATTTGAGGTTAACGGAGAAAGCTGCTAACTCCTCGGCCAAGGAGCGTGGCAAGTGTCATTATGGCAGCCCGAAAATGTAAACTGTCATGCTGTCATCATACAAATGCCATTATAACAATAAGGAAATATAAACTGCCATTCTACCATTATACAAGTGTCATTTTGACAGCAAGAAAATGTAAACTGTCATGCTGTCTTCATACAAGTGTCATTATGACTGTAAGAAAATATAACCTGCCATACTACCATCACAAGTGTCATTATGACAACAACAAAACATAAACTGTCTTGCGTCCATCATCCATGTGTCATTACTAAAGGAAGAAAATGTAAAATGTAATTCTGTCATCATACAAGTGTCATTATGACAGCAAGAAAATGTAAACTGTCATACTGTCATCATACAAGTGTCATTATGACAGTAAGAAAATATCAACTGCCATGCTACCATCATACAAGTGTCATTACGACTGTAAGGAAATATAAACTGCCATGCTAACATCACACGTGTCATTATGACAGTAAGAAAAGGTAAACTATCATGCTGCCATCATCTAAGTGCCACCATGACAGCAACAGAATGTAAACTGTCATGCTGTCATCATACTATTGTCATTATGGCAGTAAGAAAATGTAAACTGTCATGCTGTCTTCATACAAGTGTCATTATGGCAACAAGAAAATGTAAACTGTCATGCTACCATCATAAAGTGTCATTATGACAGTAAGACAATGTAACCTGTCATGCTACCATCATACAAGTGTCATTATGACAGCAAGAAAATTTAAACTGTCATGCTGTCATCATACAAATGTCATTATGTCTGTAAGAAAATACAAACTGCCTAGCTACCATCACATGTGTCATTATGACAGTAAGAAAATGTAAACTGTCATGCTGCCATCATCTAAGTGTCACCATGACAGCAAGAAAATGTAACCTGTCATGCTGTCATCATACAAGTGTCATTATGACAGTAAGAAAATATAAACTGGCATGCTACCATCACAAGTGTCATTATGACAGCAAGAAATAGTAAACTGTCATGCTGCTATCATACAAGTGCCACTATGACAGCAAGAAAATGTAAACAGTCTTGCTACCATCATCCAATGTCATTATAAAGCAAGAAAATGTAAACTGTCATGCTACCATCAACATGTGTCATTATAAGAGCACTAAAATGTAAACTGTCATGCTACCATCACAAGTGTCATTTTGATAGCAAGAAAATGTAAACTGTCATGCTGCCATCACACAAGTGTCATTATTTTTTTCTTCCTGCATTTCCATCCTGTTTCAGGATACTTCGGTCAACACCAGCATCTTTCAGCTATATGTTGATTCCTAGGCTAGATTACACTCATCAGCATGCCACGACTTTCTGAGCGACCGGCTCCATACTCTCATAAGTCACTGGTGTGACTAGAACCACTTCAAATTCTTGTGTGCTAACGTCAGCCACAAGAGCATTCGAGGTTAACGGAGAAAGCTGCTAACCCCTCGACCAGGGAGCGCAGCAAGTGTCATTATGGCAGCGTGAAAATGTAAACTGTCAGGCTACCATAATACAAGTGTTATTATGACAGTAAGAAAATGTAACCTGTAAGCTACCATCATACAAGTGTCATTATGACAGCATGAAAATGTAAACTGTCATGCTACCACCATCCAAGTGTCATTATGACAGCAAGAAAAAGTAAACTGGCATGCTGCCATTATACAAGTGTTATTATGACAGCAAGAAAATTTTCACTGTCATGCTGTCATCATACAAGTGTCATTATGAGTGCAAGAAAATGTAAACTGTCATGCTGTCATCATACAACTGCCATTATGACAGCAAGAAAAATGTAAACAGTCTTGCTACCATCATCCAAGTGTCATTATTAAAGGAAGAAAATGTAAACTGTCATTCTGTCATCATACAAGTGTCATTATGACAGCAAGAAATAGTAAACTGTCATGCTGCTATCATACAAGTGCCACTATGACAGCAAGAAAATGTAAACAGTCTTGCTACCATCATCCAATGTCATTATAAAGCAAGAAAATGTAAACTGTCATGCTACCATCAACATGTGTCATTATAAGAGCACTAAAATGTAAACTGTCATGCTACCATCACAAGTGTCATTTTGATAGCAAGAAAATGTAAACTGTCATGCTGCCATCACACAAGTGTCATTATTTTTTTCTTCCTGCATTTCCATCCTGTTTCAGGATACTTCGGTCAACACCAGCATCTTTCAGCTGTATGTTGATTCCTAGGCTAGATTACGCTCATCAGCACGCCATGACTTTCTGAGCGGCCGGCTCCATACTCTCATAAGTCACTGGAGTGACTCGAACCACTTCTAATTCTTGTGCGCTCACGTCAGCCACGAGAGCATTTGAGGTTAACGGAGAAAGCTGCTAACTCCTCGGCCAAGGAGCGTGGCAAGTGTCATTATGGCAGCCCGAAAATGTAAACTGTCATGCTGTCATCATACAAATGCCATTATAACAATAAGGAAATATAAACTGTCATGCTGTCTTCATACAAGTGTCATTATGACTGTAAGAAAATATAACCTGCCATACTACCATCACAAGTGTCATTATGACAACAACAAAACATAAACTGTCTTGCTTCCATCATCCATGTGTCATTACTAAAGGAAGAAAATGTAAAATGTAATTCTGTCATCATACAAGTGTCATTATGACAGCAAGAAATGTAAACTGTCATACTGTCATCATACAAGTGTCATTATGACAGTAAGAAAATATCAACTGCCATGCTACCATCATACAAGTGTCATTACGACTGTAAGGAAATATAAACTGCCATGCTAACATCACACGTGTCATTATGACAGTAAGAAAAGGTAAACTATCATGCTGCCATCATCTAAGTGCCACCATGACAGCAACAGAATGTAAACTGTCATGCTGTCATCATACTATTGTCATTATGGCAGTAAGAAAATGTAAACTGTCATGCTGTCTTCATACAAGTGTCATTATGGCAACAAGAAAATGTAAACTGTCATGCTACCATCATAAAGTGTCATTATGACAGTAAGACAATGTAACCTGTCATGCTACCATCATACAAGTGTCATTATGACAGCAAGAAAATTTAAACTGTCATGCTGTCATCATACAAATGTCATTATGTCTGTAAGAAAATACAAACTGCCTAGCTACCATCACATGTGTCATTATGACAGTAAGAAAATGTAAACTGTCATGCTGCCATCATCTAAGTGTCACCATGACAGCAAGAAAATGTAACCTGTCATGCTGTCATCATACAAGTGTCATTATGACAGTAAGAAAATATAAACTGGCATGCTACCATCACAAGTGTCATTATGACAGCAAGAAATAGTAAACTGTCATGCTGCTATCATACAAGTGCCACTATGACAGCAAGAAAATGTAAACAGTCTTGCTACCATCATCCAATGTCATTATAAAGCAAGAAAATGTAAACTGTCATGCTACCATCAACATGTGTCATTATAAGAGCACTAAAATGTAAACTGTCATGCTACCATCACAAGTGTCATTTTGATAGCAAGAAAATGTAAACTGTCATGCTGCCATCACACAAGTGTCATTATTTTTTTCTTCCTGCATTTCCATCCTGTTTCAGGATACTTCGGTCAACACCAGCATCTTTCAGCTGTATGTTGATTCCTAGGCTAGATTACACTCATCAGCATGCCACGACTTTCTGAGCGACCGGCTCCATACTCTCATAAGTCACTGGTGTGACTAGAACCACTTCGAATTCTTGTGCGCTAACGTCAGCCACGAGAGCATTCGAGGTTAACGGAGAAAGCTGCTAACCCCTCGGCCAGGGAGCGCAGCAAGTGTCATTATGGCAGCGTGAAAATGTAAACTGTCAGGCTACCATAATACAAGTGTTATTATGACAGTAAGAAAATGTAACCTGTAAGCTACCATCATACAAGTGTCATTATGACAGCATGAAAATGTAAACTGTCATGCTACCACCATCCAAGTGTCATTATGACAGCAAGAAAAAGTAAACTGGCATGCTGCCATTATACAAGTGTTATTATGATATGACAGCAAGAAAATTTTAACTGTCATGCTGTCATCATACAAGTGTCATTATGAGTGCAAGAAAATGTAAACTGTCATGCTGTCATCATACAACTGCCATTATGACAGCAAGAAAAATGTAAACAGTCTTGCTACCATCATCCAAGTGTCATTATTAAAGGAAGAAAATGTAAACTGTCATTCTGTCATCATACACATACAAGTGTCATTATGACAGTATGAACAAATAAACTGTCATACTACCATAACAAGCGTCATTATGACAACAACAAATTTAAACAGTCTTGCTTCCATCATCCGAGTGTCACTACTAAAGGAAGTAAATGTAAAATATCATTCTGTCATCATACAAGTGTCATTATGACAGTAAGAAAATATAAACTGTCATTGTGTCATCATACAAGTGTCATTATGACTGTAAGCAAATATTTACTGCCATGCTACTATCACAAGTGTCATTATGACTATAAGCAAATATAAACTACCATGCCAACATCACATGTGTCATTATGACAGTAACAAAAGGTAAACTGTCATGCTGCCATCATCTAAGTGCCACCATGACAGCAACAAAATGTAAACTGTCATGCTGTCATCATACAATTGTCATTGTGACAGAAAGAAAATATAAACTGTCATGCTACCATCATCCTAGCGTCAATATGAGAGCAAGATAGTGTAAACTGTTATTCTGCCATCATACAAGTCTCATTATGACAGCAATAAAATGGAAACTGTCATGCTGTCTTCATACAAGTGTCATTATGACAGTAAGAAAATGTAACCTGTCATGCTACAATAATACAAGAGTCATTATAACAGCAAGAAAATGTAAACTGTCATGATGCCATCATCTAAGTGTCACCATGACAGCAAGAAAATGTACACTGTCATGCTGTCATCATACAAGTAGTAAGAAAACATAAACTGGCATGCTACCATCACAAGTGTCATTATGACAGCAAGAAAATGTAAACTGTCATGCTACCATAATCCATGTGTCATTATAAGAGCAAGAAAATGTAAACTGTCATGCTACCATCACAAGTGTCATTTTTATAGCAAGAAAATGTAAACTGTCATGCTGCCATCACAAAAGTGTCATTATTTTCCCCCCTGCTTTTCCATCCTGTTTCAGAATATTGCGGTCAACACCAGCATCTTTCAGCTGTATGTTGATTCCTAGGCTAGATTACGCTCATCAGCACGCCATGACTTTCTGAGCGGCCGGCTCCATACTCTCATAAGTCACTGGAGTGACTCGAACCACTTCTAATTCTTGTGCGCTCACGTCAGCCACGAGAGCATTTGAGGTTAACGGAGAAAGCTGCTAACTCCTCGGCCAAGGAGCGTGGCAAGTGTCATTATGGCAGCCCGAAAATGTAAACTGTCATGCTGTCATCATACAAATGCCATTATAACAATAAGGAAATATAAACTGCCATTCTACCATCATACAAGTGTCATTTTGACAGCAAGAAAATGTAAACTGTCATGCTGTCTTCATACAAGTGTCATTATGACTGTAAGAAAATATAACCTGCCATACTACCATCACAAGTGTCATTATGACAACAACAAAACATAACTGTCTTGCGTCCATCATCCATGTGTCATTACTAAAGGAAGAAAATGTAAAATGTAATTCTGTCATCATACAAGTGTCATTATGACAGCAAGAAAATGTAAACTGTCATACTGTCATCATACAAGTGTCATTATGACAGTAAGAAAATATCAACTGCCATGCTACCATCATACAAGTGTCATTACGACTGTAAGGAAATATAAACTGCCATGCTAACATCACACGTGTCATTATGACAGTAAGAAAAGGTAAACTATCATGCTGCCATCATCTAAGTGCCACCATGACAGCAACAGAATGTAAACTGTCATGCTGTCATCATACTATTGTCATTATGGCAGTAAGAAAATGTAAACTGTCATGCTGTCTTCATACAAGTGTCATTATGGCAACAATAAAATGTAAACTGTCATGCTACCATCATAAAGTGTCATTATGACAGTAAGACAATGTAACCTGTCATGCTACCATCATACAAGTGTCATTATGACAGCAAGAAAATTTAAACTGTCATGCTGTCATCATACAAATGTCATTATGTCTGTAAGAAAATACAAACTGCCTAGCTACCATCACATGTGTCATTATGACAGTAAGAAATGTAAACTGTCATGCTGCCATCATCTAAGTGTCACCATGACAGCAAGAAAATGTAACCTGTCATGCTGTCATCATACAAGTGTCATTATGACAGTAAGAAAATATAAACTGGCATGCTACCATCACAAGTGTCATTATGACAGCAAGAAATAGTAAACTGTCATGCTGCTATCATACAAGTGCCACTATGACAGCAAGAAAATGTAAACAGTCTTGCTACCATCATCCAATGTCATTATAAAGCAAGAAAATGTAAACTGTCATGCTACCATCAACATGTGTCATTATAAGAGCACTAAAATGTAAACTGTCATGCTACCATCACAAGTGTCATTTTGATAGCAAGAAAATGTAAACTGTCATGCTGCCATCACACAAGTGTCATTATTTTTTTTCTTCCTGCATTTCCATCCTGTTTCAGGATACTTCGGTCAACACCAGCATCTTTCAGCTATATGTTGATTCCTAGGCTAGATTACACTCATCAGCATGCCACGACTTTTCTGAGCGACCGGCTCCATACTCTCATAAGTCACTGGTGTGACTAGAACCACTTCAAATTCTTGTGCGCTAACGTCAGCCACGAGAGCATTCGAGGTTAACGGAGAAAGCTGCTAACCCCTCGGCCAGGGAGCGCAGCAAGTGTCATTATGGCAGCGTGAAAATGTAAACTGTCAGGCTACCATAATACAAGTGTTATTATGACAGTAAGAAAATGTAACCTGTAAGCTACCATCATACAAGTGTCATTATGACAGCATGAAAATGTAAACTGTCATGCTACCACCATCCAAGTGTCATTATGACAGCAAGAAAAAGTAAACTGGCATGCTGCCATTATACAAGTGTTATTATGACAGCAAGAAAATTTTAACTGTCATGCTGTCATCATACAAGTGTCATTATGAGTGCAAGAAAATGTAAACTGTCATGCTGTCATCATACAACTGCCATTATGACAGCAAGAAAAATGTAAACAGTCTTGCTACCATCATCCAAGTGTCATTATTAAAGGAAGAAAATGTAAACTGTCATTCTGTCATCATACAAGTGTCATTATGACAGCAAGAAATAGTAAACTGTCATGCTGCTATCCATACAAGTGCCACTATGACAGCAAGAAAATGTAAACAGTCTTGCTACCATCATCCAATGTCATTATAAAGCAAGAAAATGTAAACTGTCATGCTACCATCAACATGTGTCATTATAAGAGCACTAAAATGTAAACTGTCATGCTACCATCACAAGTGTCATTTTGATAGCAAGAAAATGTAAACTGTCATGCTGCCATCACACAAGTGTCATTATTTTTTTCTTCCTGCATTTCCATCCTGTTTCAGGATACTTCGGTCAACACCAGCATCTTTCAGCTGTATGTTGATTCCTAGGCTAGATTACACTCATCAGCATGCCACGACTTTCTGAGCGACCGGCTCCATACTCTCATAAGTCACTGGTGTGACTAGAACCACTTCGAATTCTTGTGCGCTAACGTCAGCCACGAGAGCATTCGAGGTTAACGGAGAAAGCTGCTAACCCCTCGGCCAGGGAGCGCAGCAAGTGTCATTATGGCAGCGTGAAAATGTAAACTGTCAGGCTACCATAATACAAGTGTTATTATGACAGTAAGAAAATGTAACCTGTAAGCTACCATCATACAAGTGTCATTATGACAGCATGAAAATGTAAACTGTCATGCTACCACCATCCAAGTGTCATTATGACAGCAAGAAAATGTAAACTGTCTTTCTACAATCATCCAAGTGTCATTATGTCAGCAAGAATATATAAACTGCCATACTACCATTACAAGTGTCATTATGGCAATAGAAAAAGAAAATGTAATCTCTCATGCTGGCGTCATACAAGTGTCATTATGGCAGTAAGAATATATAAACTGGCATACCACCATCACAAGTGTCATTATGTCAACAAGAAAATATAAACTGTCATGCTACCATCACAAGTGTAATTATGACAGTATGAAAATGTTAACCGTCATGCTACCATCATACAAATATCATTATGTCAGTAAGAAAATGTAAGCTGTCATACTGCCATCATTCAAGTATCATTATGACAGTAAGAAAATATAAACTGTCATGCTACCATGACAAGTGTAATTATGACAGGAAAACGTAAGCTATCATGCTGCCATCATAAAAGTGTCATTATAGCAGGAAAAAAATGTAAACTGTCAAGTTACCCCCATAAAAGTATCATTATGACAGCAAGAATATGTAAACTGTCATGCTGCCATCATCCAAGTGTCACCATGACAGCAAGAGAATGTAAACTGTCATGCAGTAATCACCCAAGTGTCATTATGACAATTAGAAACTATAAACTGCCATGCTACCATCACAAGTGTCTTTATGACGACAAGAAAATGTAAACTGTCTTGCTACCATCATCCATGTATCATTATGACAGCAAGAAAATGTAAACTATCATGTTGCCATTATACAAGTGACATTATGGCAACAAGAAAATGTAAACTTTCATGCTGTCATCATACAAGTGTCATTATGACAGTAAGAAAATGTAAACTGTCATACTGCCATCATACAAGTGTCATTATGACAGCAAGAACATGTAAATTGTCATGCTACCATCACAAGTGTCATTATGACAGTAAGAAAATGTAAACTGTCATGCTGCATCATCCAAGTGTCACCATGACAGCAACAGAATGTAAACTGACATGCTGTAATCACACAAGTGTCAATATGACAGTAAGAAAATATAAACTGCCATGCTACTATCACAAGTGTCATTATGACAGCAAGAAAATGTAAACTGTTATGCTACCATCATCCAAGTGTCATTATGACTGTAAGAAAATAGAAACTGTCATGCTGCCATCATACATGTGACATTATGGCAACAAGAAAATGTAAACTGTCATGCTGTCATCATACAAGTGTCATTATGACAGTAAGGAAATATAAACTGCCATTCTATCATCACAAGTGTCATGATGTAAGCAAGAAAATGTAAACTGTCTTGCCACCATCATCCAAGTGTCATTATGGCAGAAAGAAAATGTAATCTGCCGTGCTGACATCATACAAGTGTCATTATGGTAGTAAGAATATATAAACTGGCATACTACCATCATAAGTGTCATTATGTCAGCAAGAAAATGTAAAATGTCATGCTGCCATCACAAGTGTAATTATGACAGTATGAAAATGTTAACTGTCATGCTACCATCATACAAATGTCATTATGACAGTAAAAAATGTAAACTGTTATACTGCCATCATACACGTGTCACTAAGACAGTAAGAAAATATAACCTGCTGTGCTACAATCACAAGTGTCATTATGACAGTAAGCAAATATAAACTGTCATGCTACCATGACAAGTGTAATTATGACAGGAAAATGTAAACTATCATGCTGCCATCATAAAAGTGTCATTATGGCAGGAAAATAATGCAAACTGTCAATTTACCCCCATAAAAGTATCATTATGACAGCAAGAATATGTAAACTGTCATGCTGCCATCATCCAAGTGTCACCATGACAGCAAGAAAATGTAAACTGTCATGCAGTAATCACACAAGTGTCATTATGACAATAAGAAACTATCAACTGCCATGCTACCATCACAAGTGTCTTTATGACGGCAAGAAAATGTAAACTGTCTTGCAACCATCATCCATGTGTCATTATGACAGCAAGAAAATGTAAACTGTCATGTTGCCATCATACAAATGCCATTATGACAGCAAGAAAATATAAACTAGCATGCTACCATCACAAGCGTCAGTATGACAACAAAAAAATTTAAACAGTCTTGCTTCTATCATCCGAGTGTCACTACTAAAGGAAGAAAATGTAAAATATCATTCTGTCATCATACAAGTGTCATTATGACAGTAAGAAAATATAAACTGTCATGCTGTCATCATACAAGTGTCATTATGACTGGAAGCAAATATTTACTGCCATGCTACCATCACATATGTCATTATGACAGTAAGAAAAGGTAAACTGTCATGCTGCCATCATCTAAGTGCCACCATGACAGCAACAAAATGTAAACTGTCATGCTGTCATCATACAATTGTCATTGTGACAGAAATAAAATATAAACTGTCATACTACCATCATCCTAGCGTCAATATGAGAGCAAGAAAGTGTAAACTGTTATTCTGCTATCATACAAGTCTTATTATGACAGCAATAAAATGGAAACTGTCATGCTGTCTTCATACAAGTGTCATTATAACAGTAAGAAAATGTAACCTGTCATGCTAGAATAATACAAGAGTCATTATAACAGCAAGAAAATGTAAACTGTCATGCTGTCTTCATACAAGTGTCATTACGACTGTAAGAAATTATAACCTGCCATACTACCATCACTTGTGTCCTAATGACAGTAAGAAAATGTAAACTGTCATGATGCCATCATCTAAGTGTCACCATGACAGCACAACAATGTACAAAGTAAGAAAATATAAACTGGCATGCTGCCATCACGAGTGTCATTATGACAGCAAGAAAATGTAAACTGTCATGCTGCTATCATACATGTGCCATTATGACAGCAAGAAAATGTAAACAGTTTTGCTACCATCATCCAAGTGTCATTATAAAAGCAAGAAAATGTAAACTGTCATGCTGTCATCATACAAGTGTCATTATGACAGTAAGAAAATATAAACTAGCATGCTACCATCACAAGTGTCATTATGACAACAAGAAAATGTAAACTGTCATGCTACCATCATCCAAGTGTCATTATAAGAGCAAGAAAATGTAAACTGTCATTATACAAGTGTCATTATGACAGCAATAAAATGTAAACTGTTATGCTAAAATCATACAAGTGTGATTATGACAGCAAGAAAATACAAACTGTTATGCTACCATCACAAGTGTCATTATGAAAGTAAGATAATGTACACTGTCATGCTACCATCACAAGTGTCATTTTGATAGCAAGAAAATGTAAACTGTCATGCTGCCATCACACAAGTGTCATTTTTTCCCCCTGCGTTTCCATCCTGTTTCAAGTTATTGCGGTCAACACCAGCATCTATCAGCTGTATGTTGATTCCAAGGCTAGATTACACTCATCAGCATGCCACAACTTTCTGAGCGACCGGCTCCATACTCTCATAAGTCACTGGCGCGACTTGAACCACTTCTAATTCTCGTGCGCTCACGTCAGCCATGAGAGAATTAGGGGTTAACGGAGAAAGCTGCTAAACCCTCGGCCAGGGAGCGCGGCAAGTGTCATTATGGCAGCACGAAAATGTAAACTGTCATGCTGTCATCATACAAGTGTCATTATGACTGTAAGAAAATATAAACAGCCATGCTTATATCACAAGTGTCATTATGACAGTAAGAAAATGTAAACTGTCATGCTATCATCATATAAGGGTCAGTATGACAGTAAGAAAATGTAAACTGTCATGCTACCATCACAAGTGTCATTATGACAGCAAGAACATGTAAACTGTCATGCTACCATCACAAGTGTCATTATGTCAGCAAGAAAATGTAAACTGTCATGCTACCACCATAAGTGTAATTATGACAGTATGAAAATGTTAAATGTCATGCTACCATCATACAAATGTCATTATGACAGTAAGAAAATGTAAACTGTCATACTGCAATCATACAAGTGTCATTATGACAGCAAGAACATGTAAATTGTCATGCTACCATCACAAGTGTCATTATGACAGTAAGAAAATGTAAACTGTCATGCTGCATCATCCAAGTGTCACCATGACAGCAAGAAAATGTAAACTGACATGCTGTAATCACACAAGTGTCATTATGACAGTAAGAAAATATAAACTGCCATTCTACTATCACAAGTGTCATTATGACAGCAAGAAAATGTAAACTGTCATGCTTCCATCATCCAAGTGTCATTATGACTGTAAGAAAATAGAAACTGTCATGCTGCCATCATACATGTGACATTATGGCAACAAGAAAATGTAAAATGTCATGCTGTCATCATACAAGTGTCATTATGACAGCAAAAATATATAAACTGGCATACTACCATCATAAGTGTCATTATGTCAGCAAGAAAATGTAAACTGTCATGCTGCCATCACAAGTGTAATTATGACAGTATGAAAATGTTAACTGTCATGCTACCATCATACAAATGTCATTATGACAGTAAGTAAATGTAAACTGGTATACTGCCATCATACAAGTGTCATTAAGACAGTAAGAAAATATAACTTGCCATGCTACAATCACAAGTGTCATTATGACAGTAAGCAAATATAAACTGTCATGCTACCATGACAAGTGTAATTATAACAGGAGAATGTAAACTATCATGCTGCCATCATAAAAGTGTCATTATGGCAGGAAAATAATGCAAACTGTCAATTTACCCCCATAAAAGTATCATTATGACAGCAAGAATATGTAAACTGTCATGCTGCCATCATCCAAGTGTCACCATGACAGCAAGAAAATGTAAACTGTCATGCAGTAATCACACAAGTGTCATTATGACAATAAGAAACTATCAACTGCCATGCTACCATCACAAGTGTCTTTATGACGGCAAGAAAATGTAAACTGTCTTGCTACCATCATCCATGTGTCATTACGACAGCAAGAAAATGTAAACTGTCATGTTGCCATCATAAAGTGACATTATGACAACAAGAAAATGTAAACTGTCATGCTGTCATCATACAAGTGTCCTTATGACAGTAAGAAAATATAAACTGCCATGCTGCCATCATACATGTGACATTATGGCAGCAAGAAAATGTAAACTGTCATGCTGTCATCATACAAGTGTCATTATGACTGTAAGAAAATATAAACTGCCATGCTAATATCACCAGTGTCATTATGACAGCAAGAGCATGTAAATTGTTATGCTACCATCACAAGTGTCATTATGACAGTAAGAAAATATAAACTGTCATGCTATCATCATATATGTGTCAGTAAGACAGTAAGAAAATGTAAACTGTCATGCTACCATCACAAGTGTCATTATGACAGCAAGAATATGTAAACTGGCATATACCATCACAAGTGTCATTATGTCAGCAAGAAAATGTAAACTGTCATGCTACCACCACAAGTGTAATTATGACAGTATGAAAATGTTAAATGTCATGCTACCATCATACAAATGTCATTATGACAGTAAGAAAATGTAAACTGTCATACTGCCATCACACAAGTGTTATTATGACAGTAAGAAAATATAAACTGCCATGCTACAATCACAATTGTCATTATGACAGTAAGAAAATATAAACTGCCATGCTACCATGACAAGTATAATTATGACAGGAAAATGTAAACTATCATGCTGCCATCCTAAAAGTGTCATTATGGCAGGATAAACATGTAAACTGTCAAGTTACCTCCATAAAAGTATCATTATGACAGCAAGAAAATGTAAACTGTCATGCTGCCATCATCCAAATGTCACCATGACAGCAATACAATGTAAACTGTCATGCAGTAATCACGCAAGTGTCATTATGACAATAAGAAACTATCAACTGCCATGCTACCATCACAAGTGTCTTTATGACGGCAAGAAAATGTAAACTGTCTTGCAACCATCATCCATGTGTCATTATGACAGCAAGAAAATGTAAACTGTCATGTTGCCATCATACAAATGCCATTATGACAGCAAGAAAATATAAACTAGCATGCTACCATCACAAGCGTCAGTATGACAACAAAAAAATTCAAACAGTCTTGCTTCTATCATCCGAGTGTCACTACTAAAGGAAGAAAATGTAAAATATCATTCTGTCATCATACAAGTGTCATTATGACAGTAAGAAAATATAAACTGTCATGCTGTCATCATACAAGTGTCATTATGACTGGAAGCAAATATTTACTGCCATGCTACCATCACATGTGTCATTATGACAGTAAGAAAAGGTAAACTGTCATGCTGCCATCATCTAAGTGCCACCATGACAGCAACAAAATGTAAACTGTCATGCTGTCATCATACAATTGTCATTGTGACAGAAAGAAAATATAAACTGTCATGCTACCATCATCCTAGCGTCAATATGAGAGCAAGAAAGTGTAAACTGTTATTCTGCTATCATACAAGTCTTATTATGACAGCAATAAAATGGAAACTGTCATGCTGTCTTCATACAAGTGTCATTATGACAGTAAGAAAATGTAACCTGTCATGCTAGAATAATACAAGAGTCATTATAACAGCAAGAAAATGTAAACTGTCATGCTGTCTTCATACAAGTGTCATTACGACTGTAAGAAATTATAACCTGCCATACTACCATCACTTGTGTCCTAATGACAGTAAGAAAATGTAAACTGTCATGATGCCATCATCTAAGTGTCACCATGACAGCACAACAATGTACAAAGTAAGAAAATATAAACTGGCATGCTGCCATCACGAGTGTCATTATGACAGCAAGAAAATGTAAACTGTCATGCTGCTATCATACATGTGCCATTATGACAGCAAGAAAATGTAAACAGTTTTGCTACCATCATCCAAGTGTCATTATAAAAGCAAGAAAATGTAAACTGTCATGCTGTCATCATACAAGTGTCATTATGACAGTAAGAAAATATAAACTAGCATGCTACCATCACAAGTGTCATTATGACAACAAGAAAATGTAAACTGTCATGCTACCATCATCCAAGTGTCATTATAAGAGCAAGAAAATGTAAACTGTCATTATACAAGTGTCATTATGACAGCAATAAAATGTAAACTGTTATGCTAAAATCATACAAGTGTGATTATGACAGCAAGAAAATACAAACTGTTATGCTACCATCACAAGTGTCATTATGAAAGTAAGATAATGTACACTGTCATGCTACCATCACAAGTGTCATTTTGATAGCAAGAAAATGTAAACTGTCATGCTGCCATCACACAAGTGTCATTTTTTCCCCCTGCGTTTCCATCCTGTTTCAAGTTATTGCGGTCAACACCAGCATCTATCAGCTGTATGTTGATTCCAAGGCTAGATTACACTCATCAGCATGCCACAACTTTCTGAGCGACCGGCTCCATACTCTCATAAGTCACTGGCGCGACTTGAACCACTTCTAATTCTCGTGCGCTCACGTCAGCCATGAGAGAATTAGGGGTTAACGGAGAAAGCTGCTAAACCCTCGGCCAGGGAGCGCGGCAAGTGTCATTATGGCAGCACGAAAATGTAAACTGTCATGCTGTCATCATACAAGTGTCATTATGACTGTAAGAAAATATAAACAGCCATGCTTATATCACAAGTGTCATTATGACAGTAAGAAAATGTAAACTGTCATGCTATCATCATATAAGTGTCAGTATGACAGTAAGAAAATGTAAACTGTCATGCTACCATCACAAGTGTCATTATGACAGCAAGAACATGTAAACTGTCATGCTACCATCACAAGTGTCATTATGTCAGCAAGAAAATGTAAACTGTCATGCTACCACCATAAGTGTAATTATGACAGTATGAAAATGTTAAATGTCATGCTACCATCATACAAATGTCATTATGACAGTAAGAAAATGTAAACTGTCATACTGCAATCATACAAGTGTCATTATGACAGCAAGAACATGTAAATTGTCATGCTACCATCACAAGTGTCATTATGACAGTAAGAAAATGTAAACTGTCATGCTGCATCATCCAAGTGTCACCATGACAGCAAGAAAATGTAAACTGACATGCTGTAATCACACAAGTGTCATTATGACAGTAAGAAAATATAAACTGCCATTCTACTATCACAAGTGTCATTATGACAGCAAGAAAATGTAAACTGTCATGCTTCCATCATCCAAGTGTCATTATGACTGTAAGAAAATAGAAACTGTCATGCTGCCATCATACATGTGACATTATGGCAACAAGAAAATGTAAAATGTCATGCTGTCATCATACAAGTGTCATTATGACAGCAAAAATATATAAACTGGCATACTACCATCATAAGTGTCATTATGTCAGCAAGAAAATGTAAACTGTCATGCTGCCATCACAAGTGTAATTATGACAGTATGAAAATGTTAACTGTCATGCTACCATCATACAAATGTCATTATGACAGTAAGTAAATGTAAACTGGTATACTGCCATCATACAAGTGTCATTAAGACAGTAAGAAAATATAACTTGCCATGCTACAATCACAAGTGTCATTATGACAGTAAGCAAATATAAACTGTCATGCTACCATGACAAGTGTAATTATAACAGGAGAATGTAAACTATCATGCTGCCATCATAAAAGTGTCATTATGGCAGGAAAATAATGCAAACTGTCAATTTACCCCATAAAAGTATCATTATGACAGCAAGAATATGTAAACTGTCATGCTGCCATCATCCAAGTGTCACCATGACAGCAAGAAAATGTAAACTGTCATGCAGTAATCACACAAGTGTCATTATGACAATAAGAAACTATCAACTGCCATGCTACCATCACAAGTGTCTTTATGACGGCAAGAAAATGTAAACTGTCTTGCTACCATCATCCATGTGTCATTACGACAGCAAGAAAATGTAAACTGTCATGTTGCCATCATAAAGTGACATTATGACAACAAGAAAATGTAAACTGTCATGCTGTCATCATACAAGTGTCCTTATGACAGTAAGAAAATATAAACTGCCATGCTGCCATCATACATGTGACATTATGGCAGCAAGAAAATGTAAACTGTCATGCTGTCATCATACAAGTGTCATTATGACTGTAAGAAAATATAAACTGCCATGCTAATATCACCAGTGTCATTATGACAGCAAGAGCATGTAAATTGTTATGCTACCATCACAAGTGTCATTATGACAGTAAGAAAATATAAACTGTCATGCTATCATCATATATGTGTCAGTAAGACAGTAAGAAAATGTAAACTGTCATGCTACCATCACAAGTGTCATTATGACAGCAAGAATATGTAAACTGGCATATACCATCAGAAGTGTCATTATGTCAGCAAGAAAATGTAAACTGTCATGCTACCACCACAAGTGTAATTATGACAGTATGAAAATGTTAAATGTCATGCTACCATCATACAAATGTCATTATGACAGTAAGAAAATGTAAACTGTCATACTGCCATCACACAAGTGTTATTATGACAGTAAGAAAATATAAACTGCCATGCTACAATCACAATTGTCATTATGACAGTAAGAAAATATAAACTGCCATGCTACCATGACAAGTATAATTATGACAGGAAAATGTAAACTATCATGCTGCCATCCTAAAAGTGTCATTATGGCAGGATAAACATGTAAACTGTCAAGTTACCTCCATAAAAGTATCATTATGACAGCAAGAAAATGTAAACTGTCATGCTGCCATCATCCAAATGTCACCATGACAGCAATACAATGTAAACTGTCATGCAGTAATCACGCAAGTGTCATTATGACAATAAGAAACTATAAACTGCCATGCTACTATGACAAGTGTAATTATGACAGGAAAATGTAAACTATCATGCTGCCATTATAAAAGTGTCATTATGGAAACAAGAAAGTGAAAACTGTCATGTTGCTATCATACAAGAGACATTATGACAACAAGAAAATGTAAACTGTCATGCTGTATCATCCAAGTTTCACCATGACAGCAAGAAAATGTAAACTGTTTTGCTAACACATCCAAGTTTCATTATGACAGCAAGAAAATGTAAACTGTCATGCTGCCATCATACATGTGACATTATGGCAACAAGAAAATGTAAACTGTCATGCTGTGATCATACAAGTGTCATTATGACTGTAAGAAAATAGAAACTGATATGCTAATATCACAAGTGTCATTATGACAGCAAGAACATGTAAATTGTCATGCTACCATCCCAAGTGTCACCATGACAGCAAGAAAGTGTAAACTGTCATGCTGTCATCATACAAGTGTCTTTATGACAGTAAGGAAATATAAACTGCTATGCTATCATCACAAGTGTCATTATGACAGCAAGAAAATGTAAACTGTCTTGCTACCATCATCCAAGTGTCATTATGACAGCAAGAATATATAAACTGCCATGCTACCATTACAAGTGTCATTATGGCAGCAAGAAAATATAATCTGTCATTCTGACATCATACAAGTGTCATTATGGCAGCAAGAAAATGTAAAATGTAATCTGTCATTCTGACATCATACAAGTGTCATTATGGCAGCAAGAAAATGTAAACTAGCATGCTACCGTTACATGTGTCATTATGAAAGCAAGAAAATGTAAACTGCCATGCAACCATCATCCAAGTGGTATTATGACAGCAAGGAAATGGAAACTGTCATGCTGTCATCATACAAGTGTCACTATGACAGTAAGAAAACATAAACTGCCATACTACCATCACATGTGTCATTATGACAGCAAGAAAATGTCAAATGTCTTGCTAGCATCATCCAATTGTCATTATGACAGCAAGAAAATGTAAACTGTCATGCTGCCATCATACACGTGTCATTATGCCAGCAAGAAAATGTAAACAGTCTTACTACCATCATCCAAGTGTCATTATACCAGCAAGAAAATATATACTGTCATGCTACCATCATCCAAGTGTCATTATAAGATCAAGAAAATGTAAACTGTCATGCTGCTATCATACAAGTGTCATTATGACAGCAAGATAATTTAAACTGTCATGCTATCATTATACAAGTGTCATTATGACAGCAAGAAAATATATAAACTGCCATGCTACCATTATACAAGTGTCATTATGACTGTAAGGAAATTTAAACTGTCATGGTACCATCACAAGTGTCATTATGACAGTAAGAAAATGTAAACTGGCATGCGACCATCACAAGTGTCATTATGACAGCAAGAAAATGTAAACTGTCTTGCTGCCATCATACAAGTGTCATTATGGCAAGCAGGAACATGATAACTGTCATGCTGCCATCATACAAGTGTCATTATGACAGTAAGAAAATGTAAACTGTCATGCTGCCATCATACTAGTTTCATTATAACAGCAAGAAAATATAAACTGCCATGCTACCATCACAAGAGTCATTATGACATCAAGAAAATGTAAACTGTAATGCTGCCTTCATAAAAGTGTCATTTTGGGAGCAAGAAAATGTAAACAGTCATGCTGTCATCATACAAGTGTCATTATGACAGTAAGAAAATATAAACTGTCATGCTACCGTCATACAAGTGTCGATATGACAGCAAGAAAATGTAAACTGCCATACTGACACCTTATGAGTGATATCAAGAACGTTGGCACCAGCAACAGACTGTAAACAACCCTCTCTGAACCACTTACATACCTCTCTGTGAGATTCCACAGCAGCCACTCTCAGAGCAGTTTTCCCGTCATGTGATCTGTGGTTGACGTTTGACCCCGCCTCCACCAGCTTCTTGACCACTTCTAAGTGGCCCTCCTGGGAAGCTTGGATGAGAGCGATCCTACTATCGTTGTCCACCTCGTTAGGTTTAGCACCTTGGTCTAACAGCATCACGCACACCTGTAGATAAAACATGATTTAGATTGTAGCTTACAATACTAACTACTGTATAACATTTACGGCGGCACCGATGGTGGATCACAAACACAGAATAGTGTGGTTAGCACACATTCATATATATTGTAATTAACAGCAAACTGATTGTTAAAATTTGATGTCAAGTTCACATACATGTATAATACATGCAACGAATATGATTCTTTTAGTGTCATACGGATTTGTAAAACTAATTTGGGTTCCCGGGTTGATCCAGCCTGAAATTGCTACCAGGAAATGTCTGAGGAAGTAAAACGACTGACTTGTTACTGTTGCAGACGTGTGCCGTTTTAGGATTCTACATTGACTAACTTAACCCACTGAATAAAGTGTTAGGTCTCCGAACTTACTAGTGGCGGCATCAAAGGTTATGACGTCTCGAAATATTATGTTTACTGCATGTAATGTTGTAAAGTGTTCTTATGTTTCTCCTGCTTCGGGTGCCTGTTGACTCTCCAAACTGTTTTGTTATAGTTATAGTTTAGTGAAGTGGTGTTAGAGAAATGTAAACAATGCAAGACCAGCAGAAACGGAGCCAGAACAACTACATTGAGTCGAGTCCAAAAAAAAAAAAACATACCAAAATGACCATGATGTGATAACATCACAGCAAAATTTTGTCAGGCCGATGGGAAACAAATTGTGAAATGCGTCACATTTTATCTAAGAACATAAGGGAAACAGTTATAGCCAAATCAAAAGAAGAAAACAGTGTATACACCAATACTGAAAATAACAACATGAAATTTTGATTGATTGATTGATTGATTGATTGATTTAGGAACCGACATCACGGCATTCGGGGTATTCCCTTAAGCGCTCCGTCCCCATCCTCAGAAGCCAGCGAAGAGTTCGAACCCCAATAGTACCAGTAGCAATCTGATTATATGTGCGTCTCACCTTTCCTCTAAGCGTCGAGCATCGGCCAGATCCCCTTGTCACTCTAAGCTGTCGCATTCTTGCCAGACCATGGTGATCCATTTGCTCCTCCGTGGTGTACACGTGCTCCCACAAGGCCGCAACCACGTTTGCCTTATCATGCATCAATACTCCACCATGTTTTGCAGAGCCAGCCAGTCTGTCTGCCTGTTCATTGCCCAGCACACTGGCATGCCCCGGAGAAAAGATCCAGACGATGCTTGCCACCCGTGACTACCTAAGCTAAACAAGCCATTCGGCACGAAACTTGCCTGTCCTCACCCTACTCAGCATGCTTTCTGAGTCAGTTACAATCACGATGTGTGTGTGTGTGTATCGTATTTACATCCAGCGGAAAGATGCACTGACTGCCTCCACCTCCGTTCTTAACTGATTCGATGCCAACCGCCAACCGATTGCCAAAAAGTCTCAACTATTTGGCCCCTTCATCAATATATTGCCAAGATTTGTGCGGTTCGTTTGTTTCTTTCGTTTGCGAACCTAGCTTAATTTTAATGCCCCGAAATGACGGTTTCCGCAGGAAGAAGGTTTTTCATTTACACACAGGCCACGAGAGGCAGAAAATGGATGGATATTGAGGAAAATTTCTTAGTTACAAAGTTTTGTTTACTTTTCTGATTTGACAACGGCATCAACCCTGATTTTCGGCCTCACATATTTACATTAGATAATAGTTTTAAACAATGTTAGATTGTAGTTATTCTGATTTAAAGGACTTTGTGATCGATTCTAAACTGATAGCACATGTTAAATGTGGTTGTTTGGTTAAAATTAATTGTTTGTATGAACGTAAACAAAACTAACCGGCTACCTTAGCTGGTTAGCCGCTAACCGTGAAAGTTTGTCATCATGTCGAATTAGCTAATGGGCCACATTTGTGCCCCTAAAGTTTGCTTTGCCTATCACAAAACATTTAAGGAGTATTTAAATAATTAAATTTAAAAGAATAATAATTATAACTAAATAAAAAATAGCGTACATTTTGTGTTTATCAGCAGAAAACGGTCAAAACCTGTCTCGTGATTTTCCGACATTTTCTATTTTATGTGACAATGATGCGCTTCAAAATAGGATGTTTTTATTGTGTTTTATTGGTGTTATGGAGCCGTTCTAGTGATATTTGTGTAGCAAAGTGGTGTAGTTATCATAATTCAGTAAGTTTCATTGGATTATAAACAGCGTTGGAGCAGTAGCACCTTGGTAAGTGGAAATTTCACATACTTGTCACCCCTGTCTTCAATTTTTTTTTAAAAACATCTGCAAATATTATTATTATATTTCTAACTTATAGCAACACTAGCAATACCAACGTGTTCCTTGTGCAATGCCCTTTAATTTGATATATAATACAATATATATTTTAACAATTTTTAGATCATTATTATAACACACCCCTACTTCCCATTTTCTGCCATCAATTTCTGCTTGGGCAAAACCCATTTTTTGTTTGGCACTTAGATGTTGTGGTATCATATGCCAAGCTCTCCTGCACCAAACGTCGACCATTAGCCTTTGCCAAGAAACCCCAGGCACTTCTACTACGTCTCAACACCGAACCATCTGTGTAGATAATCACGTCACCCGGATGAGCATTATCCTGAATTTCCACTTCCGTGGCCCCTGTGGCCACTCCCTGCACTCTCGGCTCAATGTGATTATAACTCTGCACAAGTCTGACTGCTCCGCTGGCACTCTGACCCACTCTTCTCCTCGCCTAATGTTCTCCAAGGGGCACACCTGTCTGATTGTATCCTCCGCCTGAGCCATCCATGATTTCCCTCTTATCAGTCGCTGACCCTTAACTGCGTCCAGCGCCTCATGCAACGGGTGATCTGTGTCAGCAGCTACTCTGAGGTATGCCTTCGCCTGCATCACCTTGA
The DNA here is from genome assembly GCA_014155875.1 of Cepaea nemoralis. NCBI lineage: Eukaryota > Metazoa > Mollusca > Gastropoda > Stylommatophora > Helicidae > Cepaea > Cepaea nemoralis. The sequence goes on along the minus strand of JACEFZ010017003.1, from coordinate 60,287 downwards.
GCCTACCAGCAACAGTCGGCAAACCAAGGATGTACCGCATACACACCACTGGGGTGTCTCTGGTGCATCCCAGAATGACCCGCATAGCCTCGTTCTGTATGCGCTCCAATCTCACCAGCTGACTCTTTGAGACAGTGAGCAGTCCTAGTCCATAATCAATCGCTGAGAGGATCAAGTGCTGGTATAGTCTGAAAAGCATTCTCTGCTCTATGTCCATTGCAGCCATAGTTTTAAGTGCGTTGAGTCCCTTTTGAGATCTTGTCACAACCGTCTCCACATGATCCTTGAAGGACAGGCTCCTGTCAAATGTGATTCCCAGATACTTCAGTTTGTTCTCTCTGTTGACGCTTCCACCATCTATCGTGAGGCTTGGAACATCAGCTCTCACAATCCTGTTGTCCAGAGAGCACCACAAAACAGCTGCCTTTTCCGGGTGGATGACAGCACCCATTTCAGTGCACCAGTCAATCACTTTGTCTACTGTCGCCTGTAGCTCCTGGGCTATTTTCTCCCTATCTCTCCCCTGCCTATATGCAAGAATATCATCTGCAAATGTTAGTATCCTTCCAACCCCTGGTGCTTCTAGGTTTGCAATTTTGCTCGTATACACGTTAAAGAGCACCGGTGAGATTGCGGATCCCTGTGGCAGTCCCGGGGTTAAAATATGTGGCTCTGAGGTCCATGCACCCAGACGGAGAGCAATCCGACGAGAATGTAGGACGGCCGCTATCCAGTTCACCAACCAGGGATTGACCCCCTTCTCCATCAGTGCGGTCATCAAAATATCATATCGAACTCTATTGTACGCATCCTCGAGATCAAGCGCCGCCGCCATCGTTTCTTGTCTACTCTGGAACCCCTCATAAACGTCAAAGGCAAAAGTGGCTGCATTTGACCAGGTATCTTTTCCTGGCCTGTAGCTCCCCAGGCCTCTTGGAAGAAGCTTCCCCCTTTCCAAAACTCTTGCAGCTTGACAGCGACTATCTTCTCTAAAACCTTCCCAAATGTATTTTGAAGGGTGATGATCCTAAAGCCGCTAAGCTTTGAATGATCCTTGAACTGGTTTTGGGAGAGGGATGAGATAACTGTGTACCCAATCCTGCGGTACTGATGCTGTCCTAATGCTCTGGTTAAAGCAGTCGGTCATCTCCTTCAGGTCTACATCGCTCAAAGCCTTCATGTGGCCATACCTGACCCCATCAGGCCCTGGTGCCGTGTCTTTTGCCTTTTTCAAAATATGTTTAACATCTTCAACCCGTATGATGTCTTCATAAGGCATATTCTTTATGGTGCCAGATAACTCCTCTCTAACTGCATCCCTGGTGTCCACATCATCATGATTGGTCTGCTCTAAAAATCTCTGGAGAAACGCCTCCCCTTTCTCTGTGTCTGTTGTCACGCGCACACCATCATCTCTATAAATTGTTCCCACTGTCATAGGCCGATCTTTTCTTTGTATTTGTCTGTGCAGTTTCCAGAACTTTCGCAGTGTTTTATCACCTCCAATCTCATTCATGAAACATTCCCATTTTGCCTTTTTGGCCTCTGCAGCACAGCGCTTGAAAACCTCCACCTTGTCTTTCTTGACATTTTCCGCCGTGTCCACTTCCTCTCGTGAGCTTCTGGGTGTCTGTCGCACTTTCCTTAGCTGCTTCACTGCAGCTCTCTTTGCTTTCCAAGCCTGGTCTACTTCTGGGGTCCACCATGGGGGCTGCAAAAAAGGATTTTTAACAGCCCTGTTGCATGCCCCTGTCTGAGGCGTCCAAGAAGGCTGTCGGTCCACTTGTACCGGAAGGTCTTGCGCGCTCTCCCAGCCTTAACTTTCCTGGATTTAGAGATCAGGACTGAGCATGGCATGTGATCACTCCCATGGTCATTCAAAACAGTCCACTTTACATCAAGGACTGATGACTGGGAGACAAGTGCCAAGTCAATAGCTGTGTCCGCATCTGCCAGGCCTCATTGCCATTCTAGTCGGCCTACCATCATTTATGCAGACCACATCGGAGTCCACCATGGCATCCGCAAGGGCAATTCCCTGTCGGTTTTCTCCACTGCTGTCCCAATCTCTGTTCCTCGCATTGAAGTCTCCACATATGAGTAGCCTATCACCTGGTAATTCCTCCAATTCCTTAAGCCAGTCCCAGTGTTCCTTTCTGACAAAACAGTCCACTGTGGCATATACATTTATGATGTTCCAACTTAAGCCCCCAATCTCCATTTGTATACCCTGGACCTCTCTTGCACTGTGATTCCACTGGCTCAAGTCAAGTACCACATGCTTCACTCCTTCCTTCACCAGCAGACCTTGCCCACGTCTCATCTGCCCAGTAGGGTTTATATAACTGGCGTACCCAGGGCAATGGTATTTGTCTGTATTTAGCTCCTGGAGCATGAGGACATCAAAATCATATATTAGCCTCTCCAATACAGGACCTCTCTGCCTGGCACTACGACAGTTCCAATATCCCACTCTTACATGGTTGAGACCTAGTCTCTCCACTTTTCGTCTTGTTCTCCTGGCGCCTGCCCTCCTATTTCTATGCCTTCTTCTCACACCATTTCCTCGTCTTCTCCTCCTCACTCTCTCTTCGCTAGCCCCTGAAGGATGTGTCAAGCGCAGAGCACGTGCTCCGTAGCTCCGGTGACGATTCCCTTGTTTAAATAATACCATATACACAAAGTTTGGATATTGCAGGAAATGAGCGGTCACCCTAGTAGAGCCTGCCTGCTAGGGAAGGGGCAGGGGATGTCCCTCAGGAGTCCATACGCCTGGCGCCGCCCCGCCCGCATACCAGACGTTCCACGTTCACGACCAACTCACCCGTGGCCATTCAGTCCTCGGCACGTCGGTCCACCTTCAACTTGGGGGTTTATAATCGGAGTTTTCCATCTCCTAGATTGGCTGCTGTAATAGCTAACGGGCCCAATCTACCCGGGGGCAAGAGGTTCCAGCGCCTCATTTATGGCGAGCACAGTAGATACATGTGTACGGGAAACAAGACCAATGCCATACACTCTCTATCACATAGATTGTTTGCACATTGATGAATGTTACTTCGGGTTGGGGGAGGGGTGAGGGGGTGAAGATTAAGACCGTGTACCTTTTGTTTAAACATTGATCATTGTTACATAATAGATCCTACAGGTCATATATCATTTGTCTACACATTGGTAAATTTTATATAAGGGATCATACAAGTCATATATCACTTGTCCTACACATTGATCAATGTTACATAAAGGATCATGCAGATCATATGTCACTTGTCTACACACTGATGAATGTTACATAAAGGATTATACAGGTCATATATCACTTGGTTACACATTGCTGAATGTTACTCCGGAGATGATGAAGATCATGTAGGACTGACATTGCCGTAGACATCATTCCTTTCGTTGAAGAGATTCAGTACTTGGTACAAAAGTCTGTACTGATCCAGAGATGGAACTATGTGAGGTCTAATAGCCTTGACTGTTCCGACTACAAGAGGCACAGAACCTTGTTGGTCATTGTCCATATGGTCCAGCAAGAGTGACAATGTGCACACCAGTCCGCTCCACTCAGCGCCGTTTCTGCATGTAAACAACGTTCTTTCTTCCCCAGCTGGTTTCATTGCCCGAATTTTTCCAGCAAGGTCAGCAGAGTTTCAGGGTCAAGGTCTTTGCTTTTCCATGACAGGTGTGAAAGACTGTATTCACCTTGAACGAAACGTTTATCGACTTCGGCGTGTTTTCTTCATTGACGATGACTATAACTCTCTGAACCTCCCAGGCACCACACAAATCTAGCCATGAAGTCTTGATGTTGAACAATGAGCATCTTTTTTGTATCTGCCTCCCCTTCAGGTAAATGGGGACCAATTGTCACGTCTTCAGTGCTCAAATCCCGCTCGAATGCCACTAACAAAGACACCATGTACTGGGTCACAAGCCGCCAGAAATCAATGACTGTTGTCGGTAAAGGCCACTGGGTTAGAATTTGGTGGTCATGTTTCTTACAGCTCGGAATGAGTACTGCAGTGATATACGAGTTCTCAACATCTCCAGTTTTACACGACAAAACAGGTCGGTAGTGTTTCTTTGGTAGGACCTTATGCAGTCAGTTAGACAGCATTAGACTGTTACAGTATATGTAGTTTTCTTGACCTTTTCCCTCCTCTTCTTCGTTACATCATTCATCAGCGCATACCAGACATGCAGACTTGAATTCATTTTTCCACGCAGGATCGTAAAACATACTCATTGCCAGATCCTTGTATTTGACAAAGGCATGAAAGTTATCATCGTCCAGCCCAACCACTTTCTGACCGTCATAGAAAACATCATAGGGTAGGACCGGATCTTTATCTTCTAGAGTTGAGTAACCTAGAATTAATTGTTGACCTGGGCGTAAATGTTCATCGTCGACAAATTGTTCTACTGGTGTGTAGATGATCTTTGTCTGTGCCAAACAGCTGTTGATAGCGGCTGATCACTGAAACCGATATGCGATTGTGACCATGTGAATGCTTGGCTTGAGAACTGTAGCTCGCGATAACCAGCTGGGAATCTCAATTTTACTTACTAGGCAACATTACCTTTTGAGCTGAGCTCTGATACAGCACTCCACGACAGAACTGGCGCCACAACAGAAATACGTTGATCTCTTGAATCCGTTGAGGCATTCCACTGCCGGAACACAACAAACTAACAGAAAATAAACATTTCGCCTAACGGGCGGAAAAAAGGAACACCATCTTGCCCCATCTTGATCAATGAAATCTTGTACTAGTTAAAATACACCTGCTGTGATAACTAACGTAAGCAAAATTTTTATGTCAAAATAATGGGAAGACTTAAAAAAAAAATACACACATAAATATAGTACAAGCTGACTTTAGACGAAATTGAGGTGCACGAGACAATATATTTAATATGATAACAATTGTAGGAAAACCAACGGAAAGTACGATAAAGATCTATAATCTTGCTTCATAGATTACTCAAAAGCATTTTACAGAGTGGAACACCAAGAAGTATTTAACGTAAGGAAAGAAATGGGTTTACCATTATGGATAAATCATATAATAAAACCACTATATATATATATTGTGGGATGTGGATTTTAATTGATGAGAATACTATGTTAAGTTGTCTTGGGGATTTAATTTGATTCTCTATTATTTTAGCCACTTGAGGTGATCATGGAACTCTACCATAAACACAAGAAGGAACATACTTCACTCCTGTTTATAACTGTATTCATGAGTACATCTCCAGTCCCACTTATCACCTTATAAAGTTTATAGAGTGCTAGAAGAGATTGATGGTTCACAACATATAAACAACCACTGTTGAACAGACATCACATTTACTTGATGTACACATCAACAATTTTGGACAAACAGTTCAGGTATTAATTCAAGATCTGTAGTAACATATATATGTGTAATGACCACAATGCATTTTCAGAACAGGCATGGGAATGATTTGCATTATCAAAATATATTAACCTCATTGTCCCAAGAAAAAAAACAATGTTATTACAAACAACACAACAACCACAAATTGGGTCTACTATCCTTGACCCACCTATTTAAAAAGAATGAGATGGTGTCAAAGTACTCACTTTATATATATATATATAATATATATATATATATATATATATATATATATATATATATATATATATATATATATATATATAACAAGATTCGCCATGGCAAAAGTAGCCTTTAGCAAGATGAAAAACATATTGACCAATAAAAAGATGTCAATTTTTGATTGACAAAAAAAGTTCATTGAAAAAAGCTACTGACCTTTTACATCCATGGCATGGGAAAAAGCACATATAGAAGCCACTAGTTCTAATAATTAAACTAATTATTTAATTACAGTCTATTTCCTTAGGTGTTGCTGTCGGTTATTCTTCTCCAGTGCGAAGCAGATAATGTCCATATTTATCCGGGCAGAAATAAATGTACTCACAGTCATGTTCTCCTTACATTATGTCCACTGAAGTTGGCAGGTGAATATTTCAATTTCTATCCAAGAATAGAATTATACACAAGCACATATTCCCTCCGTTGGGCTGAATTCACGAATCTTCTGTTGCCAGTGGCTCGGTGCCATTGTGAAATTGAGGCCTGGGTTGGTCATACCTTCAGGAGATGCATCTTGAGTCTTGGACCAAGGGTCTTCCCTATATCACCATATCCGATGAAAAGGATGCCGACCTTTCAGCTTCTCGGCTTCTATTATCCGAATCTCAATTATGTTCACACAGATTTTTCACCCACCTAGTCACCAGTCTATAACCTATTCCACAGTTGATGGCATTTAGGCTGACATGGGACCAGCAAAGAGTTCTGATTCAGTATTTTCATTTCAGTGTAGACATACAATGCTGCGAGTCATTCATTTGTTTCATCTGGAAATATTTCCAGGATTGATCTGCTGCAGGCATGGAACTGAAGAATATTAACTCCAACACACAACTGGGAGTTGCTAACAATCAGATAATTCTTTTTGTTGCATGCGTAGAGGCATTTACTCCACTAGCTTCTTTCATATGGTCTTCTTGATGGTGTTCCGGTCTGAGATCTGGAGTTGATCTGGCTTATTTCAGGGTTATTCAGTTGATATTAAGTTGGGTACCTTGGTTGTACTGGCTTATGTTGTTTCAGTGTCTCTTCCCATTTGTTTGAGTTGGTGTTCGTATTCTAGAACTTGGTGTTGAGTGTCTGGAAACCTTATGTTTGACTTTGCTGCTATGAGACTTTCTTTCGAAGACTTATCCATTGTTGGATATCAACTTGGTAATCCAACCGACAGTTGAAGGGTTCTCACTGTTGCTAGTTTTAGTAACTGGTAGGATGTGCCTATAGTTTCACTGATGTTGCTGAAGTGATGAGGCTTCAGGTGGTACTTCTCAGAAGTAAAGCAGACGATACCTGTTGTCAGTTACTCTGTAGATCTTTATCTTTGTCGATTAGTAGATACTGAAGTCCATCCTGGATATTCCTACTGAAGTAGGACTTCATCAGCAACGTTGTCAGTTGTCTTCGAATTGGTCTTTTGCTGGCTTTTGCAGCTAATGAGTGCAGCAGTAAACATTGAGGTATTGGTCCCGACTTGGTTTAAGACAGGTTGCCATTTTCACTTTCTCCTGGCTGTTAACCCAGTTTCCAGTTGATAGCGATGCAATGCAGTCGCACAACCACCACTCGCTATAGAAAGGGATGACAGAGAATACAACACGAGCATTAACCTACTGTGTTATGTTAACATGGTTATAACACAATTACAAACAAAAAAGGGGAAGGTGAAAGGAGTGTCTGTCCAATGTGTTCCTTGTCCCTCGTCACTTATTGTAGAGCCATTCTGACTCTGAATGTGAGTAAGGTATTTTCTCACTCTGTAGTCTTTTCTCATAGTTGTTACTGGGACTATTAGATGTGTGAAGCCATTCTGTCCATCCCGACATGTTGATATTGCCTCTCGTACTTGAAGATAATAACCTATCCATAATCTCAGTTGGTTCTAATGCCGCGTCTTCCTTCCGTCGCTATAATTCAGCATTAGGCCAAGGCTATTCAACATTTTCTTCTTATGTACTGACATGCACCAGGATTCTTACATCACCATCATCATGTCCCCAGGGGTAACATTACAATGTGTCCTTTCCCACAGTAAAGAGTAACAATCATGACAGAATATAAATCAATGAATCTCCTAACAGAGAAATCCAACATGTACATTTTCTCACATATGAATTAATCCTGAGAATCATACATGATCATTAATCATAATAATATGCAGGAGCCTATGTTTTTGGATTTCCTAATTTGTTAATCCATAAACTAGATTATTCTTTTCCCCCCACTGCTTGTGCAACATGGGGGTTGTGAACGCCGTGATATATTTTACCATTTTCTGCTATTTTTAAGAGAATTTCTTATCCATTAGAAATGATTTATGCAGTCTGATACGTGTTTGGAACATATATTATTCCTGTTGTCCACCACCCTTGGCTAAAGGCTTGGCTATATCATGCGTTTACTGTCTTTGTTCTTGAATTTATATTCTCAAACTTGGCATTGTCCTAATGGCAATTTCCTAGCATCTTTATGAAAATATTACATGTCTATCACCCATATTGAGTGGGTACTAATATGTTAACAGGAAGGTTTGTACCAAAATTTAGCACGATAGTTTCAAGTTACAGATCATCAATTAGGAAACAATTTATCCAAAATGAACTGAGTCCATGATATGCGCCCGCATGGATAAATAGTCTCCTAAAATGTCCTTAACAGTGAAATTTACACTACATAGGATATTTACAGATCCAGTGCGTTGATAGTGAGGTATAGTTTCACAATGCCTAGAAGAGGTTTTAACATAGGAATTAGAAATTGTAAAAGCATAGGAAAAATTTCAGCGTGGCGCAAATCTGGCGCTCAGTAGTAAAAATCAATCAGACTCTAGTTTACAAGAATTGTTGAGTTAACATTTTAACTAATTCTTAATTAAACACAATGGTATATGTACCTTATCAAAATACATGAAATACATATTAATAATGTAGATTTAACATACCACTGCTGCAGAGAATGACATATTTTAGGGCTAAACTGCCCTATCCCCGAAGGGAAAGGCCGACGTGTCTGTCTCCTTTGTCTACACTGACCAAAATGGCTATAGAACTCTTTGTTTTACAATCAGACTCCGGTCTCGGCCAGGTATTTGCTCAATTACCAGGCCAAGATTTAAACTAATGCCAATTAAATTTGGCTGTGCCACGGTCAGTCTATCGCTGTTTTATTCCCCCAAATTAAGGTATTTAAACAGTAATTATTAGGGATTGGTATTTTTAAGGGCGTCAATGCTAGGAAAGGGTAAGGACGTTTTATTATACTACATATCTATCCCCTTTAAGTCATTTATTTGTTTAAGAAAAAAATGGTTTAGTAGTACTCTGCAATTTCCGTCTTTACACTGACGCACCTAGTATCCCTTTATGTTTTACTACATTTCTTTCCTATGTTAGATAATCTATCAGAGCCACGTCCATTTTCTTCTAGTCAAGACAACTGGACATAACCTCTTATTTCCTTTCTTGGAAGAGTTCATTTATATTTTCCATTATCGTCTGCTATTGTTTGAAATATGCGTGGTTATCTGATAATTTGCTACTTTCAAGTCCTGGTTTGTCTGCATCAAACCGACTTTCTGAAGCAATTGAAATATCATCATTAAGCTTTCAATAGCCAGATGATACATTTCATATGAGATCATTTGCTGAATTTCTGTTCCCAATATATTTAGTCTGGCGTTAGGAACTGGATAAAGTCACTGAGTACTCCTACATGGGTTATTAAGAAATCTAACATCTGCATTTTACTGACTCTGGGTTTTGTGCGTCCACTCCCATCAGATTCTTTTCCCAGCAGAAAGTCTCTTCTCTCCTTGTATTTCCCTATGGTCTACGTGTGTAACTACTGCTTACGTAAGTATGACTAGTTGGGATATATAACAGCTTGATTTCTCTCTCATTAGATTATCAACCTTCAGATTATGTTAAAACAGCGGTTAATTCTGCGTCTACTGATAGCATATTAAACATCGCCAGTCTTCCTGTAAGTTAGTTTTAACTATAGATCTGACGTTTAAATGAAGCTAGAGATGGTCCCTGTTTTATTTTTCATCCAATACTTATAGGTTGGGTTTTTAGTCGAGTTATGGGATTTTCCCGATCAGCTTTAATAATTACCGGTTAGAGTTGTGTCCCTTTTTCTTGCGGGTTTACCCGGAGAATCTCGTCTAACATGTAAACAAAGGTCCCACTTTTCCAGATTTCCGTTCTGAACCGAATTTTACGGGGAACATGAATCTATCAGAAATGAAGTACTTCTTAGCTTACTCCCTCTGCTTTTCATTCTAATCGAGATCTATTTGTTCAGCTAGAACCCTTATTAGTAATTCTAACCTGTCTCATTAATATTCAATTCTGTATTTGTTGCTTTGTTGTTGAATTACGAGCAATTTTGCATCGTTTAGCGCAAATCGATCGTCGTTTGCCTCTCTCCAGGTGTTAGACAATTTTCAACTTGGCAACATACACTGTTATGTAGGTTCAGACGTACTGTCTCCTCTACTTTATATAATCAGTCCAGTGAGAAAGTAAAAGCACTTTTAAGGTTCCTGTTTATAGTCTTCCATACAATCAAGTTTCTGGTGCACTTCCAGTTATAGATGTGGGTTACTAGTCCTTGTAAAATTACTAGTACATATGTATATCCCTCTCATACTGGCGTTTCCTGAGTTGTTTCCTCAAGATAACAGGTAAGGTACACTTAAATTTCTCTCCAGTTTTGTTTTCATCCGTTTAGTACGTGGAAACTCTGGATTATTTATTTATTTATTTATTTATTTATATTTTGAGATTGACAAAGGTCTCTTCTCTGAACTGTTATATTAATAATACTAGCTGGATTCCTGATTGAAATTCTAATCTAGTAAACATCAAGCAATTTTCCAGCTATATGCTCAAATTTGCTTGGCTTTTACACAGCTATATTCCATTCTTCTAGCATGGGTTAGCTGTATAAGTCTTAGGCGTATCCTATCTCTTCACCGTCAAGAGGTTCGTCCTGTTTATAAACAGCGTCTGATTTAAGAGTTGTTTATTTAATGGGCTGCTTCCACTGATTAGTATCAGTTATTGAAGCTCATCTCTGTCAGTCTGGATCTGCTTTCACATATTTAATGCTGGCATATCATCCAAATCAGAAATGAGATGTAGAAATCTGTTTCGTCTTGCGATTAATTTCTGATTCATCTACCTATTAGTAGGCTTCGAGCGTTATCTAGAATTTGGTTACTCGGTTATATTAAAGAAAATACAATTGAGTCGCGCGCCTCTTTTGTACTACTTATCTTTTTCATTCTTTCCTTATGAGAAGATTAATGTTAGTTAGGCAGTTTATGAAAAAAAAATAAACTTTATGTAAGCTATTTCTCTCCTCTTTAATGAGGACTTCTCATAGTGAACATTTCACTTAATAAAGATTAAACTGGAAATTCCAATTTCTTAGGGTATTCTTCATTTACCTCCTAAATACCTATACGGTCTGTTTCCGCTACCATTAATAATGGAATCGGGGTGGCTAATTTAAAGAAATACCTTATATTCATTTGGGTCATTAAGTGAGTTGATCAGGTTCACTTAAATCACCAGGTGAATATTTTGGTTTTGACCCTTCTTATTAACATCTGATTGTGTTACTCGTAACTACTCATATCACCGGTGAGGTAGAATAAGTGTCTGTATGGCTTTTCTTCCTAAGTAAATAAATTTTGTTGCGTATCTCTTACGGGTCGTTGCAGTCAACACCAGCATTTTCATGCTGCTGTTGATGTACCAGGCAAGTGTTACGTTCAGTAGTTTGAAATTGCTTTCTGAACGACCGGCCCCTATACCTTTTTCGAAAAAACCAGCGCCGCCGTGTTTCGAACCCGGGTATACGGGCTCACAAACCGCGTTCACAAGCCCTTAGCCACAGAGACCGGTCTTCCTAAGTATCCATCAGTTATTCACTTTCCTTACTTCCCGGGGTTGTCGAACATGTTATGTTACATGAAAGAGGATTAAATTAGGGTGCCACTAAATACTGCGAATTCTTACAATATTCCTTTCCTTCCATTAACCATGTCAACATTTATGCAAGTGGTGGTTTGGGCCTTACCATTAGTCTATATCATTTTGTTACTGCTATTTTCCCATGGTTTAAATTAATCTCCCAGGTATTATTTACTGTCCCAATGAATCATCATTTGGTGATTAAATTTTTCCCTTAAAAAAAATTTACTGGATATTTAATTTATTTGTCCTAATCATCTATACAATTGTCTATCATTCTCTGCTGCCTTGGTAATTTTTCAATATTACATGAATTATACAAGCAGATCAAACATGAAAATACGATGACAACCAATGACAAAATAGTTAACTAACCCTTGATTCATATATGGAAACCTAAACCTTATGGATACATAATACAGTAGTGTGTTTAGACTACACAACTTTTTAAATCATTAAAGCGAATCCCAGAGTAGCAGAACCATACACACAAACATCAAATGGCAATGACTATGAATTCTAAACATTGACTGAATTACCTATCTTATGTGAGTTTACCATCCCAGAGACCTTATTACTAGAGGTTCATTCCTGGACTTAGTTTCCCACCAATAAGATATAAAATATGAGTTTAAAAAATTCTCATACACAACAAAACAACTACATGTTACATTTACCAGAATCAAGATATCACCTGTGAACAGTTTAAGTTTTGAACCAAAAAAAAACCTATTTGTGTTTGAGCCACTATGGGTTCATACAATACTTGACTCAGCTCATACTTATGAGTGATTAGGTCTGTTATATTAGGGATTGGTAATTTTAAGGGCGTCAATGCTAGGAAAGGGTAAGGACGTTTTATTATATATATATATATATATATATATATATATATATATATATATATATATATATATATATATATATATATATATATATATATATCCATCCATTCATCATGTGCCATGCCGGAAAGAGTGGGCGGTCATGTTCTGCCATCTCACTCGATCACCAGAGTCGTGGATCAGCTCCGCGTTTCTTTCTCGACCATGCCACAAGGCCAAGCCATCCAGGTACTTGCTTCTAGGTCTTCCCCTTGGTCTGTTCCCCTCGATCTTACCAGTTGTCACCAAATTCTCCAATCCATTTCTTCTCATAACATGCCCAGAAAATTTTGACTGTCTACGTCTAATTTCTCTAATCAATTTACGATCTTCATTTGTTTCTTGAAGGACTTGTTCAATGGTCTTTCTGGCTGTCCATGGTATTCTTTGCATTTTCCTCAGAAACCACATCTCTACAGCCATCAGATGTTTTTCAGCCTGACTGCTCATTGTCAACGCTTCACATCCATACAGGTTCAATGTAGCATCTCAACACTCTTTTTCTCGTTTCAATTGACATCTTTTTATTGGTCAATATGTTTTTCATCTTGCTAAAGGCTACTTTTGCCATGGCGAATCTTGTTATATATATATATATATATATATATATATATATATATATATATATATATATATATATATATATATATATATATATATATATATATATATAAAGGCATCAGTGAGATGATACAACAGATTTTTGTTGTTATTTACGTTAACTCGCTTTGAACCCAAGTGTAGTCTATACACGTGGTAAGTAGTACACTGGACCGATTTTTGCGTGTGGATTAGCTTTTCTTATCCCAGTATCCCTCGCTATCATTTCGACTTCTGAGGTACATAACCAGGGCTTCAGACAGGGAATCAGACAGGGAGTCAAACAGGGGATGGGACAGGGAGTCAGACAGGGAGTCAGAGAGGGAGTCAGACAGGGGGTCAGACAGGGAGTCAGACAGGGAGTCAGACATTGCGGGCAGGGAGTCAGACAGGGAGACAGACAGGGAGTCAGACAGGGAGTCAGACAGAGAGTCAGATAAGGAGTCAGACAGAGAGTCAGACAGGGAGTCAGACAGGGAGTCAAACAGAGAGTCAGACAGAGAGTCAGTCAGAGAGTCAGACAGTGAGTCAGACAGAGAGTCAGACAAGGAGTCAGACGGGGAGTCAAACATGGAGTCAGACGGGGAGTCAAACATGGAGTCAGACAGGGAGTCAGACAGAGTCAGGCAGCGAGTCAGACAGCGAGTTAGACAGGGAGGCAGACAGTGAGTCAGACAGGGAGTCAGACAGGGAGTCAAACAGGGAGACAGACAGGGAGACAGACAGAGTCAGACAGGGAGTCAGATAGAGAGTCAGACAGGGAGTCAGATAGAGAGTCAGACAGGGAGTCAGACAGGGAGTCAGACAGGGAGTCAGACACGGAGTCAGACAGGGAGTCAGACAGAGGGTCAGACAGGGAGTCAGACACGGAGTCAGACACGGAGTCAGACAGAGAGTTAGACGGGGAATTAGACAGGAAGTCAGACAGGGAGTCAGACAGAGTCAAACAGGGAGTCAGGCAAGGAGTCAGACAGAGAGTCAGCCATGTAATGCCTACAATGTCAGTACGTCATCTTTTCCTCGTCTTCCACCCCTCCCCCCCCCCACACACACACACACCACCACCACTCCCTGTCCAAGATATATTCATGGTTATTCTACACACAAAAAACACACACATACGACATGTAATATCAATACAATCTCAACAACACGTCACTAGCATAACACATCTGAACAAATACAACTGATAGTGATTCCGCGCTACAAGAATTAGTAACATCTAAGACGCATCTGACAGCCACTCCACGCTGCTAAAGTAAATAACGCTGAAACGCAAATAATTGTGACTCCACTGCAATAGGATACATAGCATCTAAGCAAAAACAAATGGCAGTGTCTCCATACTACAAGGATAAATAACATCTAAAACACAGCCGACAGTGACTCCACGACACAATCATAAAATGCACTGATCAAGTACAACTCATAGTGGCTCTACGCCGCTGGGATTAATAGCATCTGAACACATACACTGATAGAGACTCCACGCTGCTAAGATAAATCACATGATAAACACAACTGACAGAAACTCTGCAGCACTAGGATAAATAACATCTCAACACACACAACTGATAGTGTAGCAATGTCATTAGGATTAATAATATCTAAAGCACAAAAGACAGTGAGGCCGCGCCGCTAAGATACACAATATCTAAAGCACATGTGATAGTGAAGCCGCCCCGCTAAAATACACACTATCTAAAGCACAAGAGACAGTGAGACCGCGCCGCTAAGATACATAATATCTAAAGCACAAGTGATAGTGAAGCCGCCCCGGTAAAATACACACTATCTAAAGCACAAGAGACAGTGTGACCGCGCCGCTAAGATACATAATATCTAAAGCACAAGTGATAGTGAAGCCGCCCCGGTAAAATACACAATATCTAAAGCACAAGAAACAGTGAGGCCGCGCCGCTAAGATACATAATATCTTAAGCACAAGTGATAGTGAGGCCACCCCGCTAAGATACATAATGTCTAAAGCACAAGTGATAGTGAGGTCGTCCCGCTAAGATACACAACATCTAAAGCACAAAAGACAGTGATGCCGTCCAGCTAAGAAAAATATCATCTCCACTAAAACAACTGATAATGACTTCAGCTCACGATGACGTCTCGTCAAACAATTTGTTTAATATCTGGTGACATCTCCACACAGTCTCATATTTACAAAGACAACAACCACGTTGCACGCAAACAATAAAACGACAGAATATAACCAATCATCAATAGAATCATGCATCATGTGCGGCAAGCTACACATAAGGGGGAAAGAAGGAAGCACAAAGAGAGACCAATTTAAAGAATGGCGAAAACATGAAGGCTTCCTTAAGAGCATTTTCCTAGCATATTCATTGACGGGTGGGCACATTTATGTTTTTTAGTTCTCTAGAAGCAGGACTAGGGAACGGTGGCGGTTCATGTTCAGTCGCCATTCACCAGTATCGCAAACAATCGATACGGCCAACGCCACATCTCCGGACCTCGTTGTAAACTGGAAGGACAGCGAAAGGCGGCACCGTTTCAGCACATTTCTATCGTGTTAGCCGTAAAGATTTCAGAGCGTTGGCTATCGACAAATTTCCTAGTACTGCGTGTTGTCAGCAGATAGAAGAGCATAGCAGCAGTTACATATAGAATAGTTTAGTGTTTCAGCTAAAGTATTATTATTCATTTATTCACTTCATATTATAGATAACTCTGCAGTATGCACCTGGCGAGATGCAGTGAAAATACCAGGCAATACATTTTGCAACATATTGTTTGTGGCTTCTGTGTTTAAATGTAGAATAGCTCACGCAGACGCAGAATTTTACAAGATGAGGAATGTTCTATGCAACACACCTTTATCAATCTAAGATGCAACATATTTATCAATCTAAGTGTGGACGAGAGCTCCTACGACCTATATCTAGTCAATCCTGGTCTACAGAAATGAATCATGGACAATCAGCAGATTAGTGAGGAATGATGCAGAAGCTCCAATAAAACCACACGAACACCATCATCATGAAGCAGGTTCTTCGCGGAACGTCGCCCTCATCAGGGCCCGGCGAGAATTATCTCGATATTTGACCATTCCGTCTGCCTGGTGCACCCGCGTACCCAAGGTGTCTGTAGTGTTCAGTATACATTTTAATGCTGGGCTACCCCGGTCTCTTCTACCGGGAACCGTACCTTCCATCTCTGTTTTTTCTGGGCCACTGCCACGTTCAATATGGCCAACGTATTTCATTTTCCGAGAACTGCTTCTGTTTATGACCTAGTTGAGAACACCAGAAGCAGATACAAAGCGCAATTGAGATATCTTCAAAGAAATTACATTTCAAAGAGAACTGGTTAGCCTACACACACCAGAACGAGACAGTCCACATTTTTTTTGGCATAACATGATAGAGGGACAGATGGAGAACGCCGTCACAGCGGGAATAATGGAGGGGAAGAGAGGCTGCACGAGACCAAGAAAGAACATAATGGACAGTTTGGCATGAAGACACGGAGAAACATCTGTGTCAAAAATGATTGTCATTACACGCGGCAGACGGGTGTGGACCAACGTTAGATGGCACTGATAAGAAGAAGCAGAAGAAGAAGAAGAAGAAGAAGAGGAAGAAGAAGAAGAAGAAGAAGAAGAAGAAGAAGAAGAAGAAGAAGAAGAAGAAGAAGACTGACGGATTTTACAGCGCTTTGTTAAAATCTTGATGCACATCATTTACGGAACATTGCAGTCAACCCCAGCATTTCTTTTTGTTTTGTTTGGCTGCTTATGATGTCTTGGCATATTTACGCTCAGTAGTTTGCCATTGGTTTCTGAACCACCCACATTCACTCTTTGTGTGCAAACTAACGCACAGCGGCCTGTTTACAAATCACCCCAGCTGTGTTTCGAACGCGGTATGCGAGATTGCGAATTGCGTGTGTAAACCCTTTGCCACAGAGCCGGAATCCAGAAAGCTTTTAGTACTGATAATTTACAGCACAAGTATATTTTACAACGTTGGGTTTTGGTATATGTTACAATAATACTAGTTGATTTTATAGTATGGGTAGAGTTCATTGTAATAGTATCGATATATTTTTCAGTTCTGTGTCAGCAGATTTGTGTGTATACTGGGTATTGGTAGATTTTACAAGGCTTATTATTGGCAGATTTTAAACCAAGTTATCGAATAGCTAATGAATGGGCGCATCTCTCTAAGTGCATGCATGGACTGGGCTGGGCAACTCTGTTCTTCTTGGCGGTTTGCCATTTCCTTACAGCACTACGCTTATCCATCCAGGCCTTCTCCACCTCACAATTCCACCAAGGTGGCTGCTCCCAGCTTTTTTTCCCCTGCCCTGAAGCTTTCTGCGCTTCTCGCGCCTTATTACACTCACCACATCTTGCCCTGTACTGTCATACTGGAAAGTCTTGACCGTTGACTTGTGCTGTCTGGTTCTGCCTTTCTCAACCAATATGCTTCAAGGGTGGTGGTCGCTGTCGTGGTACCCTAGGACACCCCATCTGCACACTGTAGTGAGTGAAGGAGAAACCAGCGCCAGGTCAATAGCACTGTCCTCATCACCTGGGCGGCTTGCTGTCCTGGTGACACAGCCACTGTTGATACAAACCAGGTCAATGGTTTCAAGTGCAGTCTCGAGATCCTCCCCCTGTGCGTTGGAGGAAATGTTTCCCCATGATCTGCCTTTAGCGTTGAAATCGCCACAGAAAATAACATTTCTCTCTTGACCTATTATGCCACTTAAGCACTGCCACTTCTGTGAGTCCATATTCGCGTTACGGGCATAAACATTTACCAACACGAATGGTAGACCGGATTGAACTCTAACCGCTTTTATTTGTATGTCGTCATTGTCCCAACTGGACATGTCTAACTCTGAAGCCACCAAACTCTCGCGAATGAGAATCGCCATTCCCAGATGTCGCTTGTTGTAGAAACATTGGAAGCCGGCAACAATGTCGTTCCTAAATACCAGATTTTCTAGAATAGGACCCCGTTGTTTTACGCGGACACAGTGTCTGCACCCATTTCAACAGCACCAACCATCAAGGTGCTTCCGATGTCCAGGTCACTGCTATACAGTCTTGCTCCTCCGGCGCTCAACATCGCAAATATATAGAAAACCGGCTCATATTCTCTATGGGGTGCCTAACACCACACGGCCTCAACATCCAACATAGTTTCATCTAATCGTAGTCATTTCCCCTCCCTTCCCCACTCTCTCTGCTTCCACACCCTCCTAGGTGTCACCCTCTCCCTGTCTCTAACTAGTCACTTTCTCTACTAAAATTATCTTCTACCCTGTCTCCCTTGGCCCGATTCCGAGTGACCGAACCAGTAGTTACATGAGGCATCCCGTATTACCACTCTTGGCACTTCTTTCTTAAGCAATATAATGTGCACCCGCAATGATATCACTACTATCCCCCCCCCCCCCCCCCCCGTCGACCCAATAATGCCCTAACCAGTTAGCAATTACACTGTATATGCGGTTATGCGTGCATGCGCATATTACACAAGTATGTATGTGTTTGTATATGCACAGATCTCTCTCTCTCTCTCTCTCTCTCTCTCTCTCTCTCTCTCTCTCTCTCTCTCTCTCTCTCTCTCTCTCTCTCTCTCTCTCTCTCTCTCTCTCAACAATCTTGCTTCTCTGTGCCTACCTATGCCATGCATATTTCTGGTGGTCGGGTCTTATATAACCCCAATAACACAAGCACTGGATGACTTGACCATAAAATACGCGGTATAACAATCAACCTTACTGACTCTATTTCATAAGAGAAGCCTCGTATTTGTAGACCGACCTTCTCCACATACCTCATGTGGTATGTCGCAGACACTATTCCCTCCCCCCCCCCCCCTCTCTCTCTCTCTAAACAATCATGCTTCCCTGTGCCTACGTTTGCCATGTGTATTGCTGGTGGCCTGATCCTATGCATCCCCAATAACACAAGCACTGGGTGATTTGATCCTATAACACGTGGTATAACAATCAACCTTACTGACTCTATTACATAGGGAACAGAATGAGTGAAGCCTCGTATTTGTAGACCGACCTACTCCGCATACATCATGTGGCACATCGCAGGATCTAGACCTCTCTCTCTCTCTCTCTCTCTCTCTCTCTCTCTCTCTCTCTCTCTCTCTCTCTCTCTCTCTCTCTCTCTCTCATAATAATAATCTTGCTTCTCTGTGCCTACCCACATCATGTGTATTACCAGTGGTCGGATCTTCTTCTTCTTCTTCGTTCATCCGGATTTTTTTTCCGGATGTGATTGCGTTGTGTCTGTTTACAGCAGAGCTGCGTTCTTGCGCCGTTAGGCCGACACATCCGACTTCTGCGGGCATTTGTTGACCGGGTTAACCTTCCCGGGGGTCGGATCTTATACAACCCCAATAACACAAGCATTGGGTGATATGATCCTATAATACGTGGTTTAAGAATCAACCTTACCCTATTTCATAGGAAACAGTATGAGTGAAGCCTCGTATTTGTAGACCGACCTACTACGCATACTAGGCACATCACAGGAACAATACCCACCTCTCTCTCTCTCTCTCTTTTTCCTCTCTCTCTCTCTCTCTCTCTCTCTATCTCTCTCTCTCTCTCTCTCCTTATATATACCTTGCACATGCCCATGTACACTAATGTATGAATGTCCGTTGAGTGGTGTATATGTATGTATGTGCGCTCACGCATATTAGTCCACCCAGACTTTAGGCCTCCTGCCTCCGCCCCCCGTCCCTTCTTTCAATGTGCTCACTGAACCGTAATACATATCACCCCGTCATCATCCTCCATCGCACTCCCACGGTTGGGTATAAAAAAGAAGACATCCGCGATCTGAGTTACACACAGATCGGAATTGTGAGGTAAGTATGAACATGTTTTCTAATTCTCATTTTCTCTTCATTGCTTTCATTTTTTCATTCTTTTGTTCTTCTCGTCCTGTCGTCATCTTTTGATGTAGTCACAGGAGATCTCCTTGACTATATGTTGTGTTTGTGAATGTGTTTGTTTGCTGGTGAAGGCTAATCGCCGCAACGTCCTGTATGTGTCGTAAATCTGTTATGTAAAGCTGCACTATTTTGTGTCATTTTATATTGTTTAGCGTTGTAATTAGAGCATTGCCTGCCTACATATTATTTGTGTCACATGACATGTTGATGGCAGCCGCGGAAGTGTTGTGAGTAGACCATCGCCTGTGGTTTTAAAAATGACCTGGACTCCCAGTTCAATCCACCCTAACAAGGCTACCAGTAAATATAATAGTGGGAAGTAAAGGCAGCCAACATGATACTGACTAGATCAACTACCGAATATCGATTTGTTATAAGACTGTGCCCAATTAAGGTGCTTAAAATGGTCCTTTACTTATTTATTCAGATGTTCTGAAGGGTATAAAACAGCAGTATAATTAACACGCCATATTTAACTTACCTGTAGATGACCTTCGTATGCTGCTAAATGCAACGGTGTCCACCCCAAGTTGTCTCTGTGCATCTCATCAAGTCCCCTGTCCAGGAACTGCCTGACTATTGATTCTGATCCTTGAGCAGCGGCCACGCATAGAACTGTTCTTCCATCTGGGTCGATGTGGTCAATAGCAGCCCCCCAGAACATGAGCTGTCGGACAACTTCTTCGTGTCCCATGGAGGTGGCTGCCCACAACGGCGTAATGCCTTTATGGTCTACGTGGTCAATGTCAGCGTCCCATTCCAACAGCATTTCACAGACGCCAACATGGCCTTCGTATGCCGCCACAAGTAGAGGAGTACTCCCGTCCTTATCGGTATGATCAACCTCGGCGCCCCGTTCCAGTAGTAAACTCACAACCTTTTCATGTCCCTCGCTGGCCGGAACACACAGACATGCCACACTCAGCGCTGTGCGGCCGTCACAGTCCTCGTGGTCAATTTGGGCACCGTGGTCAAGCAGCTGCTCAACAATCTCCACGTGCCCCATATAGGCTGCAGCAATCAACGCCGTGCGCCCTTCATGGTCCATTTTGTTGACATCTGCTTCGTGTTCCAACAAGAGTCGAACTATATCCTCATGCCCGCCCCAACATGCCGCGCGTAAAGCTGTTCTTTGTTCTGCGTCTGCATGATCTACTTTAGCTCCCTTTTCTAGAAGTAATGATACTACATTAGAATGACCTGCCCAAGCCGCTGACCGCAGCGCAGTCCAGCCCTCATTATCAGTGTGATCAACGTCTGCACACGCATCCATCAACGCTGAAATGACTTCTGCGTGTCCTTGGCGGGCTGCTAATGTCAATGCTGTTTGTCCTGATTTATCTTGTAACTCAGTTTCAGTTCCACTTGCAAGCAAAGATTTCACGGAAATTAAATCACCCTTGTATGCAGCAGTCAGAATAGGTGTCCTACCATTCTGATCCGTTTCCACTGATGTCACACACGGATATCCGTTTCCTTCTTCTTTATCCTCTTTTAGATTTGATAGAGCTTCCGATTTATTGATATTTGATTTAATGGATGGGGCTGTTGTGCTGGCATCTGTCAGCAATTGTAGAACTTTGATATCTTTGGGTACAGTGACACTTAAACACTTTTCCACGTTGGCACCAGAAAGCACAAGAAGGCATGTTAAATGTTCAGGGCGAATGGTCTCTGGAAAACGAGCACTGGTCATATGCAGTGCAAGTTCTTCAACCTCAAGAGGAGACAGTTTGCTGGCATGTCGTAACATGCGGAGTGCGATGACAGCATGACCCTCTTCAACATCACATAAATATTTCTGTGTGCAGTGTTTGATGTCCAGCAACCACTCAGCAAAGCTGTGGTGGAATATGGTTTGCTCTCCAGTTTGGTCCAGTGAACAGAATTCGGCTCATTAATTGTTGGCGCTTATCAAATTCTGCCCTGTCTAGATTTGTTTCCCTCATGAGCAAGCACTCATACAGTTCATCAGATTTTATTGGTGACTGTGACCCGAGTAACACATTTAATATTGACTGAATCTTAGCAAAGTGTTTCTTAACAAATAACCTCTGACACAGCCACAGGTAGAGTCCATTTAAGGTTCCAGGAATCTCTCGGACTTCACGGAGCATTATAAACGATTCTGCCACGCCATCCAGAACCATTTCCAGATACAAAAAACAGCCATTGCTTTTTATATGCAACTGATTAAGCATCTCGGCTGTATCACGTGACAGATGTTGGCGAAGGCCGTCTTCAGCATCTAGACGACATAATATGTACTGCTGAACATCTCTGACAACGTGAGACTTCCTCAGATCGTCCAGACTGAGTTTTCTAAATCCTGTAAACATGCGAGTGACTGCTTTGCTTTGTTTCCTGGCAGTACAGACCAATAACAGCCACGGAGGAAAGTTAGAAATGTGGGCTGCCAGCAACTCCGCTATAGTCTGGCTACATGTTCCTCTTTCGCTTGCTTCTTGCAGAAGGAACTCGTCTATTGAGTCAACCCATAACATCACAGTCTGGTCTGGAGGCTCCGAGGCATGCAGTGGCTCCAGAAAGGCCACTTTAAAAACTTCATCGGCACTGAATTCACATTTTTTCGGATTGAGCAAATGGTTGATGTTCAAAGATGAGATGTGAGACTTGAAGTCTTTCACAAGTTCAGACGTACTGGCTTGGGAAACCAAGCTTTGTATAAAGTTTGCCACTGAAAGAGACTTGCTGTCATGAGCCTGACAGAAATGATACCCTAGAAGTCGAGAATTGAGCGCCCCTTGCTTTCCTTGTGGAGAGGTTGGCCATACTATCTCGCAACCAAGAGCCGTTTTGCCACTTCCAGAACCGCCCATCACTAACGTCCCACATGTTTTGGATGATGGTCTCGTCTCCAAACAGTGAAGCAACTTAATAAATGCCCATTCACGGCAGAAGAATCGTTTTCCTTTTAACAGACAATCTGTCATGGTCATCAAAGTGCCGAATACAACACTCTGCACGAGAAATGATATGTTAACTGATACTGCACAAAGCGAATTTCCTTCTCATTCTAATGTGTGCATGATGGTCTTGTATAGACAGTTTCGCGTCATCTATGAGCATTCTTGTTTTCAATGATGTCCCTCTTTTGTACTCAAGCAGCTTGAATGACGTCATGAGTGCAGAATTCCTGAAAAGTACGCAAAAACACGTTAACTGGGTCAACAAATAACTGATCTGTCAACTTTAAAAATATGGCACAGCATTAAGACAAAACTGTACCACTAGTCTCAATGAAAACAGTAACCCTGATAAACAATATGCATTTGGGTTTGCAGCAGTGACAATAACTTCAACGGATAATCATGCAACGCATACATGAAGACACAACAGATCTATGTTTATTATATTGTCGTGTTAGTAGACAGTTTGCCCGGGAAAGGCATGTATCTGATGTGGTCAGGAAATGCCACCAGACAAGAAGCAGGCGGGGACTGCACGAAGATTTCTAAGAGCACAAGTTAAAATATAGTACCTTGCAGTGTATGGCAGTGGGATCTTGAGCCTGAGGAAATAACGCCGTATGGCTAGTGCAATCGCCGCGAACTGTGCAGGTTAGAATTTTCTGTTTGCCCCCCGACAGAAAAAATTCCACATCTTACCCGACGATTTACACCCAGATCTTCCGAAAAAGAATCCGGCATTCTAGCCACCCGGCCAGCCACTCTCTAAGTTACATTCTTATATTAGATTGTCTGATTTGTAGTCAAACTAATTAGACCGGTAAGTTGGACTTAAGCGCTGACTTCTCATTCAGAAAGCAATAGCAAATCCATCCATCATGTGCCATGCCGATAAGCGTGGGCGGTCAGGTTCTGCCATCTCACTCGATCACCAGAGTCGTGGATCAAGCTCTGTGTTCCTGTCTCGACCATGCCACGTGGCCTAAGCCATCCAGGTATTTATTTCTCGGTCTTCCCTTGGTCTCTTCCCGTCGATCTTGCCAGTTGTCACCAAGTTCTCCAAGTCATTTCTTCTCATAACATGTCCAAAAATTTTTGACTGTCTACGTCTAATGTTTCTAATCAGTTTACGATCTTCATTAGTTTCTTGAAGGACTTGTTCATTGGTTTTTCTGTCTATCTATGGTATTCGTTGTATTTTCATCAGAAACCATAATTCCACAGCCATCAGCTTTTTTCAGCTTGACTGCTTATTGTCCACACTTCACATCCATACAAAAGTACAGGTTCTATGTAGCACTTCAACACTCTTTTTCTCGTTTCAATGTTGATATCTTTTTAGTGGTCAGTATGTTTTTCATCTTGCAAAAAGCTACCTTCGCAATGGCAATTCTTGTTTAATCTCTTCAAGGCATCTCCCATCAGATCTTATGACTTTGCCGAGATAACTGTATTTATTCACTTGCTTAAGAATATGCCCATTTACTCGTATATCGCATTGTGGTATTTCCTTCTTCCCAGTGACGACCATAATCTGTGTTTTCTTAATAATCAGTTCTAACCTTAGTTGTTTACTGTGTGCAACAACCGCATCTACTAAATTTTGCAGGTCCTGTTCATTGTCTGCAATCAAGACTGTATCATCTGCATATCTAACATTATTGATGTATCGTTCCCCAATGTTCCTTTCATATCTTCTATATTTCTGAAAAATATTTTCACTGTACGGGGAAACAAGATCTGGAGACATTACACATCCCTTTCTCACACCTCTTTTAATAGGCTGATATTGACCTACATCGTTATCAGTTCTGAAGGCAGCTTGTTGTTTCCAATATATGTTGTTATTTTTTACAAGTCTAAGGTCTTTTATATCAATTTGTAGATCTTCAAGCATCCTTATCATGTCGACATGTCCCATTTTATGGAAAGCCTTTGTGTAGTCAATAAAGCACAGATATAGATCTTTGTTTACTTCTATAGAAAGTTCAATTACTGTTCTCAGTAATACTCAGCATTTCTGTGCCCTTGCCTTCTACAAACCCATATTGTTCTTCTCCTATTTCGGGTTGTATTTACTTCCTAACTCTTTGCATGATAATTCTCAGCAGAATCTTCGTGATGTGACTCATTTACTAATTGTTCGATGTTGATCGCATTCCAAGGCTCCTGATTTCTTCGGGATTGCAAAAATATAGAATTACATAATTCAGGATATATATCTTCAGTATCGTATATTGCGTTCAGCAGTCTGGTGACTTGGTCTATTCCATATTCTTCTATGGCATTGATATTTTCTGTTGTGATGTTATCTGTACCCGGGGTCGTTGAACTTAAAATTGCCTAAAATCGTAACGTCCTGCAAAGGTCAAGTGGCATTCCATAATTAAAAGACAGGAGTAATTCTTCCACGTCAGAGATAAATTGTTGATACCTGAATATAGGCTAGGCTTCATTTTTTGCACATTTACAGATTATTTACTTCAAAGCCGACGTAAATGTTATATTGCTTATATTTGTCATTATGTTGACTTATGATTATTTTGTCATCCTCATCCAGATCCTTTACAGAACGTCGCTCTCATCACACCCCATCGGAGGTCAACATGGCTGATAGAAGCGTTTGCTCTTACACTTCCGGTGTACTGATTCCGGGGCTTCAACCCCTACACCGGTCAATTGGACTAAAAAAAGATGACCTGGTTCTATGGAGCACAAATGAACATGCATCAGTGGCCACCAGATTACTACAAAGAGCTGTAGATACATTTGTTGCATGGGCAAATAGATGGTGTGTCAGCATAAATACTGACAAGTGCAGCACCACCCTATTTACCCTCTCTCCAAAACAAAAGGCAGGGACCATCCAGATAAATGGAACACCCCTAAGAGAAGATAAAGAACCAACATACCTTGGAGTAACATTTGATGGCAAGCTGACATGGAGAAAGCACATCAGCAAAGAAGTAGCAAAAGCCAGAAGGAAAATAGCCATCCTGAGAAAGCTAAGTGGAACCACATGGGGAGCCAGTGGGAAAATACTTAGCAAAGTTTATCAACAGCGCATACGACCACACCTGGAATACGGGTCAATGTTCGGCATCAAAAACCACACTACAAGAGCTGGACAAAGTGCAAAATCAAGCACTTAGAGTCACCACAGGAGGGATGAGATCAACCCCTATAGTGGAAATGGAGAAGATGGGGAGGACACAAGCACTGAGTGAATGCAGAGATACGAAAACACTAATACAAGCAGAAAAGTTCCTCAGCTTGCCAGGCCACCCTAAGAAGAACAGATTTGAAAACCTAGCTATGGGGCGGTTGAAAAGAAGTAGTTCTATCCACCAGGCCAAACGACTCTGCAGAGAAACCACCGATCTGCCCACAGTTGGTATCCCCCTAACAATTATTCCAGAGCGAACTCCATGAAAAGATGAGCATAGACTATCATTACAAATCCAGACAAAAGTGAGAGGAATATTTGACAAGGAAGAACAGAACAGTGTGCAGCGCAGAACAGCCACTCTCAGCTTCCTTGATGAAGAATACCCACAGGACCTCTGGATCCGAGTCTACACAGATGGGTCAGCACAAAATGCTGTTCGAAATGGAGGAGCGGGAGTGTACATAGAATACCCAAATAATACCAGGGACACAGCTAGAGTACCGACAGGAAAGTACTGCCATAACTACGATGCTGAAATTGAGGCAATCAAGATAGCAACAGAGAAATTACTAAATACCAGCATGGTACACAACCTGTGGTGCTATTGACAGATGCAAAATCAGTACTCGAGGCGCTCCTGTCTGGGAAATTGCCAGTACTAAGGACACTACTTTCTGGACTTAGCAGTCAGCATAAGGTCACCATACAGTGGATACCATCCCACTGTGGAGTACCCGGAAACGACAGAGCTGATCAATTGGCTAAGGAAGGAGCCAAAGAAGAACAGCTTGATGTGCTCGTTACATACCACCAAAAGAAAAGAATGATCAAATCAGTCAGAAAGCCACCAAAACCTGCTCAAGATGACTACCACGTTATGGATAGACCAGAACAAGTCATTATTCTGCGCCTCAGAACAGGGCACAATAGATTATGCAACCACATGTATACAAAATTCAAGATTAGTGAAACAGCCATGTGCACATGTGGATTGGCGTCGCAGACAGCAGAGCACATACTCCAAGACTGCCCAAAATATAACATATCTAGGCAAACCTTCTGGCCTAGAGAGACGACAGTGGAAGATAAACTCTATGGACCGCTGTGTGAACTGAAAAAGACAGTTCAATTCATACAAGAGACAGCATTGCAGTTATAGACATATTTCAAGCGAACGAAAGAAGAAAAAGAAGAATTGGACTACAGTGTTGACCTCTCGTCCTTGACTTGGGGACGTAAATTACAAGTACAACAGAAGTCAGAGTGGATCACCCTGATGGCGAGGGACACTGGTAATAGGGAAAGATAATCCACATGCACAGATCAGAGCACTCCCGATTAGTGGCAACCACTAGAGGAGTAGCACGTGCATGGACTACGTTTGAGTTTAAAGCGAGCGAACGAAAAAAAAAACAAACGCCAAATAATGCATGAGACAATCATTGAAGTAAGTAATCAGATGTGCTGGAGATAATCATTGAAATAAGTAGTCAGATGTGCTGGAGATAATCATTGTTTGTCCTGATGTTCTAAACTGTCAGATGTTGAACTCAGACGAAGGCCTTGATGTTGAATTTGAAACTAGTATGAAGGTCTACAATATATTCTGCATTTCTCAAAGGTTGTTCTTATGTTGAAGATGTGGTCACTGAACCAGTCTTGTCTGAAACACACCCGTGCTTTTTGTAATTCATAATCTATCTTACATTGCAATGCTCTGCATGATAATTCCCAGAATGATTTTGCTAGCATGGCTAATTAGTGCGAATTTAGGACAACTGTTGCATAGCTGTAATTTCCTTTCTTTGGGAGAGGGGTGGATGTTCATTGTTCCATGTTTTAGACCAAACAGATCTGTTCCCGATCATTTTACATACTGTAAGCTAGATACAGAGGCAATATTTTCCTTATTACTGGATTTATTCTGTTGGTGTGGCGTCACGTCCTCGTGTTTTCTCTTTTTTCAGACTGTGTATTGCTCTTTCTCTGCACTTTCATGTGCATTATCTTGGTTCTTTGTCCCGTCTTAGTGTATTTCTCTGCACTTTCATGTGTATTATCTTGGTTCTTTGTCCTGTCTTAGTGTATTTCTCTGCACTTTCATGTGTATTATCTGGGTTCTTGTCCTGTCCTCGTGTATTTCTCTGCACTTTCATGTGTATTATCTGGGCTCTTTGGCCTATCTTCGTTTATTTCTTCACAGTACTCCTTCCATCTTTCTATGATATCTTTGTTTTTACTTAAAGTACTGACATTCCGATCATCTATTACTTGTAATGATGGTCTGAATTCCCCTCTTAATGTTCTGATTTGCTCGAGCAAGTCGCCATCTCTTTATTGCAACAGGAGAAACTCTTTTCTTTACAAGTATTTATTACAAACTATTTCTTGTCTTATGTGATCTCACTTTTGATTATTCACGTGTAATTTTAAGTAGGTGGGATTATTTGTTTATATCCATGTCTGCATTAATGTTCTTCTTTGTTCTGTTAGCCTGAATGTTTCAAATGTATTCTATCTTTTCTTTTTGTACCTTTTTTTATGTGTAGAAATAAAGGGGTGGGGTGGAGAGTCATGTTTATGTTGATGATATGAGAATATCTGTTCTTTGTGTGGGGCAATATCTTCTTATTCTGCCATCAATATCTCAGTTTATTTTGTACCTCAATGTTAGACTCAGGTGGTATGTGGCTTAATTCGAACTGTATTGGTCGTGGTCCTCTGATCTCGTTCTTCAGTTTTACCTTGACGTTTGCCACAAGTAGTGCATGATCTGTGCCGCAGTCTGCTCCCGGCAGTAGCTTTGAGAATGTTACACATGTCCTCCATCTTTGGTGTGTTCATCAGATTCAATCGGTGTGTTTTCTGAAGTTACCGTTAAGTGGGGGTACAGGTGATCAACTTCTTGGGTGTCTAAATAAGGTGTCAGCGACTAACAGACTGTCTCCAGACAAACTTAGATCTCTCTCTCTCTCTCTCTCTCTCTCTCTCTCTCTCTCTCTCTCTCTCTCTCTCTCTCTCTCTCTCTCTCTCTCTCTCTCTCTCTCTCTCAACTCTTTCAATACTTACTTCATACAGACTGTATGCCTCCATAAGTCATCTACTGGTATCATTTTTTTCACTATCATTTTTCACTGTGAGAGAGTGAATGAGAAAGAGTGTGAGTGAGAGAGTGAGTATGAGACAGAGAAAGTGAGAGAGTATGTATGCGCGTGTGCCTGCCTGAATGAAAGAGTAAGTGAATGTCTGTGTGCACCTATGTGTGAGAGATTGAGTTAGTGTGAGAGAGAGGTTGTGTTGTGTGTCTGCCTGTCTGTGTGAGAGAGTGAGAAAGTGAGTGAGTGAGTGTGAGTTAGAGAGCCAGCGAGCGAGTGAGTGAGTAAGGGAGAGTGAGTTAGTGAGTGAGAGGGGAAATGTGTGAGTATGTGTGTATGTGCGTATATGAGTGAGTGTGAGAGCGAGTGAGTGTGTAAGAGAGAGAGAGAGAGAGTGGGTGAGTGAGAGAGTGAATGAGGGGTAAATGAGTGAGTGAGAGAGAGAGAGAGAGAGAGAGAGAGAGAGAGAGAGAGAGAGAGGGTGGGTGAGTGTGTGTGTCTGTGTACTTGTCTGTGTGTGCGAGTAAGAGAGTGAGTTAGTGTGGTTTAGAGAGTAAATGAGGGAGTGTGAGTGAAAGGGTGAGATTATGTGAGGCAGCGTGTATGTGTGAGTAAGTGTGTGGATGGGTGGGTGTGTGTACGTGTGTCTATATGTGTGTATGTGTGTGTTTACATGTGTGTATGTGAGTGTATGTGTGTGCATGTCTGAATGTGCGTATGGGTGTATATATGTGTGTGTAAATGTGTGTATGTGTGTGTGAGTATGTTTATATATGTGTTTATGTGTGCGTACATGTGTGTGTTTATATGTATGTGCGTGTGTGTATGTGTGTGTATATATGTGTATGTGCGTGTGTATATGTGTGCATATGTTTGTGTGTATGTGTGCTTGCATGCCGTGTATGCGAGGGAGTGTGTATTTGTGTGTGTAAGTATGTGTGTATGGGTGTGGATGTGTGTGTGTGTGCGTGGGTATATGTGTGTATTTGCTTGTGTATATTGTGTGTATGCTCGTGTGTGTATGTGTATATGCTTTCGTGTGTATGCGAGGGAGTGTGTATTTGATAGCGTGAGGGTGCGTGTATGTGTCTGTGTGTGAGTGATAGTGAATGAGAGTGTGATATAGAGTGAATGAAAGATGGAGAGAGTGACTTAATGGGTGAAAGAGTGATTACGAGAGAGCGAACGAGAGAGAGACGGTGGGAGAATGGTATAACAGAGTAGCCTGTTATACGGGGTTTAGTTAGGTGGCACGGCGTGCAAAGGGAATGAAATAAATAGTTGAAGCACGCGTGAGCACCGTAGTTAGGTAGTTAGGGACGCTCACGTGCTGACGTAGAGATAAACAAGTGGTTAGTTACGACTCAGCTGCCGAACCAACAACATGTATCTGCTTTTATAGTCCATGTATCCATTTTGATAATACAGAAGCTTCTTCGAATAAAATGAGTCATTAACAGTCATCGGTGGCTTGTCTTCATACATTCAGTTACCTGCAGTTGCCTTTGGGTTGTCGCTCTGTTATACAACCCAAACTGGAGCCTCATTGACCAGGATCCTGAATCATGGATTGTTGAGGAAAACGCGAAGTATTGACCACGGCAGGAATTTTCCGAAGTGCGTTTTAAAGAAAGTGCTGCTACGTTTCAAAACTATTGGTGAACGCAGTTGGAAAAGATGGCTTCTTCTATTACCATAGCCGTGGCCTGAATCTGTCGTTCTCAAGAGGCTGCTGCTGCTCCACATCGTCGTTTTCAAGAGACTATAAGAGCTCGTTGTCAAGTCAGCTCCAGGCTCTGGGAAGACCGCTGTCCAGTCACTCCTATACGCCGCCGTTGGATACTAGATACATCATCTAACCGTACCTCTCGATGTTGCAAACCTGAATCGTTACTATGCAATTTCTATCAAGGGTCTACGGTCTACCTGCAGCCGTATAATCGTTTTTGCTGAATCGATAACTGGTCTAATTGGGCAGCCGCAACAACGCTGAAGGTTACTCAAGTTTGAGAGAAAAATGTCCAGCTCATGAAGATGTTTCTCATAAAGTGCGATCCAGCCGCATTGGGCTCCTCTGAGGCGGGTGGGCATAATGGTTGCCGACCCTGTTAAAGAGGATAGCCTATTTCAATCGTCTTGTTTACCTGACCAAAGCTGAGCTCAAAACGACACAGTTTGTACCCATTCACGGGTGAAGTCCGAAATCAGAACTCAGAAGTGCCCATTCACGGGTGAAGTCCGAAATCAGAAGTCAGAAGTGCCCATCCACGGGTGAAGTCCGAAGTTGCCCATTACACAAGCGAAGCCAGATACCTGAACCCAGAGGTTTTCCGGGACCGAAACTGAGCCAGCACAGAAGCAAATATCACGCTCGTCATTTATGAGAACTTTGAAGGACACTAGTCGGTTGGAAAGTACAGTCTGCATACGCCTCAAGTTGTATCCTTACATAAAATGTATATTGACTATATGTAATAATAACATTATAATTGTTTAATATTATTATTGAGTGAAGTAATTGGAATATTTAACAAAACCACTAAAATGGCACAGGATGAGGCTTCTTTGACACACATTTTGGGTGGAGTAGGTAGAGCAATAGGCAGACTTAACACAACAATAAAACAAGGGGTAAGTACAGACATTGAAAAATTCAGTGGACAAGCAAGAGATTTTAAGAAATGGATGACAGCGGTAGAAAAACACTCTTTCTTGGTAGGAGCCACGGACGAAGAAAAGAAAAAAATTGCTTACCAGGCCACTGTAACACCGGTTTCGGATCATATTAGGAGGAAATTAGAAGCTGGGGCAGATGAGACTTGGGAACAATTTAAAGACTGATTTAGCTCACAAATATGCGGAGATCACAGATCCTCAACATGCATTTTTAGTGCTGAGACAGTCTAAGCAGAACAATGGAGAAAGTGTGCAACTATACAGTGATAGATTAATTAATTTAGCTGAGGAGGCGTTTCTAGGACAGAACGTACAGGGTGAAGAGGTAGAAAGGATGTTAGTTGGAATATTCGTTGATGGAATAAAGTCGGATGGACTTAAATTCAAGCTTATGAGGGAAAATCCTGCGAGATTATCACAGGCTGTAGATATAGCTGTACAGGAAGAAAGTTTGAGAAGGAGATTTAGACTAAGGGTAGGACGAGAAATAGGAAGCAATAGAGAAGATAGAATTGAGGAACCTATGGAGATAGGACAAGCAAGGTACGGATGGAGAAGACGGGGAGAAATACAGACACTGCAGGGAAGTAATAACGAAAGTAATCAAGATAGAGGAAGACAAATGAGAAATCCTATAAGAGAGACAGTAGCTAGTACAAATATGGTCTGTTGGAATTGTGGACAGAGGGGACACACTTTTAGATTTTGTGGCAACAGACGTGCTCAGGTTAGTACACAGAATAGAAGTGTTAATAGTAGACCAAATAGGAATTTTGGAGAAATGCAAAGAAGACGCGGAGTTAATCAGACCAGCGCAGAAATACTGACACTGGTAAGAAATTATAGAAGACAACGTAGTCGAGGTTTCCAATCGAATGGCCAGTATGATACCATTACGCTAAGGCCACGTCAAAGTTCAACCTGCTTTAGAAGACAACCGCTTTATAACAACGGCAGAAACTACAGCAAACGGGATGTAAACGACGTGACGAGAACACGAAGGTATGAAGAGAGACAACATAGCAGGCCAGAAGTCAATGGTTGGCAGAGACAGAAGTTTTATAAGAAAAGATGGAACTGGAACTGGCCATCTAATAATGAAGAGCCGAGAACATTGCGAAGTCAATGGTTTGAGATCAGAAGGTTGAGATATGCACTCGCAAAGTCAAACAAAAGAGAAAATCAGCATCAGACTAATAGAACCTTAGCTGATGATCGACAGGTGTTTTCAGTTGTTAGAAGTAGACAAGAAAGAGCGACACAGACACAAACGCAGACATGTAATATGATAGACAATAACACGCAGACTCAGGTAGACACGGTACAACCGACTAAAAAGATAGGAAGGGGAACACAAACTATTAAGTCGGTAGAACTTACAGAACCAGCACAAGAAAAAATTGAAAAGGTTGCGCCAGTCAAAATTAAAGAGAATGTATGTAAGCCGTTAAAACCAAGAAACACCAGACAGAAAGTTAGAAAAAGTGTTAAAGCCAGATCTGCAAGTTTGCTAGTAAACGTAGGTACGACTGGCGTAG
The DNA here is from genome assembly GCA_014155875.1 of Cepaea nemoralis. NCBI lineage: Eukaryota > Metazoa > Mollusca > Gastropoda > Stylommatophora > Helicidae > Cepaea > Cepaea nemoralis. The sequence goes on along the minus strand of JACEFZ010017003.1, from coordinate 26,792 downwards.
TAGCAGATGCCTCAGATGGAGACATTGAGTTTCTCCCTGACTGTGACATGAAAGGTAACGGTATAAATAAAAAGAATATTGGTTGTAGGAGTTCCGACTACAGAGATGTTGCTTCCTCTTCTACAACATATAATCAACAGGTTGGGGGAACGACCATATACAGTGATTATTCAGAGGACGAGGGAGGAAGATATAAAATATATCGGACGTATACTGAAAATAGTGAGCAGACTGACGCGGTAAAGACAGGAATAGCAAATAAAGGAAATAAAAAGAAAGCACTTAAGAAGAAGAATAGTAATAGACAGATAGCAGAAATTTACTCGACTACGGAAGATGACATAAGAAAGATCAGAGAATATATGACCATAAGACCTGAATACTTTAATGACAGTCTGACAGTTATAGATACTGAAGATGAGATAGATGAAGAGAGACACACACTAGTAGTAGGAGACAATGAACTATTTGGGTTAGATACGCTCTATAGCTGTTAGAATTCTGAGGATGATGAATGGCATATTGCATTGTTTTGGCTTACGAGATGAATTGCGGTTTGAGCATATACATATGTTTCTGTCTAAAATAGGCAGATGAGATTTTTTTTGGTGTAGTATCACAATATATGGTGCAGGCAATAGTGTTATTTTGGGTAGAGAGTCACAGCAAGTGATAGATAATTTTAAAGCTGGTGAGTGGTGGAATATTCTACGTGGGTACGCTATAAAGAATATCTTGTGTTTGGTTGTGGTGCGGGGAGAATAGACAATGTGGAAATTGAAATGTCCCTTGTCCGGAATGGCCGGATGGAGTGGGTTGATCATGTTGAGTGATGTATAACTGGTGTGATTAAAGTAGGGTAGACTCAGCACAGAATTTGCACGGAGAGAGATAAACTAATTATGAATGCTCGTACTAGAGTTGACGCGTTGTTTGAGATGGTTTGACTCAGAGCTTTTGGAAGAGTAACTGGAGTATGAAAATGCTATGACGTGATGTCTGAGATAGAATTAAAGTTTCGCTTGTTGGTTTGGGAAGCAGATATAGTAGCATTGGCAGAGGTAAGATGAACCGAGCGTGTCTGATGAGGAGATGTAGATTGAGGAGGAATTGAGTATCCTGTGTAAAATAGCCAGCTGAGCGTGAGAGAGTATTAAGAGTAGAAGACTGTGGAAGCTGATGCTTGAAGAATGCGAGTTCTTGGTGAGGGGGATGAAGTAATTACGTGATGGCTGCGGAGAAAGAAGAGGCGACTAAATCTGATAAAGTTGCTGTGTGGAGAGGTATGGAATGATGGTTACGAGGTTAGTGGCTCATCGGAATGAGGTTTGTTGTGAGAGATCGTTGATAGTTATGGTTAGTGTGTAAAAGAGATATAGTTTGCTAGATTATGTGTGCTGAAATGATTCTTGGCCGGATGTGTTTCTGGTTGTTGGTTGATTCGAACGTAGTCCGAGAGATATGAGAAATATAGCCGCCAACGTTGTATGCTTGAATGAAGTTAAGAGGGAGTTGATGTGTCAGACGAGAGATGAGAAGTTGATGGAGATTGCTTGGAAGAATAGAGAAGTCTGTGTAAATAACCAGTTAAGCGTGAGACGGTTATGAATAAAAGATTGTGCAAGAAGATGGGTAAATATGCGGGTATTCGTTTGTCAGAATGGAATGTTGTTAAGGAGATTGAATATAGTAATGCGGGAGAATGAGATGTAAGTTGTGATAGTCCAGAGAAGACTAGTTGCAAGTGAGAAAACAGATAGGCTGGGTTAAGCTTATCTATAATAAGTGGAAATAATTGTCAAATTCCAGAGAATCTGTTAAAAGTCGTCATTGTTGATTTGTGTTGTTTATTTCATTTCATTTCATATTTAGAAATGATGGGTTCATGGACGAAAAATTCTGCAGATAGCAGAAGAGAAATTTGGTTTTGACTTAATGATGGTTTAACATATAGTTGACTAGGTATTAAGATTTTTATAGTATCGTAATTGGTACAAAACAATACCTGTAGTTCACAGTGCAGAGTTGTAGAGTACTGAAATAGACATGACTTGTGTTCCTTGTAGTGAATAGAATAGAGACTAATGATGTTTGATTACAATAAGTAGTTGATTTTAATTGAACTTGATTACTATTTCATTATGTATATTTATTTTGAAAAATGTGGGGATATATGAAAACATGTTTGAAAACCAGGGGGGGGTGATATGGTTCTATTTTGATTTGTCTTGACTCCAGTTATTTATGAATTGTGATTTTATTTAGCTAGTATGTTACTTTGTTTGTTTATTTTCACTTGCAAGACTTATAATGATTTACTTCTTGAAGTTGCCTGACCATGTTTAAAATAGTTTTTCTTTTGGCGTTCAGTTGTGGGGAATTATAAAATATGAACTGGTCCATATTAAAGAGACTTGTTAATAGGGTCCTTGGGAGTTCTGGATGCAGAGTTACATTCAGAATATATGAGGCAACTTTAAGAAATGATCTTCATGGGGTAGAGAGAAACACATGGATTGAGAGCCATGGAGGGATATAGTTGGCATTGAAAATGGCTGCGGTTGTCAGCAACGATTGGAATAAACGTGGACTGAGAGCCATGGGGAGTGGATTAAGTAAGCAAGTTCACAAAAAGGGGGGGGAAAAGTGTTTTGTTATAAATTATGATTGGTTATCATGTTCAATCGTTTTGCATTGTTAAATATTAAGTATAGAAATTTTTAAGTTGTTAGAACTAGTTAGAAGAATAGTTACCAGTTGCTCGCTATGAGTTAATAGAAACACATGGATGTGGGGGATGAAATAGGAGCTGCATTAGACAGCGTTAATAAAAATACATGGATGTGGGGGTTAAAATAGGAGCTGTATTGAACAGCGTTAATACATAGATTGAATGCCATGGGAAGAGAGTGGTGTAACTCAAAAAGGAGGCGGCTGTGCTTATCAGCATAAAAATAAACATAAGTATATTCATGGGCAATAGTAATTGGGGGATGCTGTGCTTACAGCATGAAAGAAGAAGTAGAAATTAAAATATAGGAACACTAAAGCCATAGAGGTTGGGAAGGTGTGTTACAGATAGAAAGTGCAGTCATATATTGCTGGCTGTTGTTGGCAGCGCAAATAATACAGGTTGGAGAGTAGAATAATATTTTTAATACTGAGTGTAGAAGGCTGGAGTTTTAGATCGATGTAACTTTTGACAAGAGCATTTATTATTAACAAAAATGAAGATTAGCGGATTATGTATTTGGGTTTTTGAAAACTTTATTTTATAAAGTTTTGAAAGTGCATGGGAGGATAAATGTGATAAGTGTGACTACTTCTTACTACTTTTCGGTGCGAACCAACCACTTTCCTGTCCTATCTTTCCTGTCTATCCTGTGTTGTTGATGTTAGTGAGAGTATGATAGCTTGTAGAAATACATAAGAATCTTCAATTTTTGTTAACCATCATTTCGATCGACATTTTATCCATGAAATGAAGCGGGTTGCTTTGCGAAGGATATTATGAGTTTTTGTGATATAGACTTACGATATGTGAATAATATATGTGGATGTTATAGAGTATGGGGTCGTGGCGGTTGGCTATAAGGTAAATAAGAGTTCCAGGTTAGAGTAGAGGTATATGAATTTTGTAGTTAGGAATGGAGATAGATTAAGATTGTTGGTATAAGATATGTAAGCGGATTGCTTATGATTTTACAGAAACGAAGAAGAAGTAACTTTAATTGTGTGGGATTATTGGGTTATGTGTCTTGGGTCATAGATTTGGGGTAGGTGAGTTGTGGAATTAAGACTTTTCGGGGAAAAGTCTTGTTAGGGTTGGAAGGTAATATAACAGAGTAGCCTGTTATACGGGGTTTAGTTAGGTGGCACGGAGTGCAAAGGGAATGAAATAAATAGTTGAAGCAGTAGTTACGTAGTTCGGGACGCTCACGTGCTGACGTAGAGATAAACAAGGGGTTAGTTACGACTTAGCCGCCGAACCAACAACATGTATCTGCTTTGATAGTCCATGTATCCATTTTGATAATACAGAAGCTTCTTCGAATAAAATGAGTCATTAACAGTCATCGGTGGCTTGTCTTCATACATTCAGTGGGCCTTTGGGTTGTCGCTCTGTTATAATGGATGTGTTAGTGCGCGCACATTGTTTGTGAGTTTCGTGTGTGTGTGTGTGTGTGTGTGTGTGTGTGTGATGAGAAAGAGAGAGAGAGAGAGAGAGAGAGAGATGAGAGAGAGAGAGAGAGAGAGAGAGAGAGAGAGAGAGATTTGAGCGCACGCATGTCATGTAACATGCTATTCCATATGTTGTGTGTATTCTCATGTTAATATTATCATTTTGAATATTTATAATATAAACACATGTACATCACTGTAGAGTGAGTGAGAGAGTTAGGGAGTATGAGTGAACGAACGAACAAACGAACACACTTTATTTTAAAAGGGTAACAAATTGGGCACGCAGGCCCGTCTTACATTCAGCCCTTTCGATCACTCATCTTTCATTCATCAAATGTGCATGTTACATTTACATAGGGGGAAAAAAACACATTGTCAAATGGATGTTGTAAGCATAAACAATGCATATCACACATGGTACATCCACATGGGGAAAGTTTTTTTTCAAATGAAAGTTGTAAACATAAACAGTGCATATTGCAATGCTGTGAGACACATCCCCCATCCACCCTCACACATCCCTCAGACACCCAAACGTCCCCCACCCACCCACACATACCTCCACGCACTCACACAGACTCAGGCAAACATACATGCCGCCACCCACCCTCTGATGCCCCACCCACACATATTTCCCCACACACACATACATCCCATACCCATCCCATAACCGACACGCACACACACACCCACATATTCTCCACCACACATCCACACACCCGCAACCACCCAGCAAAACACACATCACAAAACCACACACACACACACACCACTGTCAACCCACACATCCCGCACCTATCCACACATACATCCCGCACCCTCACACTCACAATTTTCCCCACCCACCCACACACACATCAGCAACCCTACACCCACTCACCCACCCAATATCCGCCACCTCTCAACTACACATCCCCCACCTATACACACATCCATAGCCACAAACACATCTCCCCACTTGCCTACACATATCCACACCCCCCCCCCCCTTAAACACCCAAGAAACACACACCCCACCACTCACATATACCCCACCCACACACATCCGCCGCTCACACACATCTTCCCACAAACACACTCATCTCTCACACACATCCACCCACTCACGTACTCATACATCAACCACTCACATCCACACATCACCCACCCGCCCATCCACACATGCATCTCTCATCAACCCTCCCACCCACACACACCCCAACCACCCAGCCAAACACACATCCCCCATCCTCACATACATCCATCATCCACCTGCACATCCACACCTCCCCCACCTCTCACACATCTCCCCTCCCACACAAAACTAAACCCATAAACACATTCCAACACACACATCCCCCACATGCATTCTTCATACACATCAACGCCCACACATCTCTCACCCACTCACACATCTCCCCACCCACCCACTACATCCCCACCTAAAACATCCTCACCACCCACACATACATCCTCCACCCACTCACACTTACTCCATCCACACTCACACACTCCCACCCACACAGACATATCCCATTCACAGACACCCCCACACTCATCTTCCCACACATATTACACACCCATCCCCAACCCACACAATCTCCTACACACCCATTCACCCACCTAAATACACATTCCCTACCAACACCCCCAACCCACCAACACCCACATACTTCCAATAATCCTCCCAAACATCCCCCCACACACACATCCCTCACACACACATACATCCCCCACCGACTACACATCCCTTCACCCATCCACACATCACCAATCAACCCATACACATCCCCCACATACAACCCCTCCACACATACATGAGAGTTGATGAGTGTGAAAGTGTGTGTGTGTGTGTGTGTGTGTGTGTGTGTGTAAGAGAGAGAGAGAAAGAGAGAGAGAGAGAGAGAGAGAGAGAGAGAGAGAGAGAGAGAGAGAGAATTGAGCGCACTTATGTCCTGTAACATGCCATTCCATATTGTTTGTGTATTCTCATCTTTCATATTATCATTTTGTATGCCACTTGATTTTATCATGTATAATATAACATTACTGTAATGTGAGTGAGAGAGCTAGTGAGTGGGGGAGAGAGAGAGGGAGAGAGAGAGAGAGAGAGAGAGAGAGAGAGAGAGAGAGAGAGAGAGAGAGAGAGAGAGAGAGAGAGAGAGAGAGAGAGAGAGAGAGAGAGAAGAGAGAGAGAGAGTTGAATTGCATCACTAATTTTTACGCTACACAATGTACATATACAATTTTTTCTCCATTTCTTACAAGTTTTGCGAGAATGCTCACGACAATCGTCAGTGTCTCAACTGTGTGTAAAGTATGGGAGTTTGTTCTTCTTCTTATTATCTTCTTCTTCTTCTTCTTCTTTCTTCTTCTTCTTCTTCTTCTTCTTCTTCTTCTTCTTCTTCTTCTTCTTCTGCGTTCATCCGGAGTTTCTTTTCTGGACTTGATTGCCTTGTGCCTGTTTACAGCAGAGCTGCGTTCTTGCACCGTTAGGCCGACACATCCGACTTCTGCTGGCATTTGTTGACCGGGTTAACCTTCCCGGGGGGAGTTTGTTCTTATTAGTTTCAGTGATCACGTGAGGCATCATGTATGTGTCTAGATGTGAGGATGTGTGTGTGGGTGTGTATGTGAGGGGAGTATGTGTGTGGGGTGTAGGGAATGTATGTGTGGAGGGGATGTGTGTGGGTTTATGGGTGATGTGTGGATAGGTGAAGGAATGTGTTGTCTGTGGGGATGTGTGTGTGTGTGTGTGTGTGTGTGTGTGTGTGTGTGTGTGTGAGGGATGTGTGTGTGGGGTTGGGGATATTTGGGAAGATGGTTGGAAGTATGTGGGTGTTGCTGGGTCGGGTGTGGGTAGGAAATGTGTATTTGGGTGGGTAAATGGGTGTGTGGGAGATGTGTGTGGGTTGGGGATAGGTGTGTGATGGGTGGGGGGGAGGGGTGTGGGGGCTGGGTGTGGAGGTGTGTCTGTGAATGGAATATGTCTGTGTGGGTGGAGTGTGTGTTAAATGTAATATGGGTAAATGTGAGTGGATGGAGGATGTATGTGTGGGTGGTGAGGATGTTCGTAGATGGGGGGGGGGTGTGGGTGGGTGGGGAGATGTGTGTGTGTGTGGGTGAGAGATGTGTGGGCGGGGATGTGTATGGGGAATACATGTGGGGGGATGTGTTTATGGGTGAGGTGTTGTGTGGGAGGGGAGATGTGCGAGGGATGGGTGAGGTGTGGGATAAGCGGGTGGATGGAGGATGTATGTGAGGATGGGGATGTGTCTCTGGCTGGGTGGTTTGGGTGTGAGGGTGGGAGGGTAGATGAGAGATGCATATGTTGATGAGTGGGTGGGTGATGTGTGGGTGTGAGTGGTTGATGGATGAGTACGTGAGTGGGTGGATGTGTGTGAGAGATGAGTGTATGGGTGGGGGATGTGTGTGTTGGTGAGAAGATGTGTGTGAGCGGCGGATGTGTGTGGGTGGGGTATATATGGGTGGTGGGGTGTGTGTGGGTTGGAGGTGTGTGTTTTTGGATGAGGAATGTGTTGGTGGGTGGGGATGTGTGTATGGGCGTGGGGATGTGTGTGTGAGTGCATGGGTGGTGAGATGTGTAGTTAAGGGATGTGTGATTGTGGATTGGAGATCGCGGGGGTGGGGGTGCTTGACAAGTGGGTGGATGGAGGATGTGTGGGAAGGTGAGTGTGCTATAGGTTGGGGGTGGGTGGAGGATGTGTGTGTGTGTGGGTGCGGGATGTCTGGGAAGGGGAGATTTTGTGGGTGGTGGATGTGTGTAAGTGGGGATGTGTGGGTGGGTGCGGATTTTGTGTGTGGGTAGTTGCGGGATATGTGAGTTGGCGGGAATAAGTGTGTGTGGGTGTTAGATATGTGGTCGGGGGATGTGTGTTTGGCTGAGTGGTTGGGGTGTGGGGGTGGGTGGTGGGGAATGTGTGGGTGGGTGAGTGTTGGTAGGTTATGGGATGGGTGGAGGATGTGTGCGTGTGGGTGGGGAGATGTGTGGGTGGGTGATAGATGGGTGGATGCATGCATGTGTGTCTGGGTTTGTGTGTGGGTGGGTGAGGGATGTGTGGTGGGTGGGGAGATGGTGTATGTGTGGGGAGGGTGTGGGATGTGTGGGTTGGGGGATGGGTGGATGGATGGGGAATGTATGTGCCTGTGGGTATGTGTGTGGTTGGGTGGTGGATGTGTGTGTGGGGGACACGCGGATGGATAGGGAATGGGTGGTGGTGGGTGGGTGGGGATTTGTCTCATAACATGGTAACATGCATTGTTTATGTTTACAACATTCATTTGACAATGTTTTTTTTCCCTATGTGAATGCACTATGCACTGATGAACGAAATATGAGTGATTGGAAGGGCCGAATGTAAGACGGGCCTGCGTGCCCAATTTGTTACCCTTTGAAAATAAAGTTCGTTCGTTCGTTCTCATGTCTATATCGTATACCAAATACTAATAATGGACGTTTAATCACGTGGTCAAAGGTATCTTAGGGGAAGAACAGGGGGTGTCGTGTGTCGGAACACGTAACGCACACCATGAGACCATCAGAGATGATTACAACAACATAAGTAACTGTAACATTTCCGTACAGAGTTTCACACCAAACCAACATGAAGAAACAAAAGTAAAAACTAGAACGACACAACAGCAAGATAATGTGCAGTTGAACATGACATGTATTGTTGGTACACCTACAATGGTGAAATTGTTGCCTAGCGTACAGCATTTGTCTGTCTAGTCAGTTGACCACGTGCCAAATAACTCCATTTGTTAGAATGTCATCGCAGCGTGATGCTCTTTGCTCTACACAGTGACACCAACTCTAATGGTGTCTGCGTACTTCGTGACACAAATTGTGTTATAAATACCACGACAAACAGGCTTAATACGATACATGCACACCACACATGTACGAACACAGATAGCCCTCATGTTTAGACAGTGGTCTTAGTTGAGAAGAACACCAGCTGTCCTCACAGCCATCAATGTATCATATGATGATGTATACATTTGTGCACTGATTTGTAAGTCAGAAGATGCACTTTTCTGGTGGACGCAGTCATTACAATGCGGTTCACATCCTATCACACTCTCGCTTCCACAAGTGACTTTACATTTGCTGCCCGTTCTTTCATTATTAAAAAAAAAAAAAACAACCATCCAACAACAGAAGAATCGCATTATGTCGTGTTGTTGTTATTGATCAAGCTGTGTCTTGACCCCCCCCCCCCCCCCTCACCCTTGGGCCCAATACCTTGTAATGATACCTGCAAGAGCTGAAATAATCTGATGTCTGTAAGAGCTGAAATAATGTCCTGATATCTTCAAGAGCTTTAATAATGTCCTGATATCTTCAAGAGCTGAAATAATCTCCTGATATCTGCAAGAGCTGAAATAATGTCTTGATATCTGAAAGAGCTTTAATAATGTCCTATCTGCAAGAGCTGAAATAATGTCTTGATATCTGCAAGAGCTTTAACTAATGTCCTGATATCTGCAAGAGCTGAAATAATCTCCTGGTGTCTGTAAGAGCTGGAAACTCTGAAATCGACAGCCACGCGAGGATATGCACACAGTAGACACTGTGGCGAGCTCTGCTTGGATTCTGTTAAGGTGCCTTTCAATTACGTCTAACGACGTCATCGCACATTGCGAATTCCCCCGATACAGCACTGCAGAGTTGTTGTGCTCACTGTTCCCATGAGGAACTTGAAGTCCAAAAATCGCGTTCTGGTCCTTCCTCGACAATATGTTTCTGTTGTGTTTGGGGTCGGGCATGGTATATAGTTATATACTTCCCTGTCGGTATCTTCAGTGGGCCATATGTTCAGCCAATTTGCCGTTGTTACAGTTGTTATTGGCTGTGTCGAGACTTACTGCTGTAGCAGGTTGTTCTTGTCTGGATCCCATCTTTACCAGCCTGTCTGCTTTGCAATGACCAAGCCTGTTGGAAAGACCAGGGATCCACTGAATGGATAACAGACTGCTGTGGTGCGTGGCTATGTGGTTTGCAGTTAGAGTTATCGTTCAAGATTCAGTCCTATTCTGGAAATTTTTGTCCAGAGTCAACAGAGCAGACAACGAGCCAGTGAAGATAATGATCTTGGCCTGTGAAGGAAAGGCCTCAGAAACAGTGTATATCAGTGGTAGGAGGAGACGATGTAGTTCGGATGAACGACACTAACAGAAGTCACTCCAACTCTGTCCGTTGTTTAGTTTACAGTTTATTGGAGATTACATCGTTTCTCGTTTAAAAAATGCTGGAGTACAAACCACATATATTGTTACATTCAGATCATCTTTCATTCCAGATGGTGCCCACAATGATCATGCGAACTTCTTGGATGTTAGAATGGTCACAACTAACTTTGTTCCCAAGATGCTCGTCATAGGATGACAAACCCTAGCTACCTCTTAGCGATGTGCCCAACCGTGCCCATAATAATCTTCCCTTTGCACACCACGTTAAATCCCCCTCTGCTAAGATACTCTGTTATAAGTGTTCAGGTGAAATGCTTTGTTAGTGCAGCAGTTCCTGCCTCGTAATTATAACACACCTAGAACATGCTTCCAAGAGTTCCTTCTGTCGAGCCATTTGCTTACTGTACTGAGAGATTGTGCTCGGTGGTCTAAAACGTGGCATGGACAAACACCATCAATAATCTTGATCCAAAAAATTAGGGACCAACATCAATGTAGAGACATTAACGCCTACGACGCATGGCAAAGCACACGACGATGGTGTTTAAATATGACACAAACAAGAAGGTTATTTAGATGCCGTCACAGTGTGAGACTTTCAGATCTACTGCTTAAGATACTAGAGAACATGAAACAAAGAGGAAGTGGAAGGACAAACTAGCATTTAACGATGTTGGCGCATGGTGTTAGGCCGAGCTGAAGAGTTAATGTTAATAGAAAACTGCGGAGGTGCAATTTTAGGACTCTCTCTCTCTTTCCCTCTCTCTCTCTCTCTCTCTCTCTCTCTCTCTCTCTCTCTCTCTCTCTCTCTCTCTCTCTCTCTCTCTCTCTCTCAATGCCAGTCTTTGCACACACACACACACACCACTTGTACACATACATATACACAGGCACGCTGGCACAAAGAATGCACGGACACAGACAGACAGGAACTTGTTATGTCAGCACACGCTGGAGTTCTTGGAGCTCGTGGAGTTTTGACTAGTAAATAGCAGACTTTTTTATTTGATTTACAATTGTTGTGTGTGTATGCAATCGAAAGTGAGTGGGTGTCTGCGTGTACAATGAAGTAAGCAATATAACTGATGGCAGGCAAAGTTAGCATCCTTACAGTTGGAAGTGAGATGATAGGTAAGGTACAGTGGGAAGTGAGATGACAGGTGTTGTACAGTGCGGAGTGAGATGACATGTATGGTACAGTTGGAAGTGAGATGACAGGTATGGTACAGTGGGGAGTGAGATGACAGATATGGTACAGTGGGGAGTGAGATGACAAGTATGGTACAGTGGGAAGTGAGATGACAGGTATGGTACAGTGGGGAGTGAGATGACAGGTATGGTACAGTGGGAAGTGAGATGACAGGTATGGTACAGTAGTAGTAAGAGACACGCAATTTAGGTAGCATTTTAGGACTTTAGTCCTTCGTAGTGACGTCATATTTTACTATACAAAAGTCATGATCCTAAGCTCTGACGTCACCAAACTGAGTCCTTTTCCGACCGCATTTTTTAAACATTGGAGGGTATTTTCTTGGGTCTGGGTGACCACTTCCGGTTGGCGTGATGACTACTTTCGGTCCCCGGGCGGTGGCCGCGGACGTCGGCGGCCGTGCGGCGGCGGTGGTGGAGGGTTCGAGTCCCAGTGTGTGTGTGTGTGTGTGTGTGTGTGTGTGTGTGTGTGTGTGTGTGTGTGTGTGTGTGTGTGTGTGCGTGTGTGGTGGGGTGTGTGGTGTGATCGAACTCCAGTCATGTAGATATCGATCCCCTTCTATGAGGAGACCTAAATCCAATATGACAGAAAATGATTTATTCCATCACTCGAGCTAACCCGAGTATCCACAGTTGGATGATGAATAAACTTTTGTACGCTTCAGCAGAAGTACCGACCCATGTATCAACATTAAGCGCTTGGTGAAAATCTGGATTAAAAATATACTAGCCACGCAAACATTATTATTAAAAATTAACCCTAAAACTTAATTAAACACCAAAATTTCTTGTATGTTTCGTGTAGAATAGTAATGTCAATAAAAAAACTACGAATCTCAATTAATAACAACGATAACGTGCTAAGATAATTATAAAAATATGTAATATTATTAAACCCCGCAGTTATACCCCTTAATTATAAACGTATGCCAAGGGAGACTATTCGTGGCTCTTGACTCACCCAGAATTGTTTCCCCTTTTACATACTAACATCCCCTTGAATGACCATGTACCTGCGCGCACAGGCAAAGATCACGCGCTGATCCATCACGCCCCGCGCGAAATACAATGGCCAGCGACAGTCGTACGAGATTATCCGATACCAGACAACCAGAACGCCTAGGGAATTTTTAAATTAACGTCGACGGTCTTCAATGCTTATCGCAGATAGAGATCAGAAGACGTGGTACAAGCGGGACTGAAGGGAATATTTGCTTGTTCCAGTGGGTAAGGCATATATACTTGCCTTGATGACTTGGTCACGCGGGATATGTGTCCGTGTGTGTATGTACATGCGTGTGTGCGTGCGTGGGTGTGCTAGCAATTACAGGACATCGCAGTCAGTCCAAACATTTTGTAGAGTGTTGTGTTTGGTGGGTAAGATTACTGCTGTCTTATTGAACGAACAGTAGTCATGTCACATGCATGTGTGTGTGTGTGTGTGTGTGTGTGAGTGTGTGTGTGCTATCAATTACAGGGCGTCGCAGTCAACCCAAATATTGTCTGGTTGCCCTTGTACCATCATGACAGCCGTGTGTGTGTGTTCTATATGCCAACTCAGAGGCGGACATGCAACATAATGTTTCAGCTTTCTCACATGCCTGTGCCAACTTTGGGCTCAATATCAACTTGGAGAAGACTGTAGTTATGTACCAGCCAGCTCCAGGGAATAATCACACTGTGCCGAATATCAAAGTGAATGATCATAGACTAAGTGTTGTGGACAAATTTACCTATCTTGGCAGCACCCTGTCACAAGCTGCCACAATCGATGACGAAGTGAATGCAAGAATCTCCAAGGCCAGTGCAGCCTTTGGCAGACTGTACAAGAATGTATGGGACAGAACTGGAATAAGCCTGCAAACAAAGCTAAAAGTCTACAAAGCAGTTGTATTATCTACACTGCTATATGCTTGTGAAACCTGGACTGTTTATCAGCGACACGCTAGGAAATTAAACCACTTCCACACAGTCTGCCTAAGGAAGCTACTGAAGATTAAATGGCAAGACAAGATTCCAGACACTGAAGTCCTAGAAAGAGCATCCATGCCCAGTATCCACACTCTACTGATGAAGAATCAGATTCGCTGGGCTGGTCACTTGACTCGCATGCCAGATCACAGGCTCCCTAAACGAATTTTTTACAGCGAACTGCGTTGTGGTAAACGCTCCCAAGGTGGCCAGAGGAAACGTTTTAAAGACACTCTGAAAAGTTCACTGAATGCTTTTGGAATTCATCATGACACCTGGGAGGCTGCAGCCAGAGACCGAAATTCGTGGCGTGCATCATTGCGCAAAGGTGCAGTCATATGTGAGGCAACCAGGACTGCAAGAGCTGTGAAGAAAAGGCAGGACAGAAAAACCACTGCAGGAAATCCTCCTCCAGAGACGTCAAGCATTCTTTGTCCACATTGTCAAAGAACATTTCGAGCCAAAATAGGCCTTATCAGCCATCTTAGAACTCACGGCTCCACACCTTCAACCCCACTGGATGAAATGAATGGTCATCATCATTCTTGATGGACAAACAACATCAATTACAGGGCGTCACAGTCAACCCAAATATTGTCTGGTTGCCCTTGTACCATCATGACAGCCGTGTGTGTGTGTGTGTGTGTGTGTGTGTGTGTGTGTGTGTGTGTGTGTGTGCATGTAGGAGTGTGTGTGTGTGCGTGGGTGTACTGCCGAGTGTGTGTGTGTGCGCGCGGGTGAGCTATCAATTACAGGACATCGCAGTCAAACTCAACATTCTATGGAGTTTCATGTGTGCTGGGCAAGTTTGCGCTTCTCATTTTGAATGAACATCAGCCAGGTCATGTGCGTGTGAAGAGGGTGTATCAAAAACTAGTTGTCTATCTATTACAGGACGTCGCAGTCAGCCCCAACCTTGTTTATGCAATGCATTTACAGGACGTTGCAGACAGCCCCAATATTGATTGGTTGCGCGTGTACCACCATGACATCCATGTGTGTGTATGTGTGCGCGCATGTAGGCGTGTGTGCGTGCGTGGGTGTGCTATCAATTACAGGACATCGCAAGTCAACCTCAACATTCTATGGATTATCAGCCGTCCTGGGGCAAGTTTGTGATTCTTATTTTGAATGAATGACAACCATGCCATGTGCGTGTGAAGAGGGTGTATCAACAGCTAGTTGTCTATCTATTACAGGACGGCACAGTCAACCCCAACATTGTGTGGTTGTTTGTGTGCGATCATGATTTGGCGTGTTATCTCACAACCAAAAGATATGCCTCGTACTATAACTATGTGTCTATCTATTACATACTGCAGTCAAGTTGTAATGTATTGCATTTACAGGACGTCGCAGTCAACCTCAGCTTTCATGCTTCTTGGGCAAGGTTGTTGTTGTCTTTCTGAACGACCGGTGACTCACCACAGGGCTATGTCAATGGAGTGAACGTATGTGAACGTGTTCAGACATGTTTTTGGGGAAAACTGGAGAATGACTTAGAGTGGACTGACAACATAACGATACAGCCGAGACACTTGGATAATGCTCACAGCCTATCAAACATGGCGATGCTTCCGGTCATATGGCTAAGGTATACAATCGAAACACGTGACTAAAACCGGCTAAAGGTGGCGTCACACTCGCTCACATGTGTAAGGGTACAACCACGTGGCTAAAACCGATCAAAGATGGCGCTGTAGCCGGTCACGTGTCTTATAGGATACATCCGAAATACGTGACTAATGACTCAACCAGTCAAAGATGGAGTCGCACCCGGTCACATGACCAGCCAGTGCATAATATTCTGCTGAGTCACTCTACATCAGCAAATAGCGTGTATAAGACGACCACCATTCACCGTCTACAAGTCCCGGTCTCAGTGAACACCGATCAGTTCACAATGTGCCAAGGCTCTAATGGTAAGATGTCTTTTTTGATAAATCTTTCACATTTTCGTTGTGGTTCTCCAAGTAGGCATACAGTTAACCTAACAATACTAGTATAATAGAGAGATATATGGTGCTAATCACATATATCTGGAGTATGTGCTCTGCTGGCTGCGACACCAATCAACACGTACACATAGCTTATTCACCAAGCCTACACATAGAAAGTAGTGTCCTTAGTACCGGCAATGTCCCACAAGGAGCGCCTCGAACACTGATTTTTGTATTTGTCAATAGCAGCTAATGATACAACCGAGACACGAGTGTAATAACCCAGTAGGTCCAAAAAAAAAAACACAGAGGTAATGGAAGAAACCAACGTGGAAACAAACCCACAAAATAACCCAGAGGGGGGAAAGAAATTCGTTCTGCTGCATGTGTGGTCGGGGAGTGCTGCGACTAGAGATTGTCTTCTTCTGTCAACTGGTCGTTATATACACAGTCATTGGCGTATCTCTATTCAATGTCTCGAATCAGCGTCGACGCAGTCGAGGGCAGGTTGTGGATCGCTCTACTAAGCAGCTGTATGGGTTACATGCTACCAAACCCTAAAATATGAGCTTCTACCTGACATTACCGAGTAATGCTTCGCCGAACATGTTTCCCAAGAACACACCAGGTCAATATTTCGTAAAGTTACCGCAGACTATTGAGGTGAGTCATAATTTCGAAGTGGGTCTGGCCGAAATTCAATTCCCCAACTACTACTGCAATGTGCTAGAGAACGAAGTGTGGCTAAGATACACCCCACCAAACGGTAGAGTGATAAAAAAGACATGTCCCCCAGGCCTGTACAGTTCACCAGACGCGTTCATAGCTGCGTTGAATCGCCTAATGAAAGATCGGAAGGTGAACGATCAACTCTGTGTTCTATTCCATTTCGACAATGAATCAAAGAAAGTCATCGTGAAAATACTCGAACCTGGAGCCATTATTACATTTAGTGAGAAGTTGCAAAGATACTAGATTCAATTGAAGGTGAAGGGGCGATAGACCTGAATAACGACCTGCAAAATGTCTACGTATACTGCGATCTCGTTGCGGCGAGACCAGTCGGAGACGTCATGGTCCCACTACTAAGGACGGTTCTTATCATGAATCAGCGCTTGATCTCAGTGTTTCGCGCCTACGACAAACCTCACTACATACCACTGAGTCGTTATTCTTCGACACAATGGAAATAATTATAACCACTGATACGGGCACAAAGGTCGCATTCACTACAGGGATTTCAGTGCTGACGTTACACTTTCGAGTTCGGAAGAGATCAGACCTAGAATAATGGTGAAATACATGGCGTTACGTCAAAACCCCAGACTGTCCGAAGACATGATGTGCCCGACACTCAGATGATTGATGCCTCGATTATCTACAATACTCAGATATCATCCCACCAATCAGGAGACCAGTTTTATGGCTATATGCTAAGTGACATGTACATACCAGGCTACCAACCGAATAATTCACCCTACTCAGACAATGGTGTGAAGAAATCCAGAAAGAACATACATTGTGTATAGCTCTGTATGTGAAAGTAAAATGTTGTGATGATACTATGTATACCACCTCAAATCACATAATCCATTTCGTATAATGACAATATGCATTTCTATTCTTGAAAAATGTACTGAAATACTGTAAAATGTACTGAAATACTGTAAAATAAACAAGCGTATATTATAATTACGTCTTGGTTGATGATTTTTTTTTTATTTTTTAGTGTTTACGGTGTATATAGTTGTCATGTGATGAGGGAATGATACATATTGGTGATAAATTCAAGAAATATTTCAACAAAACTAAGGAAACGGGTTAACCAAAGTAGGAAAAACTGTTGACCATAGTCTGAAATATCTCAACCAAAATTATGAAAAGTAGGAAACTTTGCAAAACGCAGGAAAATCTGTTACCCAAAAGGGAAAAATATTTTGCCACATTTCATTCAAATTTATGAAAAGTAGGAAAAATTTGTTAACCAAAAGGTTAAAATCTTGAGCAAGTAAGAAAATTTGTTAACCAAATGTGAGAAGTCTGGCCGAATTTCAACCACACTCATCAACAAATAGGAAACTTTGGTAACAAAATGTGAAAAGTTTGGCTAAATTTCAACCAAAGCCATAAAAAGTAGGACATTTTGTTGACCAAATGTGAAAAATTGTGACCAAAGTTCAACCAAACTTATAAATATCTCAGCCAAACTTATGAAAAGTGGAAAATTTTGTTGTCCAGATGTGAAATGTTTCGCAAAATTTCAAACAAACTCATAAAAAAGTAGGAAACTTTGTTAACCAAATGATAAAAGTTAGGCCAAATTTCATCCAAACTTATGAAAAGTAGGAAATTTTGTTGTCCAGATGTGAACAGTTTGGCTAAATCTCACCCAAACTTATGAAAAGTAGGAAACTTAGGTAACCAAATGTGAAAAGTTTGGACACATTTCATCCAAAACTTATGTAAAACAGGAAATTTTGTTAACAAAATATGAAAAGTTTGGCCAAATTTCAAACAAACTCATAAAACGTAGGAAACTTTGCTAACCAAATTGAAAATTTTGGACAAATTTCAACCAAATCCATAACAAAAGTAGGAAATTTTGTTGACCAAATGTGAAAAGTTTGGCCAAATTTCATCCAAACTTATAAACAACTTGGAAATGTTATTAACCAAACGTGAACTGTTTGACCAAATTTCACCCCAACTTATGAAAAGTAGGAGATTTTGTTGTCCAGATGTGAAAAGTTTGGCTAAATCTCACCCAAACTTATGAAAAGTAGGAAACTTAGGTAACCAAATGAGGAAAGTTTGGACACATTTCATCCAAAACTTATAAGAAATAGGAAATTTTGTTAACAAAATATGAAAAGTTTGGCCAAATTTCAAACAAACTCATAAAACGTAGGAAACTTTATTAAACAAATGTGAAAAGTTTAGCCAAATTTCAACCAAATCCATAAAAAGTAGGAAATTTTGTTGACCAAATGTGAAAAGATGTCAGTCTGCCTACCTTCACCCGTGCTGATTGTGTCTCTACATGCCGGTATGTAAACTTGCCTACCATTCGCTATGCTACTTGTGTCTATACATGTCGGTAATTAGGTCTACCTACCTTCCCCTGTGCTGCTTGTATGTCTACATGTCGGTATGTAAGCCTACCTAACTTCCAGTGTCCTGCTTGTGTCACTACATGTCGGTATGTAGGCCTGCCTACATTCCACCGTGCTGCTTGTGTCTCTACATGTCTGTATGTAAGAGTGCCTACCTTTCCCCATTCTGTTTGTATCTATACTTGTCGGTAATTAGGTCTACCTACCTTCCCCCATTCTGCTTGTGTCTCTACATAACGCTATGTAAGCCTGCCTGCCTACCTTCCCCCATTCTGCTTGTGTCTCTACATTTCGATATGTAAGCCTACATACCACACCCGTGCTGCTTGTTTCTCTACATGTCGGTATGTAAGTCTGCCTACCTTCCCCCTTGCTGCTTGTGTCTCTACATGTCAATATATAAGCCTGCCTACCTTCACCCATGCTACTTGTGTCTCTACTTGTCGGTATGTAAGCCTGCCTACCTTCCCTTAAGCTGGTTGTGTCTCTACATGTCAGTAAGTAAGCCTGGCTACCTTCCCCCATGCTGCTTGTGTCTCTACATGTCGGTATGTAAGCCTGCCTACCTTCCCCTGTGATGCTTGTATGTCTACATGTCGGTACGGAAGCCTGCCTATCTTCCACTGTGCTGCTTCTGTCTATACATGTTGGTATGTAAGCCAGCCTACTTCCCCCGTGCTGCTTGTGTCTCTACATTTCGGTATGTAAGACTATCTACCTTTGATCGTGCTGCTTGTGTCTCTACATGTAGGTATGCAAGCGTGCCTACCTTCCGCTATGCTGTTTGTGTCTATACATGTCGGTAATTAGGTCTACCTACCTTCCGCAATTATGCTTGTGCCTCTACACATGTCGGTATGTAAGCCTGCCTACCTTTCCCTATGCTGCTTGTATGTCTACATGTCGGTATATAAGCCTGCCTACCTTCCCCGTGCTGTTTGTGTCTTTACATGTCGGTATGTAAGCGTGCCTACCTTCCCCCATTCTGCTTGTGTCTATACATGTCGGTATGTAAGCCTGCCTACCTTCCCCATGCTGCTTGTGTCTCTACGTGTCGGTATGTAAGCCTGCCTACCTTCCCCCGTGATGCTTGTATCTCTACATGTCGGTATGGAAGCATGCCTACCTTCCTCCATTCTGCTTGTGTCTATACATGTCGGTATGTAAGCCTGCCTACCTTCCCCATGCTGCTTGTGTCTCTACATGTCGGTATGTAAGCCTGCCTACCTTCCCCCGTGATGCTTGTATCTCTACATGTCGGTATGGAAGCATGCCTACCTTCCCCCATGCTGCTTGTATGTCTACATGTCAGTATTTAAGCCTTCCTACCTTCCCCCGTGCTTCTTGTGTCTACAAATGTCGGTATATAAGCCTGCCTACTCCCCCCCCCCCCCTGCTGCTTGTGTCTCTACATGTCGGCATGTAAGCCTACCTTCCTTCGACCTTGCTGCTTGTGTCTCTACATGTAGGTATGCAAGCGTGCCTACCTTCCGCTATGCTGTTTGTGTCTATAAATGTCGGTAATTAGGTCTGCCTACCTTCCCCCATTCTGCTTGTGTCTCTACATGTCGGTATGTAATCCTGCCTACCTTCCCCTATGCTGCTTGTATGTCTACATGTCGGTATGAAAGCCTACCTACCTCCCACTGTGCTGCTTGTGTCTCTACATGTCGGTATGCAAGTCTACCTGTCCTGTTAACTACTTCCGGTCCCTGGGTACCCCCTATCGACCGCCCCGCCCACAGGTACCTCCGCCGGCCGCCACGGCTTCCCCTGACCGCTTTCTAACCAAATCAAAGACAGCAAGGAAAGCCCCGGGCATGTGGAATACTTATATAGATAAGTAGAACAACTAGTGGCCGGGCATCTTGGATCGAGTCCCAGTCTATGGGGGAGTGTGTGTGTGTGTGTGTGTGTGTGTGTGTGTGTGTGTGTGTGTGTGTGTGTGCGTGCGTGAGGTGTGTCGTGTGATCGAACCCCAGTCATGTAGATATCAACCCCTTTCTATGAGGAGATCGAAATCAATATGACAGAAAATGATTTATTCCATCACTCGAGTTACCCCGAGTAGGACAGGTAATGACCGCATGAATAAACTTTTGCACATTCGCTAGAAGTCCCTACCCATGTGTCAACATTAAGCGCTTGGTGAAAATCTGGTTTAAAAATATACTAGACATGGATACATTACTATTAAAAATTAACCCTAAAAACATAATAAATGGCTAAATTTCTTGTATGTATAGTGGAGAATAGTGATGTCAATAAATAAAAAAAAAAAAACTACGATTCTCATTTAAAATAAGCCATAACTTGCTAAGATAATCATTAAAACATGTAATGAAACACCACAAATAACTCCCCCTTAATAAACAGAATAAACATATAACCAAAGGGAAACGATTCGTTTCTCTTGGAAATGGTTGTGTCCCCTTGTGCATGACCTCACCTCCCCTGCCCAGTGACCGTCGTACGAGATTATCTGATAACGGTCAGCCAGAACGCCTAGGGGATTTTCAATTAACGTCAACGGTCTTCAATGCTTATCGCCAGGTAGAGATCAGCTGACGTGGTACAGTGATACATGAATTGGGAATTGGCGTCGCATGGGTGTGATGGGGCTACAGTACTATTCAACCGAATGGGGGAGTGGCTGTGGAGTGGATGTAAGACGGGTAGATAGGTGCTTCTGATCATCACAGTGATGATACAGTGGTACGTGGGGCTGTGAAGGGAATATTTGCGCAGGAAAAATAAGCTATTCTCAAATATAGCTATATGAAGCCGTTACACAAATGGTTTGAAATATTAAATATAAATAGAAATGTATGTATGTATTTATGCATTTATTTATTTATTTATGTCTGTATTTATTTCTATAGCTGCATGTAGATTGTCCCAGTGAGTAAGACATATATACATAGGTGCCTGGCTGACTTAGTAACGCGGGATATGCACACACGCGCGCACGTGTGTGTGTGTGTGTGTGTGTGTGTGTGTGTGTGCATGCGCACTCGCGTGTGTGATATCAATTACAGGACATCGCAGTCAACCTCAGTATTATATGGAGGGTCAGGCTTCCTGGGGAAAGTTTGCAATTGTCATTTTGAACGAACGACAGCCGTGTCATGTGCGCACGAGTGAGTGTGTGTGTCTGTATGTATGTGTCTGCGCATCCCTGCGTGAGTTTTTGCATGCGTGTGTGCGCATGTGCGCACTCATAGGAAACTTCAATATTGCGGGAGTGGATGTGGAGTGGGTGTAGGATAGGTTTGCTGTTAGTAAAAAGGTGGGTGGATCAAGAGGCCGTGTGGGTGAAATGCGTGCGTGAGTTTGTGCTTGTGTGCAAGCGCACGTGCGCGCTCGTATGAAACTTCAATATTGGGGGAGTGGCTGTGGAGTGGGTGTAGGAGAGGTTTGCTGTTAGTAAAATGGTGGGTGGATCAAGAGGCGGTGTGAGTGAATTATGGAGACTGGGGTGGAAAAGATAATGGCGAAGAGGCCGCCTGGGCTGAATGGTGGAGACAAGGGTTGGAAAAGATACTAGTGAAGAAGCCACCGGGGCTGAATGGAGGAGACAGGAGGTGGAAAACTGATTAGCGAGGAGGTCACCGTGGCTGAATGATCCTAGCGCAAGTGGTAATGGGAAAACCATAACACACGCTCACTGGCTGGCACTGCATCCGAGCACCCGGGGCTAAGTGCGTGCGTGCGTGCATATGTGCGCGCTCGTAGGAAACTTCAATATTGTGGGAGTGGCTGTGGAGGGGTTAGGAGAGGTTTGCTGTTAGTAAAAAGGTGGGTGGATCAAGAGGCGGTGTGGGTGAAATGCGTGCGTGAGTTTGTGCTTGCGTGGGCGCGCATGTGCGCGCGCATGTGCGCGCTCGTAGGAAACTTCAATATTGAGGGGGGGATTGCTGTGGATTGGGTATAGTAAAAAGGTGGGTGGATCAAGAGGCGGTGTGGGTGAATTATGGAGACAGGGGTGGAAAACATACTAGCGAAGAGGCCACCGGGGCTGAATGGTGGAAACAGGGGGTGGAAAACTGATTAGCGAGGAGGTCACCGTGGCTATCAAGTGGTAATGGGAAAACCATAACACAGGCTCACTGGCTGGCACTGCACCCGAGCACCCGTGGCTAATGCTCACATCCGATCACATATGACGCTGCTCCCGGTCGCATGTGTAATCCCAACCAGACCACAGGCTCACTGTCTACGAGATATCAAAGAAGGCGTCGCATGGGTGTGATGGGGCTACAGTACTATTCAACCGAATGGGGGAGTGGCTGTGGAGTGGATGTAAGACGGGTAGATAGGTGCTTCTGATCATTTTTAAGGGTGGTCGAGTGGTTGGGTGGGTAGATAAATACGTCCATTCCTTGAAAAGAACCGGAGGTTAAGTCTCATATTAAAAGTCTGGGGCATGAACACATAGTTGGCTGAGGTGAGGGTGATCTCGTGGGTGACTCAACACGTGACGATACCATTAATGAACATGCGTGAACGTGTTCAGACATGTCTTTAGGGGAAAAACTGGAGGATGACTCAGAGCGTACTGACAGCATAACGATACAGCCGAGACATTTGCGTAATGGTCACAGTCGATTAAATATGGCGATGCTTCCGGTCATATGTCTAAGGTATACAATCGAAACACATGACTAAAACCGGTAAATGATGGCGTCGCATTCGATCACATGTGTAAGTGTACAACCACGTGGATAAAACCGATCAAAGATGGCGCTCTAGCCGGTCACGTGTCTTATGGGATACATCCGAAACACACGACTAATAACTCAACCGCTCAAATATGGTGTCGCATCCGGTAACATGACCAGACAGTGCATAATAATCTGCTGAGTCATTCTACGTCAGCAAATAGCGTGTATAAGACGACCAGCATTCGTCGAATAGAAGTACCGGTCTCAGTGAACAGCAACCAGCTCACAATATTACAACTCGCTAATGGTAAGTTGGTTTTGTGATAAAGCTTTCACATTTTCGTTGTGTTTCTCCAAGTAGGCGTATGGATAACCTAAGAATACTAGTATAATACAGGGGATATATGGTGCTAGACGCGTATATCTGAAGAGACAAGCCATTTTTTCCTATAGTATTGTAGGCTGGGTCGACATGAGCTGGTATTTAAACTTTTGAACACAGCACTATGGTGGTACCTTAATAATATAGGTAGTAATGTGTAGTCGTAGGAGAAGGTGAAAGTGTACTGCGGGTCCACATACCCATTATCGATAGAAATATATGAAGTGTGTAACAGAAAGTGCATGTCAGATTCATAGCTATTAACTGTAATATCAATGTCTATAACGCTGATAAAGTACCCAGTTCTTATCTGTTTTACAGATACCGAGATCCATGAAAACCTAATTAGCAAACTGTGGAGCATACTAAGAGCTGAACCATACAACTATTGCATGGCGTGTCTTAATGTCCCACAAAATCAAGAAGCCGAGAATCCATTCAGTCATTCTTGTGATTATGGTGAGGGTGGTAGTTTTGCAGATCTAGTAACGGTTCGATTGCGAGATGTACTACAACAGAACTTCACCAAACAAGAAATAATCACATTAAGCCTGAATAGAATTGAGGAGTGCATCCTCGACTATAATCAACAACAGGATACTCCAGAACCATCCTCACCAAACGTCGAGCGAACATCAACACCACCATCCTTAACATTTAGTCAATCCACACTAGCGGACGAGTATTAAAACACCTACATAAAAAACAAAATGGCTGTAATATACTTACAGTCCTGTCTTTAATAGCTGATCAGTCAGCAATATGAAGAAAGTTACAGTCGGTGTGAGGAGACTGCATATGTATATCACTGGTATTCTGACTTCAAAGACTGTATCTCACAGTGACTACAACGCAAGTAACGCGGCGGCCTCTACGATATCTATTTCATCATGTTGAGAGGTCATGGGGCGAGCATGACCCACATTCCCCAACCCAACTTAAACATACAACGGGTCAACGAGCGGGTAGTAGAACGCTTAGTCGCGCCATACGGACAGCCGCATCAGCATAATCTGAACCACTTGACCTAAGAAACTGACTGAAACCGGTTTTACGCATGGCTCAAAAACTAGTATATAAACCCGAGGCTGGTAATACTCAACTATTGTGATCAGAAGATGACTACAGACCTCAAGACTGTGCATGCTAACTGGGTCTACATCACTCGTAGTTGTGAGACTATTAGACCAATGGGAGATGGTGATAATGCCGCGTTTGTGTCATCCTACAGAGGAACGAACATGTTACACATCCGAAGATTTAACGGTGAATCCGACAAGTTCCCAAATAAAATTGGAATGACACTTACTCGGCAAGAATATGAACAGATGATCGCCATGCATCGCGAGATCCTAGCTGACTACTCAACCAAGTTAACCAAGCCAGTAATGAAATCAAACAAGGTACTAATAGGGACAAACAAGTCAGTAACCAAAACATTCAAGTCAGTGCTCATGTCAAACAAGGCACAACCAGAAGCCATCAAGTCCAAAACACTCAAGTCAATGCTCAAGTTAAACAAGGAACTAACTGAAACCACCAAGTAGACGCATACAATACCGCCAGTTTTCAACCCAGCTACAGTCAGATGTGTGATGACCCCAGCAACCAGATGTGTGATGAGTCCAATAGCCAGCTGTTTGATGTGCAACAAGACACCAACCGAAGCAATCAAGTCCAACACACACAAGACAGTACTCAAGTCAAACAGGGTACTAAACGAAGCCACCAAGTAGACGCATACTATACCACCAGTTATCAACCCAGCTACAGTCAGGTGTGTGATGACACCAGCAACCAAATATGTGAAGAGCCCAATAGCAACATGTTTGATGTGCCCGACACTCAGATGATTGATGGCCCTGTTGCCTACAATACTCAGATGTCAGCCCACCAATCAGGAGACCAGCCTTATGACTACATGCCAAGTGACATATACATACCAGGCTACCAGCTGGAAAAACCAACCTACTCAGACAATGGTGTGAAGAAACCCAGAAACAACATACAATGTGTATAGCTCTGTATGTGAAAATAAAATGCTGTGATGATACTATGTATACCAGCGCATAGCACATCATCCATTTCGTGTAAAGACATTATGAATTTTTTATTCTTGTAAAATGTACTGAAATACTGTAAAATGCACTGAAATACTGTAAAATAAACAGGTATATAGATTATAATTACGTCTTGTTTGTTGAATATTTAGTGTTTACGGTGTATATAGTTGTCATGTGGTGAGAGAATGAAGGGCAAAAATCTTGGTCAAGTAATAAAATTTGTTAGCCAAATGGGAAAATTTGTGGCTACATTTCAACCAGACTTATAAAAAAAGCTCACCCAAACTTATGAAAAGTAGGAAAATTTGTTAACAAAAGTGAAACATTTTGGTCACATTTCAACCAAACTTATAAAAATCGCAGTCAAACATATGAAAAGTAGGAACATTTGTTAACCAAATGTGAAAAGGTTAGCTAAATTTCAAACCAAACTTATGAAAAGTAGGAAACTTTGTTAACCAAACGGCAAAAATCTTGGTCAAGTAATAAAATTTGTTAGCCAAATGGGAAAATTTTTGGCTACATTTCAACCAGACTTTAAACAAAAGCTCACCCAAACTTATGAAAAGTAGGAAAATTTGTTAACAAAAGTGAAACATTTAGGTCACATTTCAACCAAACTTATAAAAATCGCAGTCAAACATATGAAAAGTAGGAAATTTTTTTAACCAAACGTGAAAAGTTTGGCCAAATTTCACCCAAATTTATGAAAAGTAGAAAACTTTGTTAACCAAAGGGCAAAAATCTTGGTCAAGTAATAAAATTTGTTAGCCAAAGGGGTAAAAATGTTGGATACATTTTCATCTAGACTTATAAAAAGCTCACCCAATCTTATGAAAAGTAGGAAAATTTGTTAACCAAAAGTGAAAAGGTTAGCCGAATTTCAAACCAAACTTATAAAAAGCTCGGTCAAACATATGAAAAGTAGGAAAAAATAACAATTAAATTTCTACATGAAACATTCAAATTGGAAACATAAAGAGAAATTTAATTGTTAATTGTTTGTACAATTTTATTGTTGAAATTTTCTTTTTTTCCCTTCAATTATAGTGACTTATTACATAAGATAC